>CM053582.1:468060720-468099512 GCA_028627135.1 Pseudochirops cupreus | reverse complement strand
GCCCTCCCCTCCATCACCCCACCTCTCATCCCCTTCCCCCTACTCTTCTATGTGGCAAGATGCCCAGTTTAGAGTTTATGTCATTCCTTCCCTAAGCCAGATTCAGTGAGAGTAAGGATGACTCTTTCCCTTTTGCCTTCCTGTTCTCCGCCTCTATTTTAACAATTATCTCTTGACATTTGACTCTTTATGACCCCATTTGCAGCTTTCTTGGCAAAGGTACTGGAGTGGTTTTCCATTTCCTTCTCCAGCAATCTTATGAGGTAGGTGTTATTATTATAATACCCATTTTACAGATAAGGAAAGTGAAGTTAAGATATGGTATGTGACTTGTATATGGTCAGCTGGGTGGCACAGTAGATAGAGCACTGCCTGGAGTCAAGAAGACTCATTTCCATGAATTCATATCTGGCCTCAGACAATTATTAGCCACATGATCCTGGGGAAGTCATGTAACCTTGTTTGCCTCAGTTTCCTCATCTGTAAAATGAATTGCAAAAGGAAAGGACAAACTACTCCAGTATCCTTGCCAAGAAGACCCCAAAGAGGGTCACAAAGAGTCACACGTGACTGAAAAATGACTGAATGACATCAACAACAAATAGTCAAAAGTAAGTAGTGATCATCAGGTTTGACAAGCCTTGGAATGCTCTATCACATCCTAGAAACATGCCATGGCAGACAAAACCTTCTCGTTGTTACATCGGGCTCAAAAATAGCTGCCTTAGAACCCCTCTGTTGGGAGGTGAGGGTCACCAACTACCATGGGTCATCCTTTTTCCCCTCACTATTACTAGGTTATTCCTCATACAACGGCATTTGTGAGGGCACATCATCACTCCATGAAATTCAGGAAATTGCTTCCTCCAGAAATAGTTCAGTTTCCCACTTTACAGAAAACAAAATAAACAAAATCCTCATATATACTACTTAGCACCAAGTATTCATTGGTCCTTTTGTTCTCCCCTTCTTTCTTCCCAGTACATTCTTTAAGCCACCAACTTTCTAATATATAGGTAAGAGTTTCACTTGGCATTTTCACATCCTTTTTCTTCTTCCCTGAGATTTCTCTATTCTTTCAAGTGATATATCATTTTCCTTGATAACCTAGAAGGTTCTTTCTTCTCTAAAACCAAGAACAGTTTGCAGGTTGTGCATATACAGAGGTTACATGGTACCAGCAGAAATAGAAGCATAGCAAATAGTCTGTAGGTCACTGAAAACTTTTCTTTGCCCTTTATACTTGTCTGAAATAAGATCCATAATCTTTTGTTTTCCTTTGTCTTAGTTGACTGATGTTTATGGTTAACTACTGTAGTCACCTGCCTATCTTCCTGACCTATTCATGACTTTGAAGACTTTGTCATTGGAGTCTCCTAAGTAAGACTTAGTTTATTTAGAATTCAGTTCCTATCCTTTCTAGTAAAGGAATGCAGTTTGTTCAGGTATCTTCAACTGGCAATATATTCCTGACATAATCAAATGCAGACAAACACAAGCAAAAACCCAACCCATAAATACAATAATCTAATTCAGTCTATTTTGTGTCACCTTGCCCCTGATGTCCTGTATTGCCCTGGCTGCTAGGCTCTCTGTCCCCACTGGTAGGGATGGGGCAAGGGGGAGGGTAAAGGGGAAGAAACAAAGTTAAATATATTTAGCAGGCAGAAAACAGAAGACACAACAAAGAGACATATGTGAGCAACAGAATCCGATGCACTGATAGAAATCTAATTAGAGCTAGCTACTTTTCTCCATTTTGTTCCTAATAATTACAGATATATCTACATATCCCTGGTTATTAGAGTCATTGTCCCAGTGAGGACGATGTTTTATTTATTTAGCAGACAGAAACAGACACAAGACCACAAGACACATGTAAATAAAGACAAAAATCTACTTATCTAATTAAATATACCTATAATGTTTCACCTTGCTACCCATTGCAAATATTTTTGTATACTTCTTTGGTTAGTAGAGAAGTTATACTCTGTCACCACTAAGGGGAAGAGGAGTGTGGGTAAATAAGCTTAATTTACTCAACAAACATAAAGAGATTAAAGCATATAAGACAATTCTTTGGATCTAGTCACTTAAAGAATTCAATGAATTGTACATAGCTAATTAGAAGAATGGGAAATGAGGGGTGGAGCCAAGATGGCAGAGTAAAAGCAGGAACTTGCTAAAGCTCCTGCACCAACCACCTTCAATACCTACAAAATATGATTCTAAAAAATTTTTATTGCTACAGAACCCACAAAGTGACAGAGAGGAACAAATCTCCCACTGAAGGCAGCCTGCCAGGCCAACAGGAAGGGTCTATCACACCGAGCTGGGGGCTGAGCAGGCCCGTGTGAGCCCCACGGGCCCAGAGCTGGGGCAGCCCTGATCAGTGGCTCAGACAGGCAGGAGCAGACCTCAGGAAAGTGAATTGCCAGCAGCTGTGGTGGTTTCTAGATTTCTCAACCCATAAATGCCAAAGAGAAAGTAAAAGGTCAGTAGGCAACTGTGTTGGAAGTAGGTGACAGAAGAGCATGGTCCCACCCCTGTCCAGGGGTGGCAGAGGTGGCAGAAGCAATATGGCTGCAACTGCTGCCATATGGCTGCCTTCAGAGTTCCTAGCATGTAGATCACAGGAGGACCAAGCAACCATTTATGGGGAAATTGCTCTTGCTTTGACCTGCCTGGATCTAGATTGCAGTCTTGGGTGGTGGTCCTGGGGGGAGGAACACCAGTGTGCCACAACTTGTGGTGGCTGTAGAGAGGGCACCCTCCTCAGACCTCTGACAACATATGTGAAAACCCCAGCAATTTGGGACACAGCTCTCTCCACTCTGGAAGCAGAGTTCTACCATGGCAAAGATCTCAAAGGTCAAGTAATTGGTTGGCAAGATGAGCAAGCAGAGGAAGCACAATCAGACCATAAAATCCTTTTTTGGTGACAAAGAGGAACCAGAAGAAGATGACAAAGTCAAAACTCCTGCATCAAAACCTTCCAAGAAAAATATGAACTGATTACAAGCTATGGTGGAGCTCAAGAAGGATTTTGAAAATCAAGTAAGAGAAGTGGAGAAAAATTGGGAAGATAAATGAGAGTTATGCAAGAAAATCATAAAAAGTGGGTCAACAGTCTGCTAAAGGAGACCCAAAAAATACTGAGGAAAATAACACCTCAAAAAATAGACTAACTCCTATGGCAAAAGAGGCCCAAAAACAACCAATTAGGAGAAGAATGCCTTAAAAAGCCAAAATAGCCAGATGGAAAAGGAATTTCAAAAACTTACTAAAGAGAATAATTCCTTCAAAATTAGAGTGGAGCAAATGGAAGCTAATGACTTTATGAGAAATCAAGATACTATAAAACAGATCCACACAAATGAAAAAAATAGAAGGCAATGTGAAATATCTCACTGGAAAAACCACTGACCTGGAAAATGTATCCAGGAGAGATAAAACTTTGATATCCAGATTCTTACCAAATTCATTTCCTTCCTCTTTTTGAAAATTGTTACATTTGTCTATCTCCATTCCACTGGCTCCACTCCCATTTTCTAGACTTTTTCAAAGATCACTGGAAGTGGCTTAGCAATTACATCCAAAAATTCTTTTAGCACCCCGGAATGTAGTTTACACAAGCCTGAATGTGACTTGAACATGGTAAGAGGTAGGAAGGAAACATGAGCTATAACTGAACTTGGAGTTAAGGTACTGCACCTCAGGCATTTATTGGTTTATCCATTATGACCACAGGCAAATCCAAATCTCTCAGAGCCTCTGTTCCTTCACCTATACCACAGTTTTCTCAGATTGTGGTAAACTGCATAGGGATAATATTCCCTATATTTTTCATTTCCAACAGCCTCATTCCTCCCTGGGGAAACATCATCAATCAGTTAGTCAATGAGCTTTATTCAATGCTTACTATGTGCCAAGAATTGTGCTAAGTGCTAATGATACAAAGAAAATTAAAATATGCTCCCTACCCTCAAGGAGGTCACATTGTAATGGGAGAGACAACATGCAAAGAACTATGTAGTATATCCAAAAATATATACAGTGAAGATCAATGGTGTGAAACCCAAATGAAAGCAGAGATCATTAAACTGAATATGATGATCTTCAAGCACTGCATATTGACTTAGAAAACCACATATTTATGGATTTTATTAAAACAGCAGCACATTAAAATCAGATAGGAGCTACAATCTGCTCTGGTTTAGGTTATACTCAGAAGTCTTGTGGGCCCTCTGGAAGGGCAGGGTGTCTGATATCTTTGGCATAGAGGAAAGGTAATTTCAAAAAGAAGGTCTCTGGGGGTTTAGGGGACCAGGAAAATTTAAGATAAACTTTGAAGGAAGCCAGGAGGTATAGATGTAGAGGAAGAACCTTCCTAGCATGGGGCATAGCCACTGAAAAGGCACCAAGATGTAAAATGGAGTATTCTGTTTGAGGAACCCACAAGTAGGCCATAATCAGTGGATCTTAGAGTATATGGAGGAGAAGAAGGTGTTAGGAAAGCTGAAGGGGCCAAATGACCAAGGAAGGGCTTTGTATAGTCAGAGGTACTGGAGTGGAGAGAGACGAGACAGAGAGAAAGTCTATTGGAATAGTCCAAGGGAGATGATGCCACTCAGGATAGAGTGATGGGTGTGTGAGCAGAAAGAAGGGGTTATGAAGCAGAAAAGTCATAAATTTAGAGATAACGAGACTCAGCAACATATTGGCTATGATGCCAAGGTGAGGGCAAGTGAGGATTCAAGAAGGAGACCAAAGTTAAGAGGTTGGGTAGCTAGGAAGATGTTAGAACCCACAACAGTAATAATGAAGTTAAAAAGAGAGAGATTTGTAGAGAACAATAATGAGCTCTGTTTTGGAAATATTCAATTTGAGTTGCCTGTGATATCTCCATTTTGAGATGGCCTCTGAAACTGTTTGTGATGCAGGACAAGAGAGAGACTAGCACTGGAGACTGAGATCTGGTAATTATCTGGATCAAGGTAATAACTGAATCCATGGAAGCAGATAACTTTACCTACTGTGATAATATAGATGGAAAAAAGAAGGGGGCTAGGACACAGATTTGAAGGAATGGCCGCAATCCAACAAAGGAAACTGAGGTCATATGGGTAGGAAGAAAACCAGGGAAGAAGAGTAATTTCATGAAAGCACAGAAAGGAGAAATTATCCAAGAGGAGGTGATAGATAATGTCAAATAGTGCAGAGAGGTCAAGAATGATCAGAACTGAGAAAGATTTGGCAATTAACAAATAACTGGTAACTTTTGAGAGAGCAATTTCAATTGAATGATGAGGCTGAATCCAGCGTTTAGAAGTAAGTGAGAATAAAAGTGGAGGCATCTGATTAAGATGGTTTTCTTAAGGAATTTAGCTGAGGAGGATAGGATAGACAGAGGATGGCAGGTAGCAGGAATGGACAAGGTCAAGTGAGGTATTGTTTTGTTTTGCTTTTTTAAAGTATGGGGAAGAGATGAATCTTGTCAAAAGCAAGAAATGAGAGGCAGCTAGGTTGCACAATAAATAGAGCACTGGCCCTGAGTCAGGGGGTCCTGAGTTCAAATCTAACCTCAGACACTTAATGCTTACTGGCTGTGTGACTTTGGGCAAGTCACAACCCCAATTGCCCTGCCTTCCCTCCTCCAAAAAGAAAAATAAAAGAGAGTGAGGATGATAGTGGGGACAAAAGTGGGCTGGATTCAAGGGAGTATGTGGAACGCCAAGGAAAGGGGGCATGTCTTCAGGTGAGACAAAGGAAGGAGATACAGCAGGAAAAGACATCTCAGTGTGAGGAAACGAGGATAAAGAAAGAAGTAGTTTTCATCAAATGGCTTCGAGAATGCAGGGAAGGGATCCATGGGAGGCTTGTGGAAGGATGAAAAGTTTTAGAATAGGTGCAGTGGTGAGTCCTAATTACATTTAGGAAATTGTAAAAGGATTATATTACTATAAGGGCCGAGTTAAGATTATATAAAATAAATTTGCAGTAGACCTAATCCAGTATGGTTTTAAGATTTTTCTCTAGTTGTTTTCAATAACAATGGAGCCAAGGGGGTAGATAATGGAAGTAATCCAGTGTTGAAGATGGGCAAGGTCTGCTTGGGAAAGGACAAACGCTTCAGGGATTTGAGACTTAGAGGAGAGGATGGAACTTGGGGCTGGTTTACCAAAGGCTTATAATAAGAAACCGCAGGTCATAGATTTGGAACTGCAAGGGACCTTTAATCACTGTCTGCTCCAACCCTCTTATTTTACAGATGAAAAAACCGATTCAGAAAGATTAAAAAATAACTTACTCATCTAGCCACATCAGTTCAGAATCAGTATCTCTACTCTACTTAGGACTGAACAAAAATTATTTGAATTACACCAATATCATGATTATTTCCTATCCTTTCTTCTTACAGGTACGCTTCAACAGATTGAAGAGCCTGAGCAAAATTTTGGTCCATGGGAACACCGCTATCAAGTCTGGGATTTTGTGTGTATGTGTGTATATGTGTTTTGTTTTGTTTCATTTTTGTGCAAGTAACTCAAAGAAGTAAGCCTAGGTTTGAAATGGCCTGGAAGATTTCTCCACAGTCAAAATGTAGTGAATTTCAATATTTTGGACATGTGATCCCTCAGTTTCCCCAGTTAAGTATAATATTATAACTTATAGAGAAAATGTTAATTCCCATGAGTGGAGGGAGTTTCCACAGATGGAAAACCCAGGACTCTAACTCTTGGATACATGACTCTGATGGGTGAAATTTTATATAATCTTATCAAAACCAGGCCACTTATCACTTCACATATATTTCTAAAGCAAGCCACCAGGTATAAATCTTCCCTCATTCCACCCCCAGATCCCATTCGTGTTTTGTCTCCTCCAATTATTGTAGAATTTAAATTACTTGAAAGGAATCACTGTGGTGTAGTTCAAATCTGGTCTCAGACACTTACTAGTCAATGTGACCCTGGGCAAGTCACTTAATCTCTGTCTCCCAGTCTCTACAATAGAATAATAGCATCTACCTCACAGGGTCATTGTGAGAATCAAAGGAGATAACATTTGTAAAGGATTTTGCAAGACTTAAAGTGCTATATAAATGCTCTAAGTTATTATCACAATCATTATTATTAATTACTTGGATCCCCAGAATTTAGCATAGCTCCTGGCGCAGTTTGAATACATAATAAATAGTTTATCATTCATTCATTCACATATAAACCATAATTTTGTTTTTAAGTGTTTTTGAAAGAGACAGAAAGTTGGGCTGTAGCTACATCTCTGCCACTAATTAGCTTTATAGCATCAAAAAAGGTCTCAGCCTCTGTTACATCTGAAAGCTGGGAATAATACTACCTGGCCTACTTACCTCACAATATTATGGAGATCAAATAAAATAACAGGCACTTTACAAATTTACAAGCACCATATGAATATAAAGAACGATATTATTTTATACTCACATGGCCCCTTTCAACAGTTTATGTCAAAGTCCTTGATTGGCATTGTTAATCCACCAACTTCTCTGCAAAGGTAAAAAGCGCTTGGGCTTTCCTTTTGACTGGGGGCCCCTGAGTGATTAAATAACTAATCACAGGTTAGACAGGAGTAGAACCAGAAAGAACCTCTTGACTCCCAGGGCTTCTTAAACGTTTTCCACTTGGGACCCCTTTTGGCATTTTGACCGCTTTCATTTGCATTGCCTGGGCTGAGGGCATGCGCAGTGCAACGTGCCCATGCATTATGTTCAGAACCAAAGCTGCAGTGGAGTTGCATGATGCAACACGGGAAAGCGCTGCCAGAAACGCCTCAGATTCATTACACATTTGATTTATAATTAATTTTTGGTTGCTACATATTCACAAACCTTTTACTGTTGCCAAATTTTTTGGACCCCCAAACTAAGTTATGTGACCCCCATATGGTTTAAGAAGTGCCACAGTTCCAACCAGAAGGCTCATCTCATTGAACACCTGAAGGGCATACCCCCAAACAAGTTGTCTGCCTGGGGGCTTCTCAGAATTCAACTTCACCTGACATTGATTCAAGGAAATGCAGGACATGAATTTACTGAGATGACCATCAAATCAGTTCCAGAAAAATAGTTTTGCCTTGGGCCTTGGACATGGAATAAGACTAGCTCTCTGAGAGCTGTTATTGGCTGAGACTTTCAGGTGAATTTAACAAGGGGTAATGCAAACCTTTCTCAGCTGCAATTAGGTAAACCTTATCTATGTCCTATAGCCCTGAGATGCTATCTCCCCAGAAACGCTTTCCGAAAGTTTCCTGTCCTATTGTGTTGTCAATGTCCACTAGACAACATTCTAAGTCTCTAAATTGTGTCTTCAGAAAATAATTAAAACAGGTGCAGGCTGATGGGATTCTCCAATTTGTGTTTACTTTCCTCCGCAAAAAGAAAAGCGCTAGCAATTGATTTTGGTCAGTCTTGCTGCCTTGAATAAATGCCGGCATTGGAACAAAGGAGGGAGTAAAAGGATAAACAGAGAAGGAGGAGCTCAAAAAAGAACAACAGCAAAAAACAAACAAGCTGACAAGAAACCCTCTCCGCTTTGCTGAGCAAACCGTTCTGTCTTCCCCATTCTCCTACTCCCCCATTTTATGGAGTATGCTGTCATAGTCCAAGGTGTTCTGGACGTAAGTCCTGGAACTATGTGTCAGATGCCAAGTTACTCCCTGCTTATGAGTATAGTAACACTTGACGTTGTGGATATTGACGCTTGAGTTAAGAAAGTCCTTTGTTCTGATGCCATGATTGTTTTGGTCTTATCCTGGGGTCTGAAAAATTTTAAAAAAACACACACAAAACAAAACTATTTGATAAGTGTGTTTCAGTATAATTGTTTTCTTTTGTAATCCTCTATATTTTAGTTTACTCATTAAAAAATTATTTTGATAATGGTCCCATAGGCTTCACCAGACTCCCAAAGGGATCTCTGACATAAAAAAGAACTCCTATTTTAAATTATCTCTTCACTATCCTTACCACCCTGCTCCCTAGGTCCAAACCTTTTCTGTTCTAGCTCCTAAGAATTTACTTCTGAGAAAACTGTACAATAGATCTTCTGGTCCATCCACCACATATCTCCTCCTCCCTATTCTCTCCCACTCTGTCCTCACCCTCTCTTCTTCCATTTCCCTAGCAAAACACATTTGGAAGAAGAGAGATTCAGAAAAGCTCATTCACACACATTTTATAAATAAAAGCACTCTTCTCACAAAATCCCTGTGAAGGAGACAGTACAAGTACGATGGGAGCCACTGATTGTCATAGTGACTAAAGTACTCGGTTTAGGGTCAATAAGACACGGCTTTGATAGTTACTGTCACGCGTGGCAAGTCATTAGCCTCTCAAAGCCTCAGTTTCCTCATCTGCAAAATTAATGCTTTAGGCTAGGTGGCATCTTGGGTTTCTCCTAGCTCTAAATTTATGATACTAGGATTCTATAAAAGGGATTTGCAGACCTTAAAGAGTTCAATGGGAGCTCCTATCCCTTTTTACAGATAAACTGAGAGATTAAAGGATTTGCTTGTGATCATATGATTACTAAGTGTTTGAGACAGGATGCAAACTCAGGTCAACAAACCTCAAATTCAGAGATCTAAGTCACTAAATACACTGTCTCTCACCAAAATGTAAATGACTAGTAACGTGTATTGGGTCTCCCCAGCCCTAAATGTTTTCAAAGACTGATGAAATCTTTAAAAAGTCAAAACAATGAGTTGTAGAATGAGGAGCAACTGAAACCATCTAAAGGTAATATTAATTGTGGAATTGGGGGTACCTGAATTTAGCAGTAAAAAAGAGTCTTCCCCAGGCCCCTGAGGATATACTATGTGTTTACTCAGTAAGGTTGCCTCTGCTTCCAATCAGTCTAACAGAGAAATAAACTTCCTAAAGACCAGAGAAATGACTTCTGGGCAATTGTGTCTGAGGGAAACAAAAACATAATCTTGATCATTAGCCAGAAGAAAATAGATTTTATCACAATATTCTATAAAGAAGGAAGGCAATGACTTTAATAGAAACTAAAATCATATTTTTCAAAAGGAAAATGCTTAAGCTAAATAGACTCAGAATAAAGAGCATTAGGCTGGGAATCAGAGGAGATGGGCTCTCCTACTGCTCATAAGCTATATGACATTGGGCATTATTCAAACTCTCTTGGTGTAAGCTTACCTTCACCTATCAAATAAGAAGATTGGATTTTGGTCTTTTTAAAACTCATTTGATGAGTTGTAAAGATGTGCTTTTTTTTTTGTACTCGTTTGATTACTGTGAGGACATTGCATCTTTGGAATATTGTTAGGGAGAAGGGAGTCAGGAGTGGAAGCACGTGGTGAACCAGTCTCTGTGTATACAGTTTTCTCCTGATGTGAAATTCTAACCATCATCCTCAAGATATACTCTGAAACAGGATGAGTTAAGCAAATCACAGCTGAAATTGTTTAAGCAGTTGGCTTAACAAGGTTCTCCCAAAGGATCCAGAAAGAATATGGAATAATAGGGATCCTTAAGAGATCAATATTAGTAAGATCTAACTTAGGAAATCAATATTATTAAATTCCTCAAGGTCAGATGGTGACTAACCCTAAGTGTGAACCCAACGGAGCAGGGGCTCCCAGCCTTTTTCTTCCAAGAATTGAACTGGCGTAGGGACTGGGAAGTACTGACCTGACACTGAGGGAAGGGAACCTTGTTAGAAACTACTGTTCATACAACCCTACCAACAAAAAATGTGAACAGCCTATGATCTGTGGGGGGAGGTGGTCCACAGATGTAGAAGGCTACTGGTTTTTAGCAGCCATAATCAGTCTTAAAAAGCTGGTCAGGCTGGGGTTACTGACTACGTGATATAATTTCCAGTCCAAAGAGATACAACAGAGGTGGGTTTAGTTAACTGTGGTGAGGAAGAGTTCGGATCTAAAGAAACAGCTGTTCAAATATCAACAATTATTGTCAGAGATAGAGGAGTGAATAGCAGGGTCCTTGAACCTTTTTTGAAGAAAAAAAGTGGCTGGTAAAAAGTTAAGCAATTGAGAGGAAGCCCTCCCCCCCCATAAGAATTATGAACATCAAGTGCCTGAAAAAGGATTTCTGTGTTTTGTTTTGTTTTTAAACTGCTTGTGGATAACTTTCAGGGGCTGGGCATTTTGTGGGATTGGGCACATTCCTAAGACTGAAGCTTCACTTATTAAACACATTTTTTTCTCTGTCTTTGGCCAAAATGAATTACTCTGGGTGGATTAATAAAGCTATAAACAGGTGGATCCTTCTTATAGAAACTCCTTATAGTTCAGGGGCCAGAGGCTAATGTTCCCCAGGCCTTCTCTGTCTAACACCATGTTAAATAACTTCCTAAGACAAGTGGACAAGCCATCATATGTGATATTAAAACCTGGCCGAAGCGTATTTCTACCAAATACTATGGTGCTTTAGTGCTGATGGTTTATCTAATAGGTATTCTGTCACCAACCTTCAAGATGCTATCATCAAATCTGATTGTGGCTCTCTAATTAGTTAGGCTATTGGCACTATAATCTTTTTTTTTTCCTTAGGTACACATTTCATCCAGAGGGTGTCTGAGTCTGGCATTCACTCCAAAGGAGGAGGGGGGAAATGGTGCATAAAGTTTCCATTATGCTTGAAAAGCAGAACCATCTGTTAGAGGCATCATGACACTCCTTGGAACGCAGCCTTGGAAACGGTGTTTACCAACAGAGAGTTGGCATCTCAAAGAACTCAGGGTCTTGGCACCAGCAGCTCCCTCCTCCCTGGGCAGGGAGTATCCCAGAGAAGACACAAAACAACCCTTCCTGGAGCTTTGTGAGCCTTAGAAGCTAACATTTGGATATCCCTGTGTACTCATGGGCAAGTCTCATTGTAGGAAACACATTGAACTTGTTTCACTAAGGACATTGGAAAGAACAAGGTCACTTGAAGTGTAACATATCTTTTGTGTCTGACTAAAGAAAGTTTTCAGAGTGGTAATCCACCAGATTCTATTTTTAAGGAAATTGGTAAAAGGTTGACTATTACTCAGGCCAGGGGCATGTTGGAGTCAACTTGAACTGGCTCAGGAGACATTATTAAATTTTCTGTATAAGCATTTACACCTTGGAAATCACACCACAAAATCAGGGCTTAATTTATTGTTTTGTTGATTTCTAGACTTAAGAAAGTGATAGACAAAATATTAATAGTACAGATTAAACTTAAAAGTGTGTCACATATACATGTTTTTCAGAGAGGAGGCTATCAGACATTCACCAGCACACTCCAGATTCAGGCCTAGGTCTCCTTTAAAGTAAATAATAGTAACTTACATGTAAGTAGCATCATAAATTTAGAGCTTGAATGGGCCGTTAGAATTATCTGGTGTGACCCCTGCTTTTTGAAAAAGAGAAAACAGAGGCCTAGGGTGGTTAAGTGACTTGCCCTAAGGCATACAGCTAATAAATAGCTGAGCTAGGATTCCAACCATGCTTCTCAAACTAAAACCAACCTGATTTCCACTACCAAATCCACACTGCCTCTGAGGGTTTACAGGCGATTTCTCTCATAACAAACTCTTCATTTTACAGATGACAAAACAGACTCAAAGAGCTATTAAGTTGCTTGACCAAAATCACACAACTGGTACATGATGGAGATGTGTATTTTTTACTCCATGGCCCGTGTGGAGTAAATACTATTCTGTCAAGTAAAGATTGAGGAACCAGTCTCACACACATGGACAAGATGCCAGAATTACACAGATTGCCTGAAGACTTCACCTACCCTTAACTCCTAGTCTTTTTTTCCTACCATTCCCTCCCTGCTTCTAATTCAGGGGCAGTTAAGAGTTTATTCCAAAGTGCTGGGGATGAGATGGGGCAGATGTGGAATATTACCTGTAATATTGTCAGATTCTTTCAATGTTTTGATCAAATTTACAGAATGGTCTTTAAAAATTTTTTTTGTTATAGAGGATGGCTTGGGGGGGGGATACAGGGGGAAATTTAGGTGATCTACAGACAAAAGATCAATGAAGAAAAAAAGTTAAGAGTATTCTGTGCACCCTCCTCCCATACCTTTTGCCTGTGTTCCATTTCATAGGTGGAGCTGGTGTATCAAAGGGTTCCATTTAAGACATAAAAGATAGGATCTTGGATTCAGAGCTAGAAAGCAGCATAGAGACCACCTAGGCCAAACCCCCTTATTTTATAGTTACTTAAAGAATGTAAATGACTTGCCCAAGGTCACTCAGACCCAGAAGTCACATCTGCCATGTCCAGCTCTCTTTCTGTTCCACCAGACTGCTCAGGTCTGCCCTTCCTTATCTTTGTTAGCTCTCTCTCCCTGCTCCTGAATATTTGAGGCACTTCTTCCTTACCTCCTCAACCCCACCAAACCTCTGGGCTGGCTCTAAGTTTGCACTTCATCTGAAAGCCTACCCCTTCTTTATGGGGTCATCATGTGCAGAACTCTGTGCAGAATTCTGGGTAATCCCAAGGGGTCGACAACCAGAAGAAGTGGGAGATGGAGGTCTCGGCCCTGGAGGAGCTCCTCAACTGAAGCCAGAGACAGGACAACCACACATGAAAATGTATTTTAAAAAAACCAACCCACAAATGACAGAAACATATAAACATATCCATAACCAATTACAGCTGTACTGAGATATGTGCACAAGGGCTGAGGGGCACGCTCGAGGGCCTGGATCCAGATGGGGTTAATCTCGGGTCCATCTCCACCCACATCCCCCCAGTGCCCAGCCCCTCTTTTCAGCTCCTTTTCAGTCTCTTTTGTTTTTAATTAGCCCTGAACATCCCACGGGCCAAACTCAATATCATCTTGTGGGCCTTCCTCCTTACCACACAAAGAAGGTACTTGTGGAGTACTGAAGCCCAGCTTCTCAGGGGCCAACAGTTCTGATGTTTGGTTAGTAGTTCCCCAGGGGCATGCCAAATACATAGGACACTTGGCGTGGCATCATTGTCTACTGGAGAGCATCTCCAGGCACACGTGTGCTTCGTGAAGAGCCTGCCCATGCATTTCTGATTCCTGAGGAAAGGCAGTATTTCTATGGGTTGGTTGTGAACAGGGGAGCTACATATTTGGAGTGCTAGAGGGATGTTAGTTACCCTCATCCCTCCCCAGATTCAGAATGGGAGACAGAAATAAAAAGGCCACCAATTTAAGAGGGATTAAAGGAAAGACTTTTCAAACTCTATATAATTAACTGGTGGAACTCACTGCTGCAGGGTATTACTGGGGCCTGGAGCTAAGCTAGGTGTAAGAAAGAATCTGCCACGTGGGTGAATCAGAAGGGCATCTGCAGATACAATGGCAGAGATAAAATTACAGGGCATCTCAGTTTTCCTGCTCTAAGGCATAAGCTGATCTGGAGGTGGAGAGGGATAAAATTGTCTCTCTCTCCTCTGGCATAGAATTGCACAGTTAAGTTACATCTTTTTTGCAGCATCTAGCTTTGGAAATCGGGCCTTGGACTTGATGGATAGGGGGACTCTTTGAGCTGGGAATTTCCTCTCATGGGTTCCCTTGCAATTTTCTGTATGTTTCAAAAGATAACTGCTTTTGGCAATGGTGAATAGTTACACACTGCTGCCAACATAGACAAGACCTCGGCATCTCTAGGAAATATTTTATGAAGAAATTTTCGTGATTAAAATCCTTAAGGGGGAAGAAAACATTATCTACGTGAAGAAAACCAATGCTTTCCCCCTAAAGAAAATCAGTTACTTTGGTATTTTCCCTTTAGCTTGGTGACCCAATCGAATAAACAGCAAAGTCTTTTTGGTCAATTGCACTGAAGTGAATCATCTTTTTTTTTTTTAATGTTAAACTGAAAAAGACTCCCTTTTTAATGAATGTATAAAACCCACTTTCTTGCATAGTATTCAGATCCCCAGAAACTTTCAAAGTTATATTGGCTGTGTCTGTCCTGGATAGCTAAGCTGATCACTGACTTGGAACACAGGTGAAATTTTAGGAACACTGAACTGGGCAGCTGGAAGAAGGCTGGATTTGGGGGCAGAGGTCCTGTGGAACCTTTGGTCAAGTCATTTAATTTCTTTGGACCACAGTTTCCATATCTATAAAATGAGGGGACTGGACTAAATCAAAGATTCTTAATCTAAGGTCAATGAACATTAAAAAAATTTTTTTAATAACTATTTCAGTATGCTTGGTATATTTTATGAATTTACAACCATTATTCTGAGAAGGCATTTGTAGGTTTTACCAGACTGCCATAGGAGTCCTTGACATGAGATAAGGTTAAGAATCCCTGAACCAGATGACCTCTAAATCTATGAGCTTATAAAAAAAAGCAAGAAATTTTCCTTCTAGTCAACACCCCCCCCCCCCTATTTAAAATTTCAAAGAGGGACCTGTGCTAATCAGTGTAGGTTTCCTCTCCATTTGGTGTCATCAAAGGAGACTCATTTATCTTGACAACAGATTTATCCTAGACATTATTTTTACCCAGACACTGTGAAAGATTGTCTCATAAAACAGAAAAGCATATCCAAGGGAGCAGAAAAGCATAATTCTCAAACACAAAATGACAATATCTCTAGCATCTGTCCCGTCCCTCCACTCAAAGCCTCCACTCCATTTCAGGCCCTCATTACCTCTCTCCTATTCTGTTACAACAGCTTCCTAATTGGTTTCCCTACCTCAAGTCTCTCCCCTCTCCAATCCAGCCTCCAAACAGCTGCCAAATCATTTTCCTAAAGTACATATCACTCCCCTACTAGATAAACTCCAATGGTTCCCTATTACTTCTGAGATCAAATATAAGCTCCTCTGTGTGGATTTTTTTAAATTTTTAAGCTCTTTGCAACTTGGCTTTCCAAACTCATTATACATTTGTTCTCCTTCCCATTCTCGATTTTCCAGTCAAATGAGTCTTCTTGCTACTGGTCACACAACACTCCCTCTCCTGTCTCAATGTCTCATCTCTCCCTATTAGAGGTGCCTTGTTTCCTTCGAAACTTCTGAAATACCACCATCTATTTCCCCAACTTCTAGTGCCTACTCCCTAAAAAAATTATCTTGAATATATTATGCATATACTTAGGTATGTACACATTATTTTCCCAGACAGAATGTAAGCTCCTTGAGGGCAGGGGCCACTTCTTTTTTTTTTCTTTGAATCACCAGTACCTGACAAAGGGTAGATAAGACAGGGGCTGGCCTATGATTTAGTTAATTGATACATGAAGGAACTCCTCATGAAGAAACTCTCTCCTGGGTCAGGGTTGGGGGCAGTGGCAGCGGACAGTGAAGGACAGCGGCTACGGCTACGGTGGCTTCTGCATTCAGGATTTCAATTATGGCAGGTCCAGAATCTGACAGTATCATTTCACTGGTTTTAAGAAATACTTCAGTTCATATGCCCTGAACAGCAGAAAGAATTATGTCCTGGTCACTTATGGAGGAATTGCTTTGCTCATACTGTACTTCAAGGCAAGGTCAAAAAAAACTCCAGCTGTGAAAGCAACATTAATGGTGAGATAAACATGTTCTTGGGACACTCCATCTCTACTCATCCTTTCCAGTCCAATTCAAATAACACCTCCAAGGGGCCAACTTTCCCCTATCCTCCCAGTTTATATTGACCTTCTCACCGACTCTTTCCTCCAAAACTTATCTAATACTTGCGTTTCTCATGCACTTATGTATTTTGTATTATATGTAGACCAATCAGCCTTAAACTTCATAATGACAGATACTACACTGTATCTTCTTTAGAAGGGAACATAGTACTCTTTTCACACTAAGTGTTTAATAAATGTTTATTAAATTTAAAAAAAAAAAGAAACTCTACCAATTTAAGTCATGCCTAGGTTTGCAAATTATGGTCTAGGGCACTGAAAAGTTAAATAATTTGCTCATTTACCCAGAGCCAATGTGTGTTAGAAGCAGAACTAGCCCTAGGTCTTCCCACCTCTCAGTGTTGTTGTGAGGATAAAATGAAATAATATTTGTAAAGTGCTTAGCACAGTTGGTACAAAGCAGAGTTTATAGAAATGCTTATTCCTGTCCCCTATGTGTTCATGGTTATTGGGAATAGAAATCTGACCTGAATGTAATATATGGATCGGGCCTGTAGCTCAAACCCAGTGAAATATTTGCATGGTTAAGTGTCAATTACAAGAATGGTCAAGTGTTTCAGGTTTTTAAAAAAAAAATCAGTTTATGAGATCTGTAAGTTGTTTTCCAGTTTGAATTGGTTCACTGATGATTTTCTTTTGTAAACAAAAATTTCATCCCAGTTCATGGTTCCTTCTTTAATAAAATTATTATTTTGTGCAGTCCAGGATTCAGCAAATTCGGGTCATTCACTGTGACTTTCGTTTTCAGTTAAGTTTGGTTTAAAATCCTGGTAGGAAAACTGAAGTTGAAAACACCATTTCTGTAAGTATCACCATCAAAGAAATCAAATTCTCTTCTCTACTTCAATGATTTATTTCTTTACAAGACTATTACCACTGAGGATTTTTAATATATGTTACGTGTGTTAATTCTAGTGCCTTTCCTCTGGCGATGATTTCCTCTTTGTTCTGTATATAGCTGATTGGTTTCCATGTTGTTTCCCCCTTTAGATCATGAACTCCTTGTGCAGGGTCAGGTTTTTGCTTTTCTTTGTATCCCCAGAACTTAGCATTGGCCTTAGTTCTAGTACATTAGTAGATGCTTAATAAATGTTTACTGACTGACTGTGTATGTGTGTGTGTGTGTGTGTGTGTGTGTGTGTGTGTGTGTAATTTGATAAAAGCCAACAGTGTGGGACAGGGATTCACCCTCTATTTGCCAAGATGTTTATGCAGCATGAATGTTATTTACGAAAATCTGGAAACAGTGCTAATCTCCATCTTCTCAGATTTTTTTCCATCGAATAGTTGATCTTTCCTCCACAATAAGTGGGTAAAATGAAAGAAAAGAGAATGTTGACAACAGAACCCAAACACAACCCTGCTCCCTTTATATTCTTTGTCTTCAGAGCCCAGGCTCAGGGCTAGAGCCTGAAGCGAAACTTCAAAATACTGGGAATCTGGGGTGGCTAGGTAGCACAGTGAATAGAGCACTAGCCCTTAAGTCAGGAGGACCTGAGTTCAAATCCGGCCTCAGACACTTAACATTTACTAGCCGTCTGACTTTGGGCAAGTCACTTAACCCCAATTACCCTGCCTTCCCCCTCCAAAAAAAAGGCAAAAAAAAAAAAACCCCAAAAATAAAATACTGGGAATCAATAAAATGAAGGTGGTAATGTATTATAGCATAAATCAGATTGGATTTGGAGTCAGAGAACTTGGGTTTAAATCTCAATTCTACTACAGAGTGGTTCTGGACAAATTCCTTAGGGCAGAAGTTTCCTCATCTGTAAAATGAGGGATAATAATAATTGATGATATTTATAGACCTTAAGGATTGCCGAGCACTTTACATATGTAATGGGAGTCTGACTTCTCTCCACACAGAGTGGCTAGGGAGCAGGCTTCTAAGGGAATCATGATGACATGTAAGAGAAGTATCATGGAGAGCCTACATATCATGCATAGACACTCAGTAATTGGTCAGCTGGCCAAAGGAGATTTTTTGATTGGCTATAGAGGCCATTTAAAAGGTCTGTCAGCATCAATAACTGCTCATTTGTTTCTTTGGCTCTTGGGAGATCTCAGTGAATCTTTTGGTCACTACATCCATTGAGAAACCATACCTTAAGGAGAAAGGTCTCTGAAGCCATATGGTTCAGTGAAAGGGTCTCAGTCCTTGGGCTCTGACTTTTTTCTTTTTCATACCAGGTAAAGGGAAGGTTCAGAGGGTGCGTTGGCATCCTTGTGTTCTGAAATCTGGATTCCAGAGTCAGTGCACCATTGGTGCCCCAATAAGCAAAGAGAGACCTTTCAGGCCCCCAGGCAGTGGAAGCTGAGATTAGGTCTCACATATACGTCATGCTGCATCGGTACCTGAACTTGTTGGCACCATAGCTATATAGGAATTGTGCTACGTTATGAGACTATTGTCAGGGATTGATGGCATGGGGAGGAAGGAGGAAAATATGGGCCTGAGGTATCGGGGAAAATATTTGTCCATTTCTTCTTGTTGTGTTGATGAAGTAAATATCCTTTAAAGCTAAACAATGTTAAGTGGTGAAATGGACCTGGGCTGCTAGTTATTGGCATCTAACAGTGGAAAGAATACAGCCAGTAAGGACTCAAGCTTGGACTAGAAAATAGAGAACCCCCAACCCCTCAGGTTATCCTAGGACCCTAAAGGGGATTTGAGAGGGTGGCAGAGCATACTTGCTACACTATGTTGTCTCATGTGAGCCTCATAATAACTTATTTACAAATTGTAGTCTCATTTTACAGATGAAGAAACCAAAGCTCAGGGAGACTCAGTAACCCAAGAAATTTGAACAAGTCTTCTATTTACAATCCACTAAACTGTAAGCTGCTTGAGGTCAGTGACTGATGGTAACCTCTTTTAGTCTCCCCAGCATTTAGCATGGTTCCCAGAACATAGCAGGGAACTGTTTACTATATTGAATTGAATCTTTGGTACTAAGTCCAGTTTATATTCCAATAATCAACTAACTCTACACTGCCTGTTAAAGTGACCACAAAGATCCTGTCTAGGTCTATGAAGGAAATTGATGAGTTTGATACTCTTTCCTATGTTTTAAAATTATCAATAATAATAAAGCATATTTACTCTCAAGTTGATCTGCAACTTAAAAGTGTACCTTTGAACAAAGCAAACCTAACCAATCATTTAAATTATTTGTACACGTGAGCTATACAGAGATACAAATTTCATATAAATTAACAAAAATATCATATTGTAGCAATCATCACTCCCTCTTCCTCATTTCTTTGGATACAAGCTGAAAGACCGCAAGAAGCATTAAGATCTCAATAACCCCTGGTAGAATGACAAGTCTATCCACGGGTCTGGCTATGAGGGACTTTGCATTTCCAGAAGTGCTCAGCACTCTGTAGTCGCTTACAAAAGAACCTCTATCTTCTGTTTGAAGCTAGTTTCTAAGTAAACAATAGAGACTTTTACCGAACAATCCTTCTAGGTGAATGCAGATGGCAGGAAATAGGTGGAAATTGTGGGAACACATTATCAACATTTCCCTGGGAAAAGATGGGACACAAATCAGAAGAAAATGTAAATTGTGATCATTCAAATGAAAGGTTTCACTGTATTTCCAGGATAGCTCAGCTCTCATCTGCTTCACCCAAAAAGGTTTTGCCATGATAAGACTTAATATGCTGCAGAAGAGATATTAATACCTCTTCTTGGTCTGAGAGGGGCTGCGGTGAAAGGAAGAATCTTAGATCCTAATCTACAAATTATTGCGTTTAATGGGTTTCAGCCAGATAGGAATTCTGTGCCCTTCAAGCAGCTGTTCTGTTCTGGCAAACTCCAGCATGAAGCCACAAGGCAAAGCCTATCCGATTTACAAAAAAGAAAACTTTACAAGAAATATGATAATACCATATTTAATAAAATTTCCCCTAGTAAGTAATGCAATTAAAAAGTTGCCATTGCCAGCCTTGTTAGGAAAAAAGGAGGAGGTTACAATGACAAGTTAAGGAAGGCTATGGAGACTGAAGGAGGATTTTTTTTGTTTCGAAGCAACTTGGGACTCATCTTCCATTATCTACCACTCAATGTAAATAACTAAATCAACACAGGGTGAAAAAGGAGCTGGTTATTCCAAGAATTCATAAAAGATCAGGCAATTTTAAAATTATTCTCCTGAATTTGAGCTCTGGGAATCCACACATTGCCTACAATATGACTTTACTTGGCAAATCAGTCTTACCCTCCATAGGTCCTAGGATTAATATGTAGAAAATGGGCCCATTAAATAAGCTTGATATTACTGGGATGCCTTCATCAGACCATTTAAAGGACAGGAGGAAATAGAGAGAGAGAAAGAGAGAGAGAGAGAGAGAGAGAGAGAGAGAGAGAGAGAGAGAGAGAGAGAGAGAGACAGGATGTAGGATAAAGTGGGTGAGAGGGACTGTTTATAGCTAACAGGGCTTAAGAAATATTGGTCAACAGGAAATCACTATCCTAATGGTTGTTCTCCCAGGGAAAGGACAAATAGTATGAACTGAACCTTTATAAGGACTAGAGAGGAGCCATGAACCCAAGCCAAAGAGTTGCAAAAGACAGTGAAAATCACTTAGACAAACAATCTCACAGAGCTAAGTGGCTACTAGCAAAATTTACACAAAGGACTAGCCTCTACTGGTATCTTTGCCCTCTGAAAATGCTGCTTACCCTATATGATATAGATAATGGACCTGTGATATCCTTTATATTGGAAATTCCCAGGTTCCATCTCAGGTAAGGAAAGTTCATTTACCAATGTAAGTCTGTACCTTCTCTTCAACTTATAGTTAGAGTAAGATTTCTTACCCTGAGGTCTACAGACCCAGTCCATAGATAGGGAATTCATGAATTTGGATGGGAGAAAAAATATATCTTTATTTCAATATAATTGGTTTCCTTTGTTATTCTACAAATACACTTAAAAACATTATTCAGAGAAGATGTCTATAGACTTCACAAGACTGACAAAAGGGCTTATGGGAAAAAAAGATTATGAATCTCTGTCTTAGAGAGTCTGCCAAGAGTACTGAGTGAAATTAAGTGACTTTCTCAGGGTCACACAGTTTGTGTCAGAGGCAAACTTAAACTGGGTCCTTCTGGTTCCAAAGTCAGCCATTGTACCATACTGTGTCTCTTACCTGATATGCCATTGCATAAAGTCACCATTACCTTTTGAGCACTAACATCATGAGATCAGAGATTTAGAGCTAGACAGGCCTTCAAAGGCCAACTAGTTTCAGCCTTCATTTTACAGTTTAGGGAAATGAAAAAAACAAAGAATACCCAGAGAGGTTTTGATTGGCCCAAAGTCATACAGGGAAGCAGCATTTAAGGTGGAATTTGAACCCAGACTCCAGAGTCAGTATTCCTTCCACTGTTCCACACTGCCTTTTTTACTGGAACTAGTTGTTCCACTTATCAGGAGTATCTCAAGTATCTCTCCTAAATATTTTTGTTTCTTAGTCATGTTTTACTCTTCCCAGAAAACCCCATTTGGGGGGTTTTCTTGGCAAAGATACTAGAGTGGTTTGCCATTTCCTTCTCCAGATCATTTTACAGATGAAGAAACTGAGCCAAAGTTAAGTGACTTACCCAGGATCACACAGCTGATGAGTGTCTGAGGTTGGATTTGAACTCAGGAAAATGAGTCTTCTTGACTCCAGGCCCAGGGCTCTATCCACTGTGGCCCATGTTTGCCCTCTCCCAGATCTTATGTCTTGTTAATAAAACATATAGTGAAAACTATTCCTCTTCCTTCCTCTATGGGTAAAAGCAATGTGAAAGATCCCCAGACCAGTGCCTGGAAGAAACAAAAGTCACTTAATCATCATGAAGTGGTGTTGGAAATAGAATTCCCTTCTTCAATATGTGACTAAGAAATTTATTTTTCAGCAAGAACTGGCTAGGATTTTTCCATCTAAACTCACAAGGGTAGACCCTTCAGTTCCTTGTACTTATCTCTTTCTTTTATCAAAGAAGAAATTGACTACAGCCTGTTCCAAGTATTTACCTGGACTAATTTTAAGCCTATTCCTCAGACACTTGGGAAAATAATATGCTTTGTTTTTTATTTTAAATCAGCCCAATCAAGGTTGGTTGGCTTCTTGTTTTCCAGCTCAACTTCCACACTCCATAGACCCTTGAAGGGACCTTTCTTTTAATACACATGGACCAGGAAAGAAGGTCCTAGGAGAAAAGGATCCAAGATTTCAGTCTTATTATTAAATTTCTTTGGTCATAGCTCTTTATAGCAAGTATTATATTACTAATAGAACCTTTCTTAGATGTTTTTCTTTGGGTTTTCAAGGACATTTGACCAGTTTCCTCTCAAGCCCAGCTTCACCCTTATTTTGACAACTAGGTTAGCACAAAGACTATTTCCTTTCTATAAAGCCTAAGCAAAATAGTGAAGTAGGTGAAATTTGCATTTCAATGCACCCTGCCACCTTTTCAGTCTTTCTCCTCCTTTAACATCATTGTTTTGTTATTATCCCAGCCCTCACACTTTTGTCCATCAAAAGCTCCAGAAAGAAACTCCATGCTTTACTCTCTAATGAAGCCAAGGCTCTTGTACTCTGGATCCCATCTCTTCCTGACCCCTCCAGGACACTGTTGCTTACTCCCTTCTTTCTCTTTCTCTCTTCTTCAACCTATCTTTACCCACTAGCTCCTTCCCTACCACATACAACCATGCACAGGTTTCCTCTATCCCTTAAAAACTTTCACTTAATCCTACCATTCTCTCAAGTTAGTATCCTAAATTTCTTCTTTCTTTCACAGCCAGTTTCTAATTCCTCACCTCCTGTTCTACTGGTCTACAGGCTATCCTTGGGAACATAACATTTCATCAATCACCTTGGTGCCTTGCAGGTGGTCACCCACTGTAGGTCTAAATCTGTCCTTATCTTGATCTAATAAAATCCCTAGGGTATGGACCAGTTTCTGTCTTTGTATCATCCGTGCCTTAGTACAGTACATTGCATAAATAGGTACTTATGTTGAGGTGTAATTGAAGAAAATTGATCTTAAAAAGTTAACCCTGGGGAAAGGACAAGGTGGGAGAGAGAGAAAATAGATGTTTGTTCACTGAAAATAACAAAACTTAATTTTTAAAAAGTTACCCCTCCCAAGAGGATTAAGGGATTCAATGGCTTTGGTTAAAGAAATGAATCCCTAACAGTGGAATTTCAAGAATCAGTCAGTGGGTAGAGACAATATTTTTATAGACGGTGGGGATTTCCTCTATTTTTCTTCCCACAGTCCCCAGTAGGGAGCTATGCTTACGAAGACATACAGTCATTGTTATTGACTGACTCATTGACAGATATGAAATGTTTGGATGGCCCCCGGGCTAATAAAGTTTTCAGTCTTTTTAAGAGGGTGTTCATGTCTGGAAAAAGATTCTGAAGGAAGTTGGAGCATTAAACTCATAAAAAATAACTGTTAATCTCACAAGCTGTTATGGAAGCATTTTATCACCAGTGATCTATATGTATGTGAGAAGAGTCAATTTCAGATAGATACAGATGTGTGTATGTACACACACATATCACATACACACATATGTATATATATACACGTATGTATGTGTATATATACATATATATGTATGTGTGTATATGATTAACTCCATTCATGACACTGAATAGAGCATGGGGAATATTCAGACTTAGGGATATTTTAAAGCCAATACAGCAGTCAAAACTGATCATCTGTTTTGTGAAAAGGGCTGGAATTAGTAAAACCCAGGTGCCAATTTCTGCCTATGACCTTGGCCAATTCCTTTTGAGGAACGAATGAAATAATAATATATAGTGAAGAACTTCATAAATTTTAAAGAGCCACGTAAACACCAGCTATTATTAAAATTCATTACTTTTCATATTAGATAGAAACATTCTCTTCTCCCATCTAGTAAGTGTCTAAAGTAGGATTTGAACTCAGGTCTTCGTGACTCTAGGTTCAGCACTCTAACTGAATCACCTATGAGCATGAAGTGGCCAGAAACACGTATAAGATTATTCCTGTAGCAGTATGAAAAACAGATTGGAGAAAGAAAGAAAAAATAGAGACCTGCCTTTTATGGTTACTGGGGCTATGGAAGGCTATTTAGCAAATAGCATGAGGGAAGGAAAAAGAAATTAGGGGTTTCAAGGGAAAGATGAGAGCCCCTAGAATGAAGATCATCACAGAGCTTGCCATTCCCTTAAGCAAACAATAGTTTTCTCCACAGAAGAATGGACTTAAGTTTCAACTGCAAATGGGAAGCAAGAGGTATAGAGGAAGTCAGGGTGGGGGACAACTTGGGTCTGGTGCAGGAAAAGGGGGACAGCAGCAACCCAAGGAAGATCTGGAGTTCAGCAAGACCAAAAAGAGGAGGAGGGAGAGAAGAATGAGGTGGGACCCAGACAGATCCTAGAAATTTCCACATGTATCTTCTTTCATAAAGACAAAATTCACTAGGCTGCCTTTCCAGTCAAATGATATATAAGCAATTGTCTTCTTTTTTCCCCTCCCCCAATTAAGAGTGAGTGGAAAGAAAATTGGATCCAGAAGGCAGGCAGGCCTCATGTAGGCCGTTAAGCACCTGCCACTCAACTTTTGCCTTATAATCCCTCCCTAATCAGCTGCAGCTCCCATAAATAAGCCCCGGCAGAAGGCTAGCCAAGAAACCAACTGCTGCCCCCAAAATGGAAAACCTACAGTGATGCTTCTATTGTGTGCTGTTAGAAGCTGGCCATCCCATGGAAATGATCCTGGTGATTGTTTCTAATTTGAGTCCACAAAGTCCATAAAAGAGTGACCTCCTCTAGTCCCATATCCTTTTCCTTAGCCCCTATAAGGATGCTGAGAAGTTAATTATGTTATGTGTAAGTCTCGCCTTCCCACCAAAGAGGAAGCTTTTTGAGGCTGACTCCAGCACCATCCCCTCCATAAAAAGTTCAGGGTTCCCCCCATTGTAAGTATCTTCCTTCACTCTTGATATTAAGTTGCATTTACTTAATGTTTATTTTATACTTAATCATATCTGTATTTCTTATTTTCTCTCAATAGGGAAGCAGTGAGGTGTCACAGTGGTATGTCTACAGTGCCTGAAGTCAGGAAAACCTGAATTCAAATCCTCCCTCAGAGACTTAGAACTTCATTGTTGTCTTAGTTTATCTATTGATTTAATTTTAGTTTTCAACACTCACTTTTATAAGATTTTGAGTTTTAAATTTTCTCCCCCTTCCTTCCCCTCTCCCTCCCCAAGATGATGTGCAATATGATATACACTATACATGTACAATCATATTAAACACGTGTCCACATTAGTCATGTTGTAAAGAAGAATTAGAACCAAAGGGAAAATGAGAAAGAAAAAAAAAGAAGGAAAAATGGTATGCTTCCATCTGCATTCAGACTCCATAGTTCTTTCTCTGGACATGGATAGCATTTCCATCATAAGCCTGTTGTCTTATTTTAAGAAACTGCCACAGTCACCCCAACCTTTAGCAACCACCACCTTGATCCTTTAGCAGCCATCAACATAGAGGCATGACCAGGAAAAAGATTACGAATCGATGAATGTGCAGATGACAGCATTTTTTAGCAATGAAGTATTTTTAATTAAGGTATGCACATTGGGGCTTTTATTTTTTGTAGACATAATACTTTTACACCTAGACTACAGCATAGTGTAGTGTAAACATAACTTTTATATGCACTGGGAAATAAAAAAAAATTCATGTGACTCACTTTATTGCGATGTTCACTTTATATTGTGGTGGTCTGGAACCAAACTCACAATATCTCCAAGGTATGCCTGTAGTCATTTGCATTTTGTCTCCCTCATTAGACCGCAGGTTCCTTGAGACCGGAGAGCTCTTTTGCCTTTGTCTTTTGGCTTTCTTTATATGCCAGGAACGTAGCACAATGACTAATTGCTTAATAAATGATAGTTGACTTGATTTTACTTGACAGTATAGCAATATAGAAAAATGTTAGTATTATAGAGATGGACTTTGTTTTCATGGAAAGCTTGAGAATTATAAAAGAGCTTTGTAATTCCTAAAAATAATTCAGTGAGCTCTCTTCCTCCTTTTCAACCCATTTCTGTAAATGCTCCTTAAGTGGGTATTTCTTTTGTATTCCCCTATGGCAGACCCAAAGCACTGAGCTATATCTCTGACATCTCACTCAAACATGGGTATTCTACAGGGCCTCTCATGTGGGATGATATAGGATCTCTGTAGATCTGAGGAGAAATATAAATCCCACTTTACTCCAGCAGTAAGATGAGCCAACAGTGCTGTGTTCTGGGAAACCAATGGCAATGCTACTTTAAAGCTATCTTTCTCAATACTGCAGAAGGTAGAGGGATTCTACATATTTTTCTTCCCCAATCACATGTGTTCCATCTATAAAAAACCTTGGTCAGACTTCTCTCCTGAATTCTCGAACTTCTCAAACAACCTAGTGTTTGTCTCCAGCTAGATATTTTACCAGCCTAGAGTGATTATTGCTGGGCCACTCATCAAAAAGCCCATTTTCTAGCCCAAAAGGATGAAGTGATGGAACTGCTGTAAAGGACAGTGGTGGGGAAAGCTGCTGCCTTTGAAGGCTGTATCATACAGTGGAAAGAAGACTGAATTTGGAGTCTGACAGCTTGAGTTTTAATCCTCTCTGCCACCTGGCACCTGACTTAGGCAAGTCACTCCTTTCTGGGCCTCCATGTCCTTACCTGTAAAATGAAAAGTTTGTATTACATGGCTTTTTATGTCCTTTTCAGTTCTAATCTATAATCCTGTTATCTAACTGCGGCAACAGGTAAGAGAGTTCCTCAGTCTCTTCGTCTGTAAGTCTGTGAATTAGCTTTTCCATTCTTCTTTGTTCCCTGGGTTCCATCCTCAACATAAGACTCTAGTTACCAGGTCCTTGAACAGTTAACTGTAGGTCCCCTCCTATGGCAGAATTATACCTTCAGAATACCTAGCACAATAGCAAATGATAGTGGCTAATCAATATTTTTTTAATGAATTAGGACAAATAAGATATCCCACTATCAACTTTCTGATATTTATGAATGATATTTTTTTTCCTCCTTCCTCTAGGAAACAGGACTAAATCAAAAGATCCTATAGCTATTAGCTTTGGTGCTACATTCTTAATTCATGACTTAGACCACCTGAAATTTGTTGGATGTTTTTCTTCATTGTTTTAAAAAATCTAAACCAGACTAAGGGCAAAGGGAAAGGTGGGGCATTGCTCTTTTGTCTTACTTCTATCTTGACGCCTCCAGTTTCTCTCCTTGACAATCCATCATACTGTTGCACCTCTCTAATTATGTTACTCCTCTAATTAAAAACATTAAAGTATCCCTATTACCTAACAAATCAAATATTCTGGCATTCAAGGCCCTCCCATTTAATTCCAACACACCTAAGCTTTTCTTACGTTATTCCCCTTCATGTATTAAATTCTCCTGTATGACTCAACATCTCCTTCTCATCCTGCCTTCTATCATCTCCATTCCTTTGCTCATGTAGGCCTCCATGCCTAGAATGGAATGTTCTCCCATCACCAACCATTTTCGCCTGTCCTTCCTTGAACTCCAAACTCTGGTCTATCCCGAGCTGCTGACCTCTCTCTCTTCCAAATTCTCACCTTCACCCCTATCTCATTCTGCCCTTTATTTTGGTTATTTTGTTATTAGGGTACATTTCTTTAATCCCTTTCCTCCACCACAAGAAATTATAATTTCCTTGAGGTCAAGGACTATGTCTTTAAAAAAATTATCCTTCATGTTTAATGCAATTACACTAGTAACCATTTAGAACGACTTTCATTTCTCTCCTTTTGTAAGAATGTGCACTCTTTGTCTACCACTACTTTTTCTGTTCAGCTGAAGTTAATTTAGGTGCCCCCAACCCTAAAAACAAGCAGATTAATGCCCGCAAGAAGCCAAGTCTGCTTATTGTTTAGGGTTTCTGAGAGGGTACAACTCAAACCTTCTCTCTTCTCCTGGTTTTGTGCTCTACCACTTCTCCCTAGACCCCCCTTTTCACTTGCTTCTTGCTATTGATCCTGGCAAGATCACAGCTCTGCAATCTAACAGCTTTCTGAGATCATCTACCCCTAGTTCTATGGGATAACCCTGTAAATCCCTCTGGCTCTACTCTGAGTGCTGACCTTTTGGGAGCAGCCTTTCCCTACCCTCTACCTTGGAAAGTCTTGGTCAGTGCCACAGTGAATATATCCTCAACTCTAATCCAAGGCAGGTACATCCTGGCCCCTCCCAAGGTTACAGCCGGAAAGAACACTTCAATCTCATTCCTAATGGTACTAGATTTCAGTCACAGTACTCAAATAAACACAGCAGAGCAATTTAATAAAAAGTTGTCTGAATTTCTCCACTGCGGTATGACCATAGCATCTACTCACGATGTCCAATCAACCAATGAGTCAATGTTAAGCACTGCTCATTTCAGTTAAATTCTTCTTGGCTAGCCTGTCTATCCATTGTAAGAAGTTTGAAATCTTTTTTTGTAAATGATAAAGGCTGAAAATGAGAGGGATCATGGTGCAATAGATTGTCAATCTAGAAGAATGGAAGATCTGGGTTCAAATCTAGCCTCTGACATATAAGGGTTGTATGATCCCAGGCAAGTCAATTAACCTCTGAGTACTCCCAGACAACTGTGTAATTTTTAAATTACAAATCAGGTGCTGATTAATATGGATGGAGAAAATGCTGCCCTCTGCCCACGAAAAACTAAATGAATAAAGGGTTCTTTCTGGAATTTGGGAACTTTTGAATGTAGAATTTTGCCTTGTTCCGCTAAGCTAAGGTCTATATTTTCAGGTCATTTGAACTTAGTTCTGGCAAGCCTCTTCCTCTCCCTTTCCCTTTTATTCCCCTTCAATGACTAGATGATAGTTTCCTATTTGTGTTTCCAAGAGGGTTTTAAACTGTGTCAGGGTTCTATGGGTCCTCCTTCAGAAACAGTCCCTTGAAGGCCTCTAAGATCTTTTGTAACTGGCCAACAGATTGCCATCAATAAAGACTGAGCCTCAATATCACATAATGCAACTCCTTAGAAGACCAAGCCAGTCTGTCAAGAGTGAAGACTTCTAAGGAATGTCAAAATTAGAGGGGCTAAGGCCAAAATGGAAAGCCAAGTACCAGAGGGGAGATTTCACACCAGGTTGTTCACATGAGATCAGGAAACACACAAACAGTGGAGTCAGTGGACTGCTTGTCTGTATTTTGAATGAAGTTTGAGTCTGTTATGATAACTATGTGTCTTCCTCTTATGTTCCGGTGATAGGTTAGATCCACTGGGCCACCTCTTCTGACTCAGTTGTTCTGGTGAAGCTAAGGGCTTGGACAGCTGGCTTCATTAGCAGGGGAGGGGTGAAGGAAAGTATTGTCCCTTAAGGAATAGCCCAATTTAGGATCAAAGTGACTCTAACCTGTCAACAACCAAAAGCCACCCCTTTGATCCAATCACCCTGCCTATGAATAAGCACCCTCTCCTTTTAGACCTATTGTTACAGGGTGGAAAAAATGATACATTGCTAAAGCAGATTTCAAGCAAACAAATGAGTATTTTAGAAGTCCAATTAATTTGGAAGGGGTTTTGAAAAGAAAACTTCAAGCTGTATTTTTGCAGCACACATATGCTTGGCTTTTAAATAATAATCATGACGTGCAGCAGGAGAGTTAAGGAAAGCTGCATTCATAAAATTTAGTGGAATATCAAAACCGCCCCAAATTTGGGGTTGTACATAAGAAAGAAATGTCTTAGATCCTTTTTCAAACTACCACAGCAGCCAAGACACCATGCCTCACGAAGGCATAGGAATGCAATTTAGAAATTGTGTTGTGAATTGGTTGCCCCATATTATTTTGGCTTAGGTTGCTGATGGGGTGGGGTGGGAGGCTCCTTAATAAACCAGAGTACAATTAGTTTTACTCCAGTAGAATATAAGCTCTCTGACAGCAGGGATTGTTTCATTTTTGTACTTTTATCCCCAGCACCTAGCAAAGTGCTTGTCATATAGTAGGTACTTAATAAATGCTTATTCATTAATTGGCTGAAAGATCATTAGTTTTCACCTATTGTCATAGATCTCTAAGCAGATTGGAGACAGCTTGGTGGAATGGACAGAGTGCTATACTTGGAATTAGGAAGACTGGTTCAAATCCCACTTCTCAAACTTAGCTTAAGGATCTGGAGTCAAGAACCAAGCTCTCCTGGTTCACAGTCTGGTGCTCAATCCACTATACCCCAGTTACTTCTTTGTTTTCTCTTCATTCTTTCTACTGCCCTTTTTTCATCCCCTTCATCTGCAACCCATGCTGTACCTCCCCCTCATTCATTCTGTAACCTCTCATTCTCTGGATTTGGCTCATCTGAAATGAGATGAATTAGCTACTGATAAGTAATCAGTGCCTACCTTGGCATCCCTAAGCTCATGCCAGGACACAGCCATAAAGTCTTTTCCCATCATTTAGGCCAAGTCTCTAAACCCTGTACTTCAAGGAGTCAGAGACATTTAAAAATACTTCAAATTGATCATCCTACTCCTCTTTAAGAAAAGAACAAATATCCTTTAGTGAAATGTGAGTGACTAAAACTCATATTTAGTCAGTAAAGAGGCAAAAACACTTGAACAGGGGTGGCTGTGGCAGATGCAAAATACTGACAGTCTAATAAAGTAACACTAGGAGAAGGAGTCATTTATCCCTCACTCCTGAGGGTGCTGGGAGAAAAAAGTGAGTTGTACCCCAAGGGCAGTTGGGCTACAGAAAAGTATGGACAGGAAGAGGACCATGAGGTAAAGTTAAGGGATTATAGTCACTGTAGGGAAGAAGTATGCCCTCCCAGGGAGAAAGTGTATATTCCAGGAAGGAAATGTGCCCTCAAACCTCTCCCCAACATGTGGGTGCCCTGGGACAATTTCCCATGCTACCATGCTAGTAATGACTCCAAGAAGGACAACTCCTTCAGCTTAGTCTTGACTCAGAGATTGGTCTATCCTGAGGTTTGACAAGAGGTATGAACATAAAGTAATGGGACAGATCCCATAAAACAATTTGAAAACCTCCCTGATAACACTTCAGTCAATACCTCACGTGTTAGGTGATCTTGCCACTGCAGGTAGCCACAAATTTATGAATAAGCATTTTTTTCTAATAGCTGGAGCCAAGGCAGATAAAACTGAAATATGAGCTCTCTATTTTAATCAAACCACTAGGTCATTGAGTCCTCCTTCTCTGCTCAGAAAAGGGGACTGGGACCCACCCAGAGGAATGGAATATAGAGTGAGGAGGAGAGTAAAAGAAGGAGGGAGAGAGAATGGGGACCCCAAAAATAGAAAATATTGGTGAAGACATCAGTTTCATATGCTGGAGATCTCTATTGTCTGTCTGCTTGTGAATTTTATTCATTTACTGAGGCAGTGTTAAAAAAAATGGAGTGCTTCACCAGATAGGCTCAGTTCCCTAAATCAAACAAAAAATATTTATTAAGCACCTACTAGGTGCCAGGAACTATGCTAAGTGATGAGAATGCAAAGACAAAAAAGAAATAGTCCCCTCAAAGAACTTACATTCTATTGATTGAAGTTATCCACCCCAGTGGATTATAAGGGATGATGGGAGGTCAAAGCTAGGTGCATTCTGGTGGAAACAAAGCTAAACTGAAACGCTCTGTAACTGTGGCCCTTCTAAGTCAGCTAACCTTGAGTCTATAACACTAACAATAGCCTGAATTTATGTATCACTTTACATACATCATCTTATTTTATCCTCACAACAGCAGTGCGAAGTAGATACTATCATGATCCTTATTTTATGGATAAAGATACTGCCTAAGAAACTTCCCCAGGGTTGCTCTGCTCATATGTGTCAGAGGAAGGATTCGAACCGAGGTATTCCTGGCTGTAGGCCCAACACTTGATCCACCATGCCACAGTAGACAAGGTAGTAAAGTGTTCTTTGGGAGAGCCTAGGGAACCTCGATGTCCAACTAAGACATACCAGAATCATTCTAAAAACATAGCAACCCATTTTTTAAAGGACGGCCCTTAGAGCTGCATCTCTCAGGTGGGAGAGGCAAAGCTTTTAAAGGGGAAAAAGTCCAAGAAATGTGGAGGCCAAGGAGACCAAAATATTCATAGGACATGTGCTATTGGATGAAATAATTAAGAAAACATGCCTAATCTCCTAGGGAAACATAAATCATCTCGTGCCACTTTCTAGGCAGATACTTTATGGCAGAGGTCCTAATTTTTCACAGCTGTACCAGTAAGACAAATGGATATGGGGGGAGGGAAGAAGAATGAGACAGGATGAATGAATGGGGCGGTGGGAGGGAGAAAGTGGGGGAAGAAGTAGTAAGAAAGAGGCATGTGATCAGAAAATCTTTGGAGAGTTAAAAGGATTAAGAAAAGGTCGCTATTCTGACATGGGGGTCTTTTGGTTGGACAAATATTCAGCCTGATTCCTTTGCAGTCAAAGGATATAAAGGGAGTTCTGAGTAGTGTGAAACTAATATGCAAATATATAATTCTCTTGTCACTGACAGCGTATTTCTCCAGAAGGGAGAATGTTATGGGCTCCGTCAAGCACTAATTCCTATACATCCTTTAAAATCAGCTCAAATGTCATTTCCTCCATCAAAGTCTTCCCTGATCACTTCCCATCAGACCTCATCTAGTATTTTATTTGTTGTGTTTGTCCTTCATTTCTGAAGAGGACCATGGCAGCAGGGAAATGATGACATGACTTGCAGTTGATCTGATTTGAGTGAGGGACGGCTGTACAAGGTCTCCAGCCTCACTTTCTGTGCTTGGTGATATTTCTCCCTTAGATGATGACGACGGTGATGATGCTATGCATACTGTAGGACTAGAGAGAAGTAAAAGAGATTCAGAGAGCAACCAGATATTCATCAGGACAACCAGAGATGCATGGGAGACCCTGACTCTTTTAAGCTAAGGCCTTTTCAGGTACTCACTTAGAGTACTTACCCATTCAGTGACTAGGCCTCTTTAAGAAGTGAGTTAAGGTATGGCCCTTTTAATTAGGAAAAAAAAAAAAGATCTGAGCTGGGAGGGGAAGACCCTCAGGGTTGCTGTTCAAAAAGAAACAGTTACCATTGACATTCACTCTAAGTTAAGAGGACCCAAAATACAGGCATTAAATGGTGCTTGGTCAGGGACCTATTGTGGTCCAACCTATGAGCTTCAGAGTGAACTGGGTTTAAGATTTGGGGAAGGAAGGAAGGAAGGAAGGAAGGAAGGAAGGAAGGAAGGAAGGAAGGAAGGAAGGAAGGAAGGAAAGAAGGAAGGAAGGAAAGGAAGAAGGAAAGAAAGAGAAAGAAAGAAAGAAATCTAGCCAGTAAACTCCAAGTTAAGTGGCCAGCTTCTGGCCATCAAAATTTACCTTCCTTTGGAGAGGAGAAAAAGAAGAAGTAGAGGGAGAGAGAGAGGATGAGCTGAGTTACCCAACTTAGCTTTCTACTGCATTTGTGTAATGTTGTGTACTACAGTTGCCTATGTTTATGTGTTATCCTCTCTACTAGACTACATGCAGTAGGGATTTAATAAATGTTTGTTGGAAGTGAAGGATTGAGTCTTCACCCCTTTGGTCTAGCTCCTCTTTTCCTTTCCCTCTCTGAATCTCTTTTACTTCTCTCTAGTCCTACAATATGCATAGCATCATCACTATCATCATCATCTAAGGGAGAAATATCACCAAGCACAGAAAAGAGTGGGGCAGGCTTTTATAGATAGTGTGGTATGGTGGAAAGATCATTGGATTTGAAGTCAGAGGTTCTGGATTTTCATCTTGATGATGCTATTTGTAAATTGTGACCTTGGACAAGTTACATCCTCTTTCAAGAACTCAGTTTCTTCATCTGTTACATAAAGAGGTTAGACTAGATGACCAATAAGGTCCACCTTCTAGCTTAAAAATCTCTAAACTGGACTTGGAGGCTGGGTACCTGGGCTTATTATGTTGTCCTAATTGTGAAGAAAAAGGTACACTGACAGCTTCCTGTTCTCCCTTTCCCCACCCTGTGATGGCCTGGCAAGATGGCAATTAATCTTGCCTGCTCAGTGAACAACATCTAAATCTCTTCCAAATTTAGTTCTACATGCTACAGTCTTGCACCATTCCACCCATGTTAGCCCCAGTAACTTCCTAGATCATTCCCAGATCATAGCATCAGCCACTCAGAGCTGGAAGGGACCTTAGAGGTCATCTGATCCAACCTAAACCTAGGTATACCCTTTCAACATACCTGACAAGGGGTCATTCAACCCCTGCTTTGAGGAATGGTTGCCCCTAGCCCATTCACCTTTGGACTAATTCTAATTGTTGCAATGCTTTTGCTTATATCAAGTGTAAATCTGTTTCTCTGTGACTTTGCACATTGTTCTTAGTTCTGTCCTCATGGTCGAAGGAGAGAGCAATTCTAATCCACCAATCAATCAACAAACATTTAGTAAGCATTTACTACGTAGCAGGCATTGTGCTAAGGCCAAGACTCTTAATAAATTAAAAATTATAACATACCCTACCATTGAGAAGTTTACATTTCAATGGAAGAGAACGAGCATATGAAATATTCAGACAGAACAGAAACAAGATAACCTTGGAGGGGAAGGGACTATAGCATCTAGGGGTAACAGGAAAAGTCTTTTATAGAAAATGGAATTTGAGCTAAGTCTTGAAGGAAGACAAGAGTTCTAAGGAGCAAAGACAACAAGGGAAAGTATTCCAGCTATAGGAGACAGCCAGTGCAAAGCAGAAAGAAAGATAAAATATGGAATGCTGTGTGTACGGAACTTTAAGTAGGGCTGAATGGGCTCTAGGGTACATGGAAGAGACTAATGTGTAAGAATATTGTAAAGAGAACAAGAGATTGTTAACATAAGATCAAACATAAATCCTAGGATAGTTGATTCTAGTGTTAATATGAAGCCACTGGAGTTTATTGAGTAAGGTGGATGACATAGTCATGCCTGCCCTTTAGGAAAATCATTTGGGCAGGTATGTGGAGAATGGTACAGAGAAACTTGATGGGTGAGGCCACTTAGGAGACCACGGCAAAAAATAGGAATAAGGTAATCAGTGCAATGACCAACCAAGATTCTAGAGAACCAGTAATGAAGAATAACACCCAACCTTGTAACAGGGAGGTGGTGATGGACTTGAGATGCAGAATGGATGCATTTTTACATGGCCAGTGTGGGAATTGGGAGGAAGAGAGAGAAGGAGTGGGGGGGGGGGGAAGAAGAGAGAAAGAAAGAGAGAGAGAGAGTAAATGATTGCTAAGTTAAAAAAAAAAATTAAGGAACCAAAAGGAAGTTGAGAGGCAGATGCAATCACACAAAGACTGAGAGAATGAAGGCCATTAGATTTGGCAATTAAGAAATCATTGATAACCTTGGAAAGTAGTTTCAGTTGAACTTTGAAGTCTGAAATCAGATTGCAATGAGTTTGGAAGAGAATTTGGAGAAAAGTGAAGGCAATGAGTAAAGACAGCTTTTTTTCTAGCCTATCAGTTTAGAGTTACACACCTTGTCATCCAACATGTTAATTAATCCTCCCAGCTTAGTGTCACCTTTGAATCTGATAAACAGGTTATCTATGATTTCATTCATGTTATTAATAAAATTGTTGAATAGCACATCACTCAGTAACCTTTCCTCCTTTTAGGTTCCCATTATCCAAATCAATCACCCAATCTAGATCCTGGTAAGGGCTTCTTGCTGACTTCCAGAACATTCTCCCTCTTTTCTCAATGAGTTTGGTACCTAGCTCTGTCTTCCTCTCCACCCAGGTCCTGCCCTCATACTAAAGGACTTCAAAATATATACATATATTGATATTTCCTTAAATAACCTAACCTCCTAGTTCCATAGGATTCTATTCAAACCTCATGACCTATTCCTTCATTCTATCTCAGTTACGTACAGGCACTCTTGATCTTGTCATTTCTCACAAGTATTCCACTTCAATGACAAAGAATACTGGAAATCCTTTATCTGATCATAATCCTCTATCATGCCATATGTCTATATATCTTAAACACCCTAAATCTATTCCTCCAATTCTTCCTATGTCTTCCAATCCCTTTATTCCTTAGGATTTCCCCAGGCCATAGCCCCTGTTCTTGTTACATTCTACTCTACTCATCCCATTTTTGAAAGTTTTCACAAGGTCTCTATATTCATTGTATCACAATTTACCACTAGTTGTATTATATTATAGTCCATAAATATCATCTCTGCTTTTCCATATGTACTTGTTTCTTCTTTGTGGACTACTACATGATCAATTTTTGTATGAATTTTGTGAATACTGGAGAAATAGTTTGTTCTTTACTTTTCCTATTGAGTTCTCTATACATCTATAGTTTTAATATGCTGGATATTCTGTTTGGCTCTCTAATTTCTTTCCTAATTATCTTTTTATTGGATTTATTATATGTTGATAATGAGGCACTAAAGTCTCTCACTGTTTTAGTTGTTTTTTTTTTAAATCCATGGGGTTTTTTTAGGTTTGGGGTTTTTTTTTTCCAATTTATCAGGATTTCCCTTGTCACTTTGGATGCAGTATAATTAACAGCATATATTTAAGATTAATATTCTCTTGTTTGGCATATAACCTTTTTGCATTATATAACATCCTTGTTTATCTCTTTTTATGCATTTCCAGTTAAGAGCATATTGCTGTATTCTGCTTTTTACTTCATTCTCTCACTCTTTCATTTTATCGAGGCATTTAGCTTATTTATATTTTGCAGTTACAATTGTTTGTATTTTTCAAATCACTCAATGATGAGGGAATACACTTGTTTCCTTATTTTTATTTTTCTATCATTTATCCCAATTTAACAGAACCACTCTAAACAAAGTTTCTTTGTCTTACATGAATAAATAATTGTTTCTTTAACTTAGAACTCTCCTTTATTAAAGATAAAAGGTTTGCTTCAGGATTACACTGCTCTGCTCCCTTTTCTTCCCCCCTGCCCCACTCAATAGTATTTTATTTCCCCAATTACGTGTAAAGATAGTTTTCAACATTCACTTTTATATAAGATTTTGAGTTCCAAATTTTGCTCCCTTCCTTTTCTTTTTCTCCATCATCTTCCACTATCATTTCTTTGAAACTTTTAGTGATGTACTGACTGTCTTATCCTGATTGATTTCAGTACTTATTTTTTGCCTAAAAATTAAGTTCCTTGCCTGAGGACTTCATCAAAGTAGATGTGTCTATCTGTAATTTTTTCAGTCTCTTTTGTTTCTCAAATATCCATCTGCTGCCATCATAAAGTATTCTAGAAGTTTTATATCCCACTTTTTGTGGTTCTTCAATGCCCTACTTAAAAAATCCTCTGTGACTCTAATTATGGCCCCATGCTAAGCAATTTCTGTACATCTCTGACTGTAGTATTTTTTATTAGCATGTTGTGGGTGTTTTTTAAAAAATTATTCACCAGTTCTAAGAAAATTTCTTTGATGATTCCCTGAAATATGATTTCAGATTCTTTTGTTTTTCTAAGTTCTAGAATTGAATATAATGAGACTACTGCATCAGCTGTGTTAAAGGTCTCTCACATGAGTCTATGGATTTTCCAATAGTTTGGATAAAGAGGTGATTTTTGAGGATGTATTTCAGACACTTCTTTATTGTGTATGATTTAGCTTTCTGATATAGTAAATCTGCTGTTGGTTGCTTCTATGGGTTTTTTTTTAGGTTTTCTAGTGTATTTTTCCCTATTTAAATGTGAGGTTCTTAAGCATCTTGCTTTTGCCTTTCTTTGTATCTCCAGTGTTTGATACACTGTCTCACACATGCTAAGTGCTTAAATGTTTGTTGGCTATATGCTCTTTATTGACCATGTTCTTCATTATTTCCTTTCATTCTTTATTGCTGTTATTCAGTTGCATCTGACTCTTTGTGACCCGGTGTACCATAGCACACTGTATCGGCAAGCACCCTAGCATACCTAGGGCGGCTACTAGCACAGGTTCTTAGATCTGCTTTTCTAAAGGAAAGCAACTCAAAATGGGTTAACAATCTTACTTTAATTAATCAAATACCATTTACCTAGTT
>CM053582.1:468035446-468060220 GCA_028627135.1 Pseudochirops cupreus | reverse complement strand
TCTCTCTCTCTCTCTCTCTCTCTCTCTCTCTCTCTCCCTCTGTGTGTGTGTTTTAAAACTTCAAGCTATTCTTTTATTTGGTCTTCTGGTTTTCTTAACATTGCCATTTCTTACTTAATTTTTTTAAAAAATCTCTTGTTTAACCATTTGGGGATGTTTCTCAGGGTATCTTACATGAATTTTGTCCCCCATCTTCTCGTCTTCTGGTATGTTAGCTGATTCAGTTGCTCTGTTATATAAGTTTTACATTGTATCATCACCCTTCTTTACTTTGCTCATTTTTCATTTTGTTTTTTTTTTAATCTTCTATGTGGTGTTCTTAGCCATTTTCCTTCTCTTTCATGTTTCTCTTTGTTGTTTTTATGTGGAGAGTGTGGGTAAATTGGCTTCCTTCAGTTCTCTTGCTCTGACATCTTGGATTGGTCTGACAGAATATAACTAGGTAATAGATTTTGTGTTATAAACTTGGCTTTTAAGAATGAAATGGGAATGATTTTCCATATGGAAAAACAACCTGAGCTAAGGCACAGAGCCAAGAATGAGTATGGTACATCCATGGGACAGCAACGTCACTAGCATTACCAAAACAGTGGGTGTATTTTAGAAACTGGTAAGAATTAAAGTTTGCTAGGTAAAGTAAAGCCAACTTATGGAATGCTTGAAAACTAGATAGACAAGTTTATATTGACTTCTTCGAGCAAAAGATAATTATCAAAGATTTTTGAGCAAATGAATGATATAATGAAAGCAGGGTTTGTTGACAATTAGTCTACAAGCAGTATGCAGCGTGAATTGGATAGAAGAGCCTGGAATTCATACAAAGACTGCCTTCTAGGGCAGTATGGAGACAAATTATCAAAATGACTATCTGAATTTTTCACTTTTCACCTTCTGTCTGGCATGATGTTGGCCCAGCCTTGGTCTGAAGTAATGTGGCAAACTATTCTTGTATCAATCTTTAAGACCTATCTCAAGTACCAAGTAGGGGATATGTAGCTGGTTGTTTTAGTGGACTGCAGGCTCAATTTGAGTCAATACAATAAGGCATTGCTTCTTCAATCTTTGGTTGCATGAAAAGAGGTAGCACCCAGGGATGACAGAATGATAAGGCTGCTGTATTCTGCCCTGATCAGATATATTTGGAGTACTCATCAATTCTAGGAGGCATGTTTTAGGAAGAAAAAGGGTGAGCTAGGCAATGTTCAGAGAAAGGAAACCAGGAAGGTAAAAGGACTCAAATTCATGCCACAGATGACTTGGAAAAGTATGGAAAAGAGAAGATCTGGGGAGGAGGGTAGTGGACTATGATAGGTAACATAAAATGTTGTGAAGGTTCCTCTGTATCAGAGGAATTATACTGCTTTGCTTGATCTCAGAGGTCAGAATTAAAAAAACAATGGGTGGAAGATGTAAAGAGGCATTAATGTCAAAAAGAGCTATTCTTGAAAGAGCTATTGAAACACAGAAGAGACTGACTTGGAGTGCTACTCTATTTCCACCCATTGGAGTTCTTAAATCACAGATTGAATGACCATTGGGCAAGGATTCTTATTCAGGTAAGGTTGAAATAAATGATCACTGAGGTATCTCCCAACTCTGAAATTCTGTGACTTTGTGAAACACTGCCTCCTTCATGAAACATTTCCTCATTTCTGCAATTGGATGTGCTCTCTATCTTTTGTGAACCCTCATGAAAATTTGTACATACCTCTATTATTGGATTTCTCTCTTTAAACTTTTTTTTTTGCTTTTTGGAGGGGGGAAGGCAGGGCAATTGGGATTAAGTGACTTGCCCAAGGTCACACAACTGGTAAGTATTAAGTGTCTGAGGTTGCATTTGAACTCAGGTCCTCTTGACTCCAGGGCCAGTGCTCTATTCACTGTGCCACCTAGATGCCCCATTTGGGATTTATTTAATTCTGCCTTGTACTATGGTTTATTGTATACTTGTTTCATACTCCTCTACCAGCTGGAAGCAATAGTTCTTGAGGGCAAAGAGTGTGCCTTGCTCATCTCCATATCCTATGAAATGTCTAACACAGAGCTTTGCATATAGGTGTTCAATAAATAATTCATAGGATCTAAGAGTTAGAAGAGACCACATTAAGTCATCTATTCCAACATATAGAACAGGAATCTCTTTACAACATTCCTACCAAGTAGATACCTAGCATCCCTTTCAAAGACCTCCAGTAATGGAGAATTCACCACCTCCCGCAGTAGCCTACTCCACTTTTGGACAGCTCTTAGTTGTTAGAAAGTTTCCCCTTATATGGAACCAAAACCCTGCCTTTCTGTAATGTCTTCTGATCATTCTTAGTTTGGCTTTCTGAAGTCAAACAAAACAAATCTACTCATTCTTCTACATGACAGTCTTTCAAATACTTGAATACAGCTATAGTATCATGTTCTCCAACTTTCTTCTCCAGACTAACCATTCCCAGTTCCTTCAACTGATGCTTATTATCACATCCTATGGAAACAATCTAATTTATCAATTTTCTTCCTAAAAGTCTATCTAGAGCCATACACAATATTCCATATGTGCTCTAATCATAGCCTCGTATGGTAGGACTATGCCTTCTTTGAGCTGGATATTAATATAGCTTTACATTGAATTACCTTTTTTAGCTGCCATGTCACACAGTTGATTTATATTAAGATTACAGTCCTTTTCATGAGAGCGGTTATGCAGCACACGTCTCCCATCCAGTACTTGTACAGACTTTTTTTGCTTGTTTGTTTTAGCCCAATGTAGGACTTCGCACTGATTTCTGTGAATTTCATTTTAGAACATTAAAAACCTCACATTTGAATGGAGAAAGGTAGAAATATTGCATCCTTTTCAGATCATAATGCAATAAAAAAAATTACATTGAATAAATGGCCATGGAGAGAGAGAGATTAAAAATGAATTGTAAGGGTGGCTAGGTGGCACAGTGAATAGAGCACCAGATCTGAAGTCAGGAGGACCTGAGTTCAAATACAACCTCAGACAGTTAACACTTACTAGCCATGTGACTTTGGGCAAGTCACTTAACCCCAATTGCCCTGCCTTCCCCCCTCCAAAAAGCCACAAAAAAAACCCCCACAAACAAAAAAGAAAAGCAAACAAAAAATAAATTGGAAACTAAATAATCTAATCCTAAAGAGTGAGTGTGTCAAATAACAAATCACAGACACAATCAATTTTGTCAAAAGAATGACAACAATGAGACAATACCACAATTTATGGCATGAATCAAAGCACTAATTAGGGAAAATTTTATATCTTTAAATGCTTACATGAATAAAATAGAGAAAAAGCAGACTGATAGATTGGGCAGGTTATTTTTAAAAAGCTAGAGAAAGAACAAATTAAAAATCCCCAACTAAGCACCAAATTAGAAATTCTGAAAATCAAAGGAGAGATTAATAAAACTGAAAGAAAACCATTGAACTAATAAATAAAACTAAGAGCTGGTTTTATGAAAAAAGAACAATAAAATAGACAAATTTTTGGTTAATCTGATTTAAAGAAAGAAGAAAATCAAATTACTAGTATCACAAGTGAAAAGGGTGAATTCACCAGTAATAAAGAGGAAATTAAAGCAGCTATTTTGCCCAAATGTATGCAAAAAATCTGACAATTTAAGTGAAATGGCTGAATATTGGCAAAAACATAAATTGTCAGATTAACAGAAAAGGAAATAAAATACTTAACTTCATTTTAGAAAAAAAGTTGAAGAAGCTATCAATGAACTCTCTAAGAAAAAATCTCCATGGCCAGATAGATTTACAAGTGAATTTTACCAAACATTTAAAGATCAATTAATTCCAAAACCATACAAACTATTTGGAAAAATAAGCAAAAAAGGAGTCTTACCAAATTCCTTTTTTTGGAGGGGGGAAGACAAAGCAATTAGGGCTGGAAGTGACTTGTCCAAGGTCACACAGCTAGTAAGTATATCAGCTATCTGAGGCTGAATTTGAACTCAAGTCCTCCTCACTCCAGGACCAGTGCTCTATTCACTGTGCTACCTACCTGTCCCCCAAATTCCTTTTAAGACACAAATATGTTGCTGATACCTAAGTCAGGAAGAGTCAAAACAGACAAATAAAATTATTAACCAATTTCCCTAATGAATATTGATGCAAAAAAATTAAATAAAATGTTAGTAAAGAGATTACAGCAATTTATCACCAGGATAATAAACTATTAATAGGTGGCATTTATACCAGGAATGCAGAGCTGTTTCAATATTAGGAAAACTATTAGCATAATTGACCATATCAATAACAAAACCAACAGAAAACCATATGATAATCTCAATAGATGCAGAAAAAAGCTTTTGACAAAATATAGCACCCATTCTATTAAAACCACTAGAGAGCATAGGAATAAATTGAGCTTTAATATGTAGTAAGGTAAGTAGAATCTATCTAAAATGGTCAGCAAGCATTATTTGTAATGGGGATAAGCTAGTAGCCTTCCCAGTGAGATCAGGAGTGAAACAAGGATGGCCAGTATCACAACTATTATTTGATATGATACTAGAAATGTTATCTTTAGAAATAAGAGAAGAAAAAGAAATTGAAGGTATTACACTAGGAAGTGAGGAAACACAACTATCATTCTTTGTAGATAATATGGTATACTTAGAGAACCCTAGAGAATCAACTAAAAAACTACATAAAATAATAACTAGCAAAGTTGCAGGATATAAAATAAACCCACATAAATCATTAGTATTTCTGTATATTACCAACAAAGCCATTAGGAAGAGATAGAGAAATTCCATTTAAAATAACTGAAGACAATATAAAATATTTGGGAGTTGACTTGCCAAGAAAAACCCAAGAAGTATATGAACACAACTGCAAAATACTTTCCATACAAGTCAGATCTAAACAATTGGAACAATATCAAGTGCCCATGGGTATGTCAAACTAATACAACACAAATTACAATTCTACCTAAATTAATTTACTTATTCAGTGCCATACCAATCAAACTACTGAAAAATTATTTTACAGAGCTAGGAAAAAATAATACAGTTTATCTAGAAGAACAAAAGGTCAAGAATAATCAAGGGAATTAATGAAAAAAATGCACAGGAAGGTAGCCTAGCTGTATCAGATCTAAAACCATATTATAAAGCAGCTATCATCAAAACTGTTTGGTACTGATTAAGAAATGGAATAGTTGGCGTGGCTAGGTAGCAGGGAATAGAGCACCGGCCCTGGAGTCAGGAGGACCTGAGTTCAAATCCAGCTTCAGACACTTAACATAAAAACTAGACATGTGATCTTGGGCAAGTCACTTAACCCTAACTGCCCTCCAAAAAGCAAAGAAAAGAAAAGAAAAGAAAAGAAATAGAGTGGTGGATCAGTGAAATTGATTAGGTGTACAGGACGCAATAGTAAATTACTATAATAATCTACTGTTAGATAAACCCAAAGAGTCCAAATTCTGGGATAAGAACTCACTATTTGACAAAAACTGCTGGGAAAACTAGTATTGCAGAAACTAGACATAGACCAACATCTCACACCACATACCAACAGATGGCCAAAATGGGCACATGATTTAGATGTAAAAGGTGATACCATAAGCAATTATGGAGAGCAAGGAATAGTTTACCTGTCAGATCCATGGAGAAGGGAAGAACTTATGGCCAAACAAGAGATAAAGAACGTTATTAAATGTAAAATGGATAATTTTGATTACATTAAATTGAAAAGTTTTTGCACAAAGTCAATGCAAACAAAATTGGAAGGGAAGCAGAAAGATGGGAAACAATTTTTTTATAGCAAGCGTTCTGACAAAGGCCTCATTCCTTAAATATATAGAGAACTGAGTCAATTTATAAGAATACAGGTCATTTCCCAGTTGATAAGTGGTCAAAGGATATGAACAGGCAGTTTTCAGATGAAGAAATTAGAGCTATCTGTAGTCATATGAAAAAATGCTCTAAATCATTATTAATTAGAGAAATGCATTTTAAAACAACTCTGAGATACTACTTCATACCAATCAGATTGGCTAATATGAGAGAAAAGGAAATTGATCAATGGCGCTTAAGATGTGGGAAAATTGGGACACATTGTTGGTGAAGTTGTGAACTGATTTAACCATTCTGGAGAGCAATTTGGAACTATGCCCAAAGGGCAATCAAATTGTGCATACCCTTTGACTCAGCAATGTCACTACCAGTTCTGTGTACCCAAAGGTATCATAAAAAAGGGAAAACTATCCACATGTACAAAAATATTTATAGCAGCTCTTTTTGTGGTGGCAAAAAACTGGAAATTGAGGGGATGCCCATCAAATGGGGAATGGCTGAACAAATTGTGGTATGTTAATGAAATGGAATACCACTGTGCTATAAGAAAGATGAGCAGGCCAACTTCAGAAAAACCTGGAAAGACTTACATTAACTGATGCTGAGTGAAGTAAGCAGAACCAGGAGAACATTTTACACAATAACAGCAACATTGTGTGATGATCAACTATGATTGACTGAGCTCTTCTCAGCAATACAGTGGTCCAAGATGATTCCAAAGGATTGGTGATAGAAAACACTATCCACAACCAGAAAAGAAGCTGTGCAGTCTGCATGCATACTATTTTCATTTTTTTGTGGCTTTTTCCTTTTGTTCTGTTTCTTCTTTCAGAACATTGATAATATGGAAATATGTTCAACATGATTGCACATGTATAACCTATATCAGATTGCTCGCTGTTTTGGGGAGGGCTGATGGGAGCTAGGGAGAAATAAAAAGTTTGGAACTCAAAATTTTGTAAAAAATGAATGTTGAAAACTATCTTTACATGTCCAAAATACAGAGCCATTTTACCAGGCAAACCACCCTGCCATAGGACGTATTATATTTAGTTAAATTTCCCAGTTTTTTCTTAGAAAGATTGTCTCAGAAATATGCAAATGTCTCAAGTCATATATAATGGCTTTTAATGCAAAATACTAAGATCATAAATACTGGAAGAAAGGAAAATGCAAAACAAACATGTTATATTTATTAGAGCTGTAGAAACCATCAATTATTCTAATGCTTAATAAAGTATGCATCAGGGCAAATAAAGAAATTAGCCTTTGAAGAAACTGACCTTGGGCAGGTCCCAGGATTGTACCATAGGGGGTTCAGGGGAAGCTAGATTGGTACTATTTATCTAGGGAGGTAGACCTTAACGTTCAAGGTATGAATTATAGAATGGGACAGGAATGAAGGTTAGTATTAAGAATAGAGACAACCACAGACTGACTGCCACCCACAGGTATAAATATGAGCAACTCCAGAAATCAAATCTCTATCCCATTCCTACACAATGCAAATCACTGCTAACTATTCATGATCCCAGAGGTTTTCTTGGCAAAGATACTGAATCGTTTGTCATTTCCTTCTCCAGCTCATTTTACAGATGAGCAACTGAGGCAAACAGGGTCAAGTGACTTGCCCAAGGTCACAAATCAGATTTGAACCCATGAACATGAGAGTTCCTGATCCCAAGCCCAGTGTTTTATCCCACTGTGCTGTCTAGCTGCCCTAGAATTTAGGACACTTACTAGCTATATGACCCTGGGCAAGTAACTCCATCTACCTCAGTTTTCTCAACAGTAAAATGGGGACAATAATAGCACCTAACTTCCAGAGTTGTTTTGATGATAAAATAAGATAATATTTTCAAAGTGCTTCTCACTGGTACAGTATAGATGCTTAATTAGTTATTTTTCCTCCTTCCCTCTTAAATCAGAAGTGGGATAGTAGGATCACTACCACATCTTAAACTGTACTATAAATGTATTATATGAGTATAATGAATTATAATTGCGCTATAATAAATGGTAAATATGAGGAATGTAGAGAAACATGGGAAGACTTTCATGAATTGATGCACATCATTGGAAGCAGAATCAGGAAAATAATGTAGCTGATATTTGAAATTATGTAAATAATAACAACATTAAAGAATAACTACGCTCAGATTAATTGCAATGACCAACCACAGACCTATTTTTGTCTTTGCATTCCCAATACCCAACATAATACCTTATATGAATGAATTAAAAAGCATTTGTCAAACATTTACTACTAATACAATGCTTAATGCTAGGGATACAAATTGAAAAAGCAATATAGTCCCTTTTCTGAAGGAGCTCACAATCTAACTGGAGGAAAAAACACATATAAGAGTGTACATGACATTGATCGGGTTGTATAGAGTGTGTTGATAGGTGAAAGTACACAAGGGTCTGGGGAACATAGAAGCAGTGACTTTTTTGCTTCTTTTCTTCCTAATTGTCCTTTATTTCTGTCTATTTGCACTCTCCATCAGTTATTCTCTCTTTTGTTTCTTTGGTGAGATTTGTCACAGTGGATTCAAGTTTTTCTACTCTGACAATTATTTCTGCTATGCCTGCCATAAATTCTACTTTCACAATTCTTATTTCTCCATTAAACCATTCAGAAGCATCCTATTATAGTTCCATGCTCTCCTGAGAATGCATAGGATTCTCTGGGTCATCAGGTGTTGATTCACTTTCCTTTGTCTTAAATATTTTTTTCAGAGATGTTTGAAATCTTTTAACTTATCTGGAAGCCATATTCCTTTCCATTATTAATACCTTTCCTGTTGGCTTATCTACTTATGTTCTTTAACTGAAGATCTTTGGTATTTCAGTATTTTTCACTTATATTTCCCTATTGCTCACTTTCTGACTTCTCCTTTAATGGTGGTTTCCCTAAGGGCTGAACCTCAAAGCTGTCTCAGGCTCCTTTCTGGCTGTAGATGGATGCTCAGACTTTCACTTCAGGCTGGCAGGTGAATCCACATACTCTCTGCTCTTCTGCTCCAATTCCCATTGTTCCTTGGTTCTCTAGCTGAGCTCTACTGTGGCGCAGAGAGCTGCTGCACTGCAGTCTCAGCCAGAGCAAACTTCTTTCTTTTGTTTTTCTGTAATTGTTGGTGGAGATGGGATAGAATTGAATTCTATTGAAAACCTGTGGGCCAGCTCGTATATTCCTGAAAGTGAGCAGCATGGGAAGAGTTGCTAAGTAGGGAGTGAATTAGAGGTTAAGGATTAGCCCAAAGGGTGGGGGAAGGTTCGGTGGTGAAATAGTCTGGCCCATATTCATTGGAAAGCATGGACCTGAGGGACCACATGGACCAGAGATTCTAGTTATCTTCTCAGAGGGGTGGGGGTTGTGGGAGTCACTGTCAGTGAACCTCCTCCCAGCTTGAAAGGAGGAAAAAGAAAAGGACAAATGTGAGAAGGTTGGGGGAAAGGCCCTCCATGGTGGTTCTCGTTGGCCTGGGTTAGGAGAGTGGGGAAGAGAAGATAATAAGATAACCTCTTTATAAATGTTTATTTGACTGATTCTAGTCTTATTCTATTCTGAAACCTCTCTTGACCCCCTATTTCTGGAATTTTCTAATTAATTGGAGCCTCCCTGCCTCATGACAGGAGAGGTGAGGAACTAAGTAGATCTTCTGAGTGAGATCCCGCATGTCCCTTTAATAATAGCCAGTTAGGGGGCAACTAGGTGGCTCAGTGAATAGAGCACTGGCCCTGGAGTCAGGAGGACCTGAGTTCAAATCCGGATTCAGACACTTAACACTTACTAGCTGTGTGACCTTGGGCTAGTCACTTAACCTCAATTGCCCTCCTTCCCCCCTCCAAAAAAGCATCATCCTCATCCTCATCCTCATCATCACTAGTTAGATCTTTACATAAATCCAAGTGTTAGCTCATGTGGCCCTCACAGCAACGTTGTAAGGTGGGTATTATGATGACCCCCATTTTATAGAGGAGGAAACTGAAACATGGGGAGATTAGGTAATTTGCTCACACCTAGTAAGTGTGAGGATTTGAATTCAGGTTTTCCTGGCTCCAGGGCCTGCATTCTATCCAGTGTCCCACCTAGCTGTCTCCAAAGTGTCTAGACCTTTTATATATCATTGAACTTTCTCAATACGTGGAATGATATGGGACCTAGGAGTCTCACTTTACAAAATAGTAAGAGTTTGATACGAGGCTGTGCCAAAGCCAGAGAACAGCCAGCTTCTCGCAAGGTCATCATGGATGCTTCCTCAAACCATGACTCAAAGGCTATGTAAGGTTTTCTAAGGTCCCTTCCCTACCCCCCCCCCCAACTTGGTTTGGAGGTTGGTGCTTCCAAAGCATCTTTCTCTTATTGCCCCTCCCCCCCTTCCATGTTTCCAGGCAGGGAGTGTCTTGAGTTCACTAAATAAAGGGGCTATTGTTTTATCACTGACTAACCCATCTAATTCTGTAGTGAAGTCATTTTCAGTCCCAGAAAAAGACCTCAATCCATACCTGGATTGTAATAGCCTCCCAGTTGATCTCTGTGTTTCAAGTCTCTTTTCTTTCTAATCCATCCTCAAATACAACTGATAAAATAATCTACCTAAAGCACAAATCTGGACCCTTTCTTTTCTGGTCAAGTGGTAAACTTGATTGACTTTCTATTGCCTCTTTGGATAAAATTAAAAACCCTCTGGAATTTAAAGCCCTGCTTAGGCTGGCTCTAACCTACCCTTCCAGGTTTATTTTACATTATTCCCCTTCAAGAATGCTCTATTTTTGTCAAATTTGTTCTTTCCTCACCTGGACATTCAATCTCCTGCTGCCTCCCGTGTATTTGCATAGATTGTCCCTCCCACCCCCATCCCAATTCTCCCTTTACTCCTACCTCCTACAACCCTCAGCTTCCTCCAGTATTCATCTCTGGTATTTTCCTTATCCTTTAAGCCTTCCTAATCCTTCTAATTGTTAGTTCTCTCTCCTTCTTCAATTTAGATTTCATTATCTTAGCTGGATAAATGTTTTATCATCCCACTAAAAACAAGCTTCTTGAGGGTAGAGGTTGATTTTGCTGTTGCACTTTGTAAGGGTCTAATGTATGCTTCTTGAAATAAAGGCCCTGCTTCTCCTTGTCACATTTCTTATCCTTAGTCAGAGAGCCAAAAGATTTAGCTAGTAATGGGAACATTTAACTCTCAGCATCAGAGATGCCAACAGCAAAAAAACTGTATCCTTCACACCCAACATGGGCTATAATCTACTTGGGGAGAAATTTCCAAATCTCCTGGTATAATAGGATACTCCCAAGAATCATTATTTCCAAGTTTTTTTTGGATGTTGGTTTGCAAGGAAATTCATATGGGTTTTCACGTCACCATATTTACTGTTATTACATTTTTTTTTATAACTCAGCTCAATCTAATATAAACTCATTATAATAGTATGGGCCCTGATGGCCAAGTATATTACAATATTGTACTGTTGGGACAGAAATCGCCTGGTCGTGTGGCAACTGTCTAGAAGCACTGCCTTCTTACTAATTGCCAAAATATGATGTATTCCTAGTTCTATAGTCCAACAAAAGTGTATGTGAAACCACCCCAAATTGTTGAGATGATGTCAGGGGCCCTGCAGCCAGAGCCCCTGCCCAGCCCTTAGAGGGAGACAGCACAGACAAGGAGGAAGCCAGCAACCCTGCCTTTATGTCCCCAGGTAATTTGGACTCCCCTACAGGCTTCTCAGTCCATCCCAAGGATGAACACAAACACAAACACAGACACAGGAAGTTCAATATGTTGCTGGTTCAGTGAGTGAGCTTGCTCAAAGTCTTGCCAGGATGCTTACTCTCTAAAGGAATTTTCCAGAGAGTTTGGAGTTAAGTAGATAGGTCTTCGCAGTCCCATCATAAAAGACAGCAGAGAGGCTCCTAGCAGCTGTGACCAGAAGTTTCAGGAAGCTCTGCTGTTTTAGCATTTTACTCCTTTGTCCTGCAGATTCCCTGGCCACCACTTTAGAGTACTTGTAATATGGTTGACAGCTTTCCACCCTTGGCTAGATACCTGGCTTAGTCATGACCTGGGTTAATCGGAACTGCCTTATGATCCCCTTGTGGCTGCCCTGCAGTGACCTAGACTAGTGACCCTGAGAGTGCTTGATCCTTTAGGGCCCAACCCTGAGTCACAGGTGCAAGGGATTATAGGAGGCACTGGTGGATGGAGGTATCTTTGTGCTTAAGAATAGCTCACTGAGTCCTAGCTGTGAGCATGCATACCCCCACTTGATGTCAGTGATAGAGACCAACTTTCCATTTCTTTGCTACTACATTGCTCTGCTCTGGCTTGCATCCTTTTTACTAGGATATTCCTTATTTGCACACTGATTTGCCCTGGCCTCTTCCTTCTCCTGACACATGAGATATTGATTTAGAAATAGAAGGGATCTTGCAGATTGTCCAGTCTAACTCTTAGTTTTTCAGATGAGGAAACTGAGGCCCAGAGAGGTTTCGAGATTTGCCCAAGATCACACAGGTAATTTCATTAGTAGAGGCTAAGATCATGATTCCAAAAGAACACCTCATGCACATGATATGCCATCTTGTGGCTTGGTGAGTACGGCACCTCTGCCATTCTACTAGGGGTCTCTGGCTGGTGTGCCTAGAAGCAAGAGATGACAAATGGTATTACTTTACTGTTACTCATTTTTCTCATTTGCTTTGATTCCTCTGGGAAATTTGAATATTTTTTTTTCTGCATAGGTTCTCCAGATGTTTCCACTAAGTGCCTAAGCTAGGGTAAGCCCTTCTTAATTAGGACCTCACTAATTTGAAATTTGTGAAAAATTTAACTGGAGTTGAAATGAAGTTTACTTTTTCACTGTGCATCTAAAAAGAAGACTGTTAAGCCAATTAATAGTGTAAACAAGTAGGGGTGGACTGTGATTTAACTAAAGAGAAGAAATTGTTTTCAAGCACTTTTGCAACATCAGGTTACATCTGATCAATTGATATGGGAATTGCAAACCACTCTTATCTGCTCATTAAAGCAAATCCCCTAAGGATCAGTACTTGGCAATCCTTCTATAACCTAGTTCAGGTTACTGTAGGTACTTGAAAGCAATGAAATTGCAAGCCTTCAAAGTATTCCCTACTTCAGATTTGTCTTCCAAAGAGCGATTTGCCTGAGTTAGGGAGATTTTAGTGAGATTTTACTCTATAGGATCAAGTCATTGGTATTATCATTACCTTTACTGATAAAGGTCTGTTTTATGCTTCGGGCCTTTTTACCAGACATTTATTTTCCGTGTTAAATATTTTCCTTTTGATTATGCAATGCTCCATTAAGAAGTAACTCTGGGAAGGATAGGCATGCTGTCCTTATAGTGTTTTGATCTATTGTTATCCATGTTCACTTTGGTCCCCACAAGATCAAAGAGTTTAATTTATGATGGGTGGATGGATCAAGTTCAGTCGTCTGAAGCAGACATCAGGCACTGAAAACCTTGGAACAATAGCTCCTTAACTGTACAAATGGTTCAGCAGAGAAACAGCCTTCCTGCTAAAGGAAGTTCCCATTTTTCTTTGCCCTGCTGGTTTGGGAACTGAATGGTCCTCTCTGACAAGACCCAGAGGACAGCTGCAGGCTGTCCGTCAATCCTCCCTCTCTTCTTCCCCGCCAAGTTCAATATCCCCAGGGGGATAACATGACACCACCAGACTCCGAGGCATCGTAAAGCTGGCAGTTGGGGAGAGCAGAGCACACACTCCAAACAGACTCATTTACAGGTCTGGGCCTAATCTGTGTGCCTTTGGAGGCTTTCTTTTGTGCTCACGAGATTTCAAAATGCCTAACATTACCCACCATGAAATGACTTAGCAGAGGCTCAGAATATTGCTCACTTGAAGCTAGTAGTGGCCAGGGATGGAGAATAGAGAGCAAAGAGAAGAAAGACAAAACTGGAATGTCTTATAAGCCAGATTCTTCCAAGTCCTTTCTGACATGGGCAGAACAGGTTTTTTCCCTTTTTCTATATTTCATGTTAGCCCTAAGTCTTCTTTAAAAATGAAGAGCATAAAGACTGTCAAGTATTTTCAACAGGAGTGGGCAGAAAGATTCAGTGATAGTAAGAGCAGACTGGAATCTTTATCTGAAATTGAAACCAAACTCTTTTGGAAGTTCAAAGGTTGGTCTGGGAGAGAGTGGGGGGAAACAACTCTCTGTTAATTCCTGAGTTATTTTTAAATTTTTCTCCACTTTCTAGGATCCAGGTGCCCATGCAAACCAGAAAAAGGAATGTTCCAGAAATCTGAAGAGAGGAAAACAGAGAGACAGAAACATGGAGTGAGATAGAGACAAAAGAGACAGAAAGAAAGACTGGCAGGGGAACAAGGAGAAACAGAGACAGACACAGGAGGACAGGGCAACAGACTAGGGAGGAAAGAGAATGAAAAGGAATTTGAATTTGATTTCACCTGAGTAGCAGTAAGCCTCTTCATTTTCCAAAGTTATCCCTTTCCCTACCCCCTTTTTTTGTTCTGAGTTATGATTTCATCTGCATAAGGAACTATCTGAAGCAATGTAGACAGGTGACTCTTGTAACTTATAGTCTTATAGAATTGCCTGGAACTGAAGTTAAATAACTTGCCCGTGGTCACACAAAATGTGTCAGAAACAGAACTTGAACCCAGGTCCTCCTAACTCCAAGACCAGCTCTTTATCCACTGTACCCCTATATTTGTAACTATTGTTAATGGAGGAGAGTTCAAAAGCATCTCAGAGGCCATTTAGTCCAATGTCCTCAATTTGCAGGTGAGGAAATTGAGGTCCAGAAAGGTTCAGTGGAGGCTTGGCCAAAGGATCAATTCTGTAGCTTTGAAAACAATCCACACCATGCTCTAACAAGATGACCTAAGTATTCCTAAAAAGCAGAAAGAATTTTTTGTCTTAGCAAATGTTTTATGATTGATGACATGGCATCATTGATAGGTCAGCTACCGCACTGATGGTAAATTCTTCAACTTGAAAAGGTTATAAGCCAAGATCAAAGTGAAGGTAGTGTTGGTGCATTATTTTCTGTTTACAGATGATTGACTGCGTGCTCAGTGCAGCCTCTGAAGCTGAGATACAACAAAGTATAGATCAATTCTCTGTTGCTTATGCTAATTTTGGCCTAACACTTAATACCAAGAAAGCACAGGTGCTCCACCAGCCACCACCACACCATCTATACGTGAAACCATCAGTTATAGCAAATGGAGAAGTTCTGAATGCTGTGAATAATAAGTTCACTTACCTTGGTAGTGTACTTACCAGGGATGTATACATTGATAATGAGGTTGATCCACACATTGCCAGAGCTAGCTCAGTGTTTGGGAGGCTCGGAAAGAAGGTATGGGAGAGACTGAAGGTCTATAAAGCCATTGTCTTAACCTCATTGTTAGATGCCTGTGAAACCTGGACAGTATACCAACACCATGCCAGGAAATTGAATTGCTTACATTTGAGTTGTCTTAGGAAGAATCTGAAGATCACCTGGCATGATAAGAGGTCAGAAACTGAGGTCCTTCCTCAAACTAAACTGCCAAGCATTTAAACTCTGCTTCAGAGAGTGCAACTCTGATGGGCTGGTTATGTTATTCAAAGACGAAATGTACACTTGCCAAAAAGACTGTTTTATAGAGAACTCACACAGGGCAAGCATTCACCTGGTGGTCAGAAGAAGAGATACAAGGATATTCTCAAGGTCTTTCCTAAGAACTTTGGAATCGATTATGTGACATGGGAGACATTGGTACAGGACCTTTCAGCATGGCATGCCCCCATCAGAGAAGGTACTGTGCTCTATGAGCAAAGTAAAATTGAAACAACTCAAAGGAAACAGAAAGCACAAATATAGAGAATCTGTGGTAGAGCATTCCAAGCTCATATGAGTCTGATCAGCCACAGTGGGACACCCTGAAACTTGACTCTAGAATAGGGATGTCAATTTGATCTTTTTTGAGAATAAAGGACAACAACCAAACTACCATGATGGATGACAATGGCATGGACCTTAGGTAAAGGCTACTTGGGACCTATCATGATTTGATACAGAAAATGAATAAATTGTATTGGGAAATATTTAAGCTCCATGAAGAAGGCCACCAGTATTCCTGATGGACAGTGCTGTTGGAGGCCTGGATGTGGTGTTTGGTTCGAAGAAGTTTCACAAAACAGCAGTTCAGAAGCAGGATGTATTTGAGAATGGCTCAGGGCTACTTGTGATCATAAAACAAAAAAGGAGTGGGGGAAAGAAACCATTGAAGTTTAAGCAGTTCTGTGGGAAGGTATGGAGAGAAAGAAGACTTTGTCTTCTGGTAGGCAGAGGCTATAACTTGCAACCTGTTGGAAAGGGGTGGTGGTGGTGGTAGGGAAATCTAGAAAGTGTTATTCAAAGGATAAGATCTTTGGTTTATAAGTCACCCTTTAGATCCAGAGAACAACAACAAAATTATTTTCAACTTGATATTAAAAGTAACTGCCCAGACTACTATGGATAGCGCTATGAATTGGTCCAACAATGCTGGAAAACAATTTGGAATTATGCTAAAAATAAAAGCAACTGAAGTATCTATATCCTTTGGCCGTTAACTGCTAGGCATATACCTCAAGAAGCCAAATACAGATAGAAAAGTCCCAAATTCCTGAAATATGCCTTGGTGTATTTTTTGTAGTTACAAAGAATTAGAAACAAAGTGAATGTCCATCATTTGGGGAATGGCTAAGCACATTTTGGTATATGAATGTAACTGAATAGTACTATACTGTAAGAAATGACATATATAAAGAATTTGGGAAGTCAAGAGAAGACATCTGAAATTACATAAAGTAAGCAGAATTAGAAAATGACTGAAACAACATAAATGGAAAGAACAAATAAAATTCATATTCACATAATTACAGTATAGGTTTAGACCTCAAAAAGAGTTAAGAAAATGTACTTTCATTGAAGAAGTCAAGGACCAAGTTTGTGGAATATTACATATACTGTCAGACATGGTCAATGAGTTAGTTAATCTTGTTGAATTTTTTCATTCTTTTTGTAATAACCCCTGGAAAGGAGTTGATTACCCATTTTTGGGGGGATTTGTAGTTCTTTCCAGTTTGGGAAGAGAGGAAACTAACAGAGTTTTTGGTCATTTTTCAGTTGTATCTGACTTTTAATGACCTCATTTGTGGTTTTCTTGGTAACGATACTGGAGTGGTTTGTCATTTCCTTATCCAGGTCATTTTACAGATGAAGAGACTGAGGCAAAAAGGATTAAATGATTTGCCCGGGATCATATAGCCAATAAGTATCTGAGGCCAGATTTCAGCTCAGGAAGGTGAGTCTTCCTAACTTCGCATCCAGCACTCTATCCACCGAGCTTCTAGATCAGTTCTCAAAGTGGGAGGAGAAGGTTTTTCACACATGGCTATGATGGGATTGAGAACTAAGAGAGAAAGTAGCAGCTATCCCACTAGGTGCAATGGTTGAAACTAAAGCAGTAGCTGTTTCTGGCTACATCTGTAATTCCTTTCTATAAGATCCCAAGAGATGATAAATAACCTTCATCTCAATGAACAAGCTGAGAAGTACATAAGACTGTGTGTTTTATCATGAACCCTCTGCGCACCCAGGAGCAGAAATGAACTCTGGAGAGATGAGTGAATGGGCCTTACCCTACCCCAGCCTTACTTACATTTGTGGTTTTTTTTTTTCTTTAAATTTATCCCCTTAAAATACATTTGCTGGGGGCAGCTAGGTGGCACAGTGAATAGAGCATCGGCCCTGGAGTCAGGAGGACCTGGGTTCAAATCTGACCTCAGACACTTAGCACTTACTAGCCATGTGATCTTGGGCACAATTAACCCCAATTGCCCTCCAAAAAGCAACAAAAAAAAAATACATTTGCTGGATTTTATATTATTTATAATAGACATGTAGAGTCAACCTTGTCCTTATGTCGTTTTTGTGGCACGAAGGCAAAATGGAGGCCACACAGGAGAAGGGGGGGACTTTCCTGGCCCAGTGTTGGAAACTCAACCCCAGTTAATTGTTAGAAAGTTTTCCTGGGGCGGGGAGGTGTAACAGGGAGGAGGAGGGAAGGGATAAGCACAAGTCATTTCATAACTACCCTTCAAAGGGCAGAATTACTATGAATTTGGGTATAAATCTGCTTTATAGGCATGAGTGCAGATAACATTTTAAACCCATAACAAGGGATGGCTTTCTAGGTTGAGCATGTGATGTAAAAACAAAAAAAACACCAACAAAAATGAAATAAAATTACAAAACCAAAAGTAATTCCATTCATTTATCTGTACTTGAAGCTTGTCCATCAACATCTCACTTCAAACAGACTATAAACTAAACCCATAATTGAACAGGAGAAAAAGCTAGATTGACTTTGGGAAATTGCTCAATGCCTTTAATAACCCTAAGCTTCTTCCTGAAGCAAAGGGTCATCTTTGCAATATCAATATTCTTCTAGTGGTGTCTATCTTTATGTCGCAAAATACTATACAGTTCAATGGAAGAATTAAAATTGATGATCATCCAAAGAGTTGGCACATAGTGGGTGTTAGTGGGCTGCCACATGTAACAAATGAGTAAATAAGAAAAAGGGTAAGCACATTGTCATCACAGAAATGAATGATTCTCTCCAAAAGATAGGCTGATCATATGTGTTTACATATGATAGCCTAAATGGTCCAATGGTAACCATACAATGTCAAAAAAGAGGGAGGAAACCTCCCAGTAAGTTGAGTGGACACCTTATGAAAGATGTGAATAAGAATTTCATGGGATAGGCTTTCATGGAAATGTCATGCCCTGCATTGTTAGAAAAAGTATCCATAATGAGGAGATCACCAGCTCCTTGGAATATTAGAATATTAGTGTAAAAATCAAGGAGACATTTTAGAGTTAAAGTGTAGTCATTTTTAGAAGTGTTGCACTTCTAAAGAAAATTCAAAGAGGTGAATTAACAACATATTTTTAAGAAGTATTCTAAACACACATTCATATATATTATATATATATATATACACATATGCCATATACACATGTATGTATATATACCATATACAGAGAAAAAAAGAGGACTATAATAGAACTCCATTTTATACCATATATGCTAATTTGAAAACTGTCTTGCTTGTTTGTGCTTTTAAAAAAAAAACTTTCCTCTATTCTCTTTGATGTATTTTAAAAATATCACTTCAGCTAACCACTTTCCTTCTTAAATTTCCCCTCCAGGAATGTTCACAAATTGAGGAATGGCTGAACAAGTTGTGGCATATGATTGTGATGGAATACTATTGTGATATAAGAAATGACAAGGTAGTAGTTTCAGAAAAACATGGTAAGACCTATACAAACTACCGTAAAGTGTAGTAAGAAGAACTGATTTCCTCATTTGCAAAACAGGGTATAATACCTATAGTATTTGCCTTACTGGGTTTTTAGGAGGTTCTAATGACATAATGTATGCCTGTGGTTCCCAGCTTTGTTCTATGAAATACTTTCAACAACAAAAAATGTGTTGTGAATGCCCAATGTAATTTAATATACTATACATAATATTCTTTTAGAATTATTCATTAAGTACTTATGATAAATATAAAAACTTTTGCCCAAAAAGCTATGAATTAAAATTTTCATTACATAATTACATTTTATTTTACCTATAATTATGAAAATTCCAAATGAAAGTTATAAAACTCATTTTAAAATAATCATAAATATTTTATGTGGAACATTCCATAAGAATTAAAAGAATCATTCCAGTAAGACCTCATATGCTTACTATTATCTGAAAGACTTCACCTTAGTTTCTTTATTTTGCCAATTTTGTTGAACATAAATAATATTCTAATGAAATAAGTTACAACTTGGGAGATACCTAACATAACAATAATAATCATATGTAAGTTTAATTTAGAACTTGGGCCTTTATTTTGAACAATGTTTCATAACATTTGGCTCAACACCAGAAAAACACAATCTTAATCTGATTCTACATTGAGTTTATTTTTGTATTTTGATTAAAAGGAAGAAGATAGTGAAAATTCTTACTTATATAGCAGAAAATAGCAGGTGAAGTTTACAAATTCTCATGCTTAGAGATAGAAATTCAATTTTTCAAAACCTACCTAACCAATCAATGAAGATGAGGAGCTAGCTAGGATGTGAAACATTTACTTTTCTACTGGTTAATAACAAACTCTGCATTAAATGATAAATGTACTTAAAGTTCAGTTGGGCATATTGCTTCATTTTTAGCAATGTTTATATATAAGCTAATTTTTGTAAGGAAAAAAACTTTTCAGACATGAATTTCTTCTCTTTTACTCCTGGCATGCTAGTTATAGTCTTTCAGAAACTCTACTGAACAATCTGACCAGTATTACCTACCAGTTTATTTGAAAAACCACCAGATAAAAGAATAGCAAAATAAGCAGAAAATAAGTTAAAATCAGAAAATTGACGTAACACTGCAAAGAAAGACAATATAATATTTATTCCTTCAGATGATTTCAAGATGGCTTGAAATGTGTATGCTCAGAACTCACTGTCTTCAAACAGCCTGATATTTGTGCTGTAAGAACACAAATGTTCATAACATTCTGGTCATGTGATTAAACAGCTGGTGGATAATTACAGAGTAACAGCGTAGAATGAGGGAGTTACTTTGGTGTACAGAACACAAATGAGAATATGTAAATTTTTCTAACAATCTGTTAGAAATAAGTTTGTGCTTGAATGTCAAATGCTTGTGGCAGTTTGGAAACAATTTGATGATAGGTTGAGAAACTACAAGAACACATTGGTCAGAGTTTGATGAAATTGCTGTACAAACACAAAAATCATTACATACATAATCATGATGATTTAAAATCATTGCTGAAGCAAATTTATAATGCTTTCAACATGCTTATTGTCACAGAGGAAAAAATATTTGAAACATAACTAGACAATTGTTTACTGCTTAAGGTATCGTCAAAGAATTTTTTAGCACAAATGGGCCATTGCTGTAAACCCTTAAAGGGCTTCCAAACCACTAAATGGGAACCACTGATATTTGCAAAGTTTTATGTAAATGCCAGCTGTTATCATTATACTTTTCCCCCTCTGCCTTTCAGAGTCATCTAAAGAAATTTCTCAAAGCCTGGGTTTCTCACCAATACTTTCTATGTGGGTTCACTGTTTTATTTGTTCTGATCGTAGCCAGAAACAATTTAACTTATTTTCCTTTTCAATTATCCTGTTTTAACTCTTCAGATTTTGAAAAGCACTAATGGATCAACAATTTTAGGCAGAGACTCTCCATTTCATTACAGAAAGACAAATACTAGGTACTTGCTTTTAAATTATTGATTTTGACTGGATCTATCATTTCATTGATACAGAGCAGAACCATCAAACATGTAACTCACAATAATCCTCAGTGAAGCCTGAACCAGATTAAAATGTAATTGGGAAATGTTTAACAAAATAAGTGAAAATAGAACCATACATTATATTAATATATGGTTTTCTAAGTCACTATGTGGCCCTCAGGAACACTTATGTACAGTTTATTGGCCTACATTTCTATTTAAATTTGATACCACCAATATAAGGAAATCTATATGAGGACATTCCCTCTAATAATGTAAATCAACATGTATTTTGCCACATACAAAATTGGAGTCAATTGAAACACTGAAAAGTAAAGTGAATTCCATTTTCAGTATTCCACAGCCATTATGTCAGAGGTGTTTCTTGAATATAGATCTTCCTCATCTGGAAGCCAGTTTTCTATCCACTGAGCTGGCCTGCCTCTCTTTGGTTTGTTATTCAATGCAAATGTGAGAGATCATTTAGGAATTTATTTGCCTTATAGCTTACTTGAACTTCCCCAAAATTTACTGTACACAAAATGTATGACTAACTCTCCCCTTCATAGTAAATAAATTTAACACTTTACTAGTGTAACAAGAATTTGACATCAGGTCCCAGGCATCTCCCATGTTTATCGCTCCATTTTACATGGTCTGGGCATGTGTCAAACCCCATTACACTAGCAATGCTTAAGGATTGATTAATTAATTGACAGTAATTCATATTTACATAATAATTTCACTATTTGAAAGGTAATTTCTTCCTTGTTCCTCTAATTTTATCATGATATGACCTTTTATAAATCTAAAGGTTATTTTGGTATGTGGTCTGAGGTCTTAATATATACTTAATGTCTGCCACATTGCTTTCCATTTTCCCTCAAAGTTTTTGCAAACAGTGAATTCTTCCTCGCATTACCTGGGATCTTTTTTTTTTTAATTTTAGGGTACTATATTGCTTCTGTATAGTGTGTACATAATATGATCCACTGAAAGCTCTCATCTACTTTTTAAGCAGTGGCTAATTACGTGAATGATTACTGTTTTCTAATATTGTTTGAGATCTAGCTATTCCCACTTCTTCCTACATTTTATTTTCATTATTTCTCTTGAGATGACTGGCTTTTTGTTCATCCAGATTAATTTTGTTGAGTTTTCTCCCCAGCTTTATAAAGTAATCCTTTGGTAGTTTAATATAAGAGTCAACTAAAAAAATCGTCAAAGGATACCAGTAGCCAGTTCTCAGTGGGAGGAAATCCAAATTGTCAATAGTCATGTGAAGAAATGCTCCATATCACTAATACTCAGAGAAATGCAAATTAAAGCATCTCTGAGGTTTAACCTCACACTCATCATACCGGCAAAGTTGACAAAAATGATGTCAAATGTTGGAGAGCTATGGGAAAATAGGAGTAAACTGGTGTGGCTATGAAATAGTCCAGCTAGTTTGGAAACAATTCAGAACTATGCCCCAGAAGTTACTGATTGTTATGGTCTTGACACAGAGATACCACTACTAGGTCTACACCTCAAAGAAATCAAAGAAAGAAGAAGAGCACCCATGTGTATAAAACATTTATAGTAGCTTTTTGTGTCTTGACCAAAATCTGTGGTGACAAAAAAAAAGGCTAAAGTGTTACTAATGATCCACTGGGGGACTGGCTTGAACATATTATGGTATATGAATGCAATAGGATACTATTGGGCTAAAATAAATAAGGAAAAAGAAACCCGGAAAGACTTATATGAAGTGATACAGAGTGAAAAACCAGAAAAGCAATACATTAACAACAACATTGTAACAATGAGTAACTTACAAAGACTTACGTTGCAATGACTAATAATGAAAAATGCTACACACCTCCTGATATGGGTAGGATATATGATAGAACAAGATGCAGAATAAGATATAGACTTTTGGACATGGTCAATTTATGAGTCTGTTTTGCTTTACTAAGATTATTTGTTATAAGGGTATTGATATTCTTTTTTTCCCCTTCTTAATGGAGAAGAGAGAGTGGGGTGAGGGGAGGAGAAAGAGACAGACAGACAGAGAGACAGAGAGAGACACACAGAGAGACAGAGACACATAGAGAGACAGAGAGAGAGAGACAGAGAGAGAGAGAGAGAGAGAGAGAGAGAGAGAGAGAGAGAGAGAGAGAACAAATTCTTAGTAGGTGCTATGGATAGTGCTAGACCCAAAGTCAGGAAGATTTGATTTCAAATGTAGCCCCAGACACTTGCTAGCTGCGTGACCCTGGGCAAGTCACTTAATTTCTGTCTGCCTCAGTTCCTCAATTGTAAAATGGAGATAATAACACCCACCTCACATGGTTGCTGTGAGGATCAAATGAGATAATATTTGTAAACTGTGTGCCTGGCACACAGCAAGCACTTAGTAAATGCTTATTTCCTGCCCCCTTCCTTTTTCCTATTAATTGAAAAAAATTTTAATTAAAAAAAATCAGCCCTCCACATTTGACTTGTTAGGCAAGTCACTGTCTGAAGGTCTTCATTTCTTGCAATCATTCACTTTTTAAAAACAACACTTTAAAGTTCACAAAATGCCTTCCTAGAAAAAACCTTATGAGATAGGCAGGTGGAGAATTACTGTACTCATTTGACAGATGAGGAAACTGAGGCAGAAGTGGCTATGTGGCTCACCTTGTTGAATCACACAGCTAGTAAGTACAGAAACCATAACTTTAAAACAGATCTTTTGGATTCTAAAGCTAGTAGTACCTTCCCACTTGACCACAAGTTTCAGAATAGTTTCAGAACTATTCTGAGTCTAGAAATCTTTTATTTTTCTTCCTTCTCACACCCCAATTTTCTTTGGAGTTTAAATCTCTTCCAACATTCTTTGTTTAAAAAGTTTGCTTCACTTTCATACCCCAGCATTTAGATCATGGGATCATAGGTTTAGAGCTCCAAGTAATTACAGGGGTTATTGTGGGCTAGTCCCTTCTCATTTTACAGATGAAGAAACTGAGGCCCAAAGAGCTTAAATGACTTGCCTTATTGCAGTGTTAAAGGCAGGCTTTGAACCCTGGAGTTCTTACTCTAGAGCCAGTGGTCCCATGGATACTACCATTTACATTCTTGCTTATAAATAACAGAATTAGATGCCAAACTCTACAGAAGAGGACAAAGCAATGTATTATAAGACATGGAACCAGATTAGAAAAATAATTTTCATATTGAGGTTTTTGTGTTGTTTTTTTTTAAATCTCAATCATTAGAGTTCCCATTGACTAAAATAGGTAGTGTCATGCTCCATTCGTAGGGTGACTCATAGATGATGCAGCCGGTTATTGTCTGCTCTGAGGTAATTGAATCAAATGAGTGTTTTAAGATGCTTAGTCTATTAAAACACACACACTAGATAGATATAGATAGATAGACAGATAGATAGATAGATCTATCATATATATATATGTATACACACACACACTATACACACACACACACACACACACACACACACACATATATATATATATATATATATGTATATATATGTATATATATCTCCTCACCCCAGACTT
>CM053582.1:467998174-468019394 GCA_028627135.1 Pseudochirops cupreus | reverse complement strand
CTCAGTATGAGGATAGGTGAAGGGAATACAAATGTATATATATGTATACATACACATATGTCCATATAGTAGGGTTTATATATATGTTTATATATGTACAAATACATATCTGAGTATGTGTATATATGAATACATAGAGGGCACAGGATCAATTGAATAGGAAGGGGTGATACTTTAAAAGGTGAAATTCTGAGGTGAGAGAGGATTAGAATGAGAGGAGACAGGGAGAGACAGAGTGGGGTAAATCATCTCATATAGAAGAGGCAAGAGATAACTGTTAAAATGGAGGGGAAGAACAGGAAGGCAAAAGGATCAACCTTACTCTCATTGAATTTGGCTTAGGGAAGGAATGATATATACTCTAAACTGCGTATCTTGCCACACAGGAGAGTAGGGGGGAGGTGGGATGACGGAGGGGAGGGCAGGGTGGAGGGGAGGGTTGCTGGAAGTACACACTTCTGTAAAGGGACAGGACAGGATAGAGAATAGAACAAGGCGGGGGCAGGATAGGAAGGAGGGACATATAATCAGTCTCTCACAATATGCCCACTATGGAGATGTTCTGCATAATCACACATGTACAGCCTGTGTTCAATTGTTTGTCCTTCCAGTGGGGGTGGGTGACCAGGGAGGAAGGGAAAGAATCTAGAATTTAAAATTCTATAATCAAATGTTAAAAAATATATATGTATATATATTTATTATTGTTATTAATTACATCCAACTGGGAATCAAGATACACAGGCACTGGGGTAGGGAGATCCATCCTGCCCTACCAGAAAGTCAGAGGGGTGAGGGAAAAGACATAGGAGAGAGCAGATTGGGGGAGGGGCTATATAGTGGGATGGCTGTTTTGAGGTGTTGGGTAGGGGAAAGATGGGGGAAAAATTTGTAACTCAAAATCTTGTGGAAATGAATGATGTAAACAAGAAAATAAATAAATTTATTTATTAAAAAGAAAAAGAAGCTTCTTAATTCCTTTTCACTTTCTGCCATCAGAGTGATATCATTTGCATTTCTGAAATTGTTGATTTTTCTCGTGGCTACTATAATTCTAGCTTTTGATTCATCTAGTCTGGCATTTTACATGATGTACTCTACATATGTGTTAAATAAGTTAGGTGACAACATACAACCTCATCATGCTCCTTTTCCAATCTTAAACCAATCAGTTATCCATTTTACCTAATCTCTAACTGAAATTTTGTATTTCCTTCAATTGTTTAAAACCATTGTTTTCAGAAGGGATCCATAGACTTCAACAGATTAATTAATTAATCAAAGGGATTAGTGATGTGAAAAAAGTTAAGAACCTTTGTCCTGAAGTTACCTTCAGAAAATGGCAGAATTGCTCATGTGCTATGTTGGTCTGTGGTTAGCATGCTGATATGAAGCAAAAAATTAAACTTAATATCAAATAACTTGATATTATGGTAGGACCAGTAGTATGCCCACCACTGTATACATTCCAAGATAAAATGTAGTGGTATTACAAGAGTAGGAAGACTGAAGAAGTAAGGAAAATAGGCTCCAAAAGTGACTGAAGATAAGTCCCAGAACTTAAGGAGGCAGCATGACAGAATGGAAAGAGTTCTGGCTCTGGAGTCAGGGGAATCTTGGTTCACATCTTGCTTCTAATGCTACCTATGTAAAGTGGTTCTCAACCTTCCTAATGCCATGGCCCTTTAATACAGTTTCTCATGTTGTGGTGACCCCCAACCATAAAATTATATTCGTTGCTACTTCATAACTGTAATTTTGCTACTATTATGAATCTATCTGATATGCAGGATGTATTTTCGTTGTTACAAATTGAACATAACCCACAGGTTGAGAACCGCTGGTAGCTATCTAGGCCTCTGTTTCCTCCTCTGTAAAATGAGACTGTACTAGATGACATCTGCAGTTCTTCCTAGATCTATGGTCTTCTTTACATGAGGGCTATGTAAATGAGAAAATAAAGAGTCCTATAAGCTGTACTACTTAACTCAATTAAGAAACGTTCATTAAACTCTTGCTATGTGTTAAACACTATGCTAAGCCCCAGGAGATATGAAGACAAAAATGAAAGAGTTGCCTTCAAGAAGTTAGAATTACTTTCAGGCAATACCATAGTCATGATGAGTAAATGCAAAATCAATGTAAAGTCATTTGAGGCTGGGCTTTAACAACTGGGGGAAGCAGGAAAGGTCTCTTGGAAGAGGAAGAACTTGAGTTAAGCCTTGAGGGGAGCAAAAGGAAGGAATGAGAAGGGTGAGCGTTCTAGACACAGAGAGGTGGTACAGTTTCTACAAGGAGAGATGAAATATCAATTAAAGAAAACATTAAGTTGGCCATTTTGATTAATGATCAGTTGAGAAAAGGAAAATGGGAGCCAACTTGTGAAGGACTTTAAGTATCAATCAGGAATTCATTTTTTATACTAAGCAAAAGGGAGCTATGAAGCTTCTAGAGGAACAGAGTGATACGGTTAGATGCTGGGCAAAGTTTGGGAGTAAAGGAAATGAATAACAATTTGTTGGAAGACCTTTAACACATAATTATAACAAAAAGAACTTACTGGTCAACCTAGGACCGAGCCTCGTGTTTTGTAGGACTCAGCCTCTAGTTTTGAACTTGAAGGTCTAACCATACTCAATTCTGCCATAGGAAATGTGATTAGTTTGAGTTTTGAGAGAGTCCTTCCGATGACACCCTGATTCCTATAGACTTTCCAGAGACACAATCATTGCGTACTATAATTAATAACCTTGAATTCAGGCATGTGCTTCAGTGATTACAGCTGGAATTCCTGTAATTGATAACGCTACTGAAGTATTTAAAATATTCCTATAGTACAAAAGTACACACTGAACTGTCTTTTTATTTATTAATTTATTTTTTTTGGCTTGGTGAGGGTCAGACCAGCTAGGAAACTACATATGTGAATGAGTATAATTTTCTTTGACAAATATAGCATTGGCTCATTATGCCATTTGGTTGTATGTTTTCCTTAAAATTACCATTGTTATCAATAAGAAAAGCAATATCTCCCCAAAAACTATTCATAAACCTGTGAAGATCTTGGTTTTAGCTGCTTTGTCAAAGGTTCTGTGTATGTTAATTTCTAAGGGCATCTATATCTGTATCTGTGTGTATCTGTACACAAAATGTTGTAGACAAACCGGGCCTCCCAGTCTGGTAATAGAGAGCTAATATTGGTACTACTTTTAAAATCACTCAGGCTTTTCAGGTGTCTAACTTCCATGCTACCTGGAGCATAGGGGGAAATGTAAACATTGGCTCTGCTATGCGACTTACTACATGAGAGCATTGATTTTGACAAGGCCCTCGGTAGCCCCGTGTTCCGTTTCTACCAAGATTAGACACTGATACTCTTCCTCAGTGACACACAATCTGGCAGGTTTGTTTTCCACCAAACAATTGACTACTGTACTGGGGAGGTAGGTGACTCAGTGCCTGTCTTACAGAGGCCAATTCTAGAAACCAAGCAGAAATCTCTGAAGCTTATTCTCAGGGCCTTCATCTCTTGTGAATAATTAGAAAGAGCTGCATTTGTACTTACAACAGCCCAAGGGTGATTGTTATGAGTCTTCCTATAAACTCCACATCAAAAGGCTCCAGGTCAGAACCCACTTCCCCTTAGTCATTCTAAGAAGTTAAATATTCTCAGGTGCCTGTTCCCTGTGTGCTGGTTTTTATATTTGTTTCTACCTACAAATAGATTATAGCGCTCACTCCCCTTAATGCTTTCAAAGGTGGAGCAACAAAGATAATAGATTGAATAAGCCCAGTCAAAAAAAAAAAAAAAGAACAAACCACCCACAATATGCCTTTGAAACCAACCATATGTATAGATAGTAGGGATTTAGGAAGGGAAAAAAAAGCTTTTCTACTAAGTGACCTTTCAACCAAAATTAAAAATATCTTTCCGTGCCCTCCTGCCTGGTGGAAAAGTCCAGCTGGAAATACCACTGGGTTTTCTTTTGTTTAGATTTTGATTCATTCATCCCAAAAGCAATTTACCATTTTGTACACACTTGACAGAACTGTATCAGCTGGGTTTTCGCTGACCCCAGGTGGTACTCTTAATCCTGATGTGTATATACATTAAAAAAAAATGAAAACAGATGAGTCTGACACAGGATGTGACTGGGGGATAAAGTCTTGTTTTTTCAATCTCAGTTTTCAAGCAATGAGCCCATCATTTCTGTTCCATCATTTTCAGTATTTATCCATGGCAAGAATTCATAGTGTCCTGAGTATTGAATGAAACAGAAGGCTCCGTTTCTATCTTTAAAGAGTTTGAAATATGTGTGGGAAAAGAGAATAAAAGACAACTTCCCAGCCCTACCCCCATCACTGCTTACTCTAATGTCCTTGGACCTTGTTTTCCTCATTTTTAAAATGAGGGGGATTGTACTAGTTGACCTCTGAACTTCTTTCCGGTTTTAGATCTAGGATCCTGTGACCCCCAAAAGGATGCAAATGCCATTATTTCCTATGCTAGATTTGTTCCCACTTTTGCATTTTATGTTTCAGTGATTTAATGATCTCATCCATGAGAGTACTCCGCCAGTGGTGTTCATAGAAACTAACCAACAACTTCTCATGCCATTTGACTCTTGTCTCTGATTACCGATAAATTACAGGTTCTCAACCTGAGGGGATTTTAAGGGGCCTATGAACTTGGATGTGAAAAGCAATTACATCTTTTTTACTAATAATTTTAATTGATGAAAAGATTATTCTAAAAAAGATTCCATGGGCTGGGCTTCACCAAACTGCCAAAGTTGATGATGATACAAAAAAGTAAAGAACTCCTTCTGTAAATCTCTTCCAAAGGACCTACACAGTACACTGTTAGCTTTCCTCTATGTCTCAGGATCTAACATGGGTATGTGTCTAAAATAGTGATGGTTTGTGCAGCTCCATTCATGTTCTTTTACCATGAGGTTACATGGTGCTATTTCACTCACAATGAGGACTATTAAGGAGAATTTTGTAACTCTTTTCTGAGGTTCCACTTACACCTTTTAGATCAAAAGTTGCAAAACATCTTCCCTGATTGCCTGTCTTTAGAATGGGGGTGGGGAATCAGTGGCCTCAAGACGACATGTGGAGCTCTAGGTCCTCAAATACAGTCCTATGACTGGGTTCAGGCTACATGCGGCCTCAAGGCCACAAGTTTGCCACTCCTGCTTTAGAATCTCTCAAACTATCTGAAAGTATGGATTTGCTACATAAATCTCTATGCCAAATCTACCACTCAGCATAGCTAACTTGTTTACTACTCCATGATGGAGAGAAGAAAAGATGGAGGGAGTGGACTAACTATGCCTGGCACAAAGTGAAAGGAGAGTAATGCAGCCCATCCATGTGGAAGTTTGCTTAGAAACAAAAGTTTAGTCTTAACAACTCCTTTTGAGAAATATAAGAACATACATATATTTATGTTCATATATACATATGTTAAACTATATAAAGAATATAATAAACTCATTTATACAAAGGCATAAATGAATTATAAGGCTTATGGCTTTGGCTTCTGGGACTACTTATATTCTAATCTAAGAAAAGGGTTTAAGACAAAGAAATATATACATAAATTCAGGATTCCAGAGATAAACCAATTAATAGGAGAGGTATTTGGCAGAATTTTGGGTTGGGGGGAGGATGATTTCCAGCACCTCTGAAAAAAGGCCACTTCCGTAAAGCACCTAGTCTATTTACACTATTGGGCACACTCTGACTATACGTTGTTTGTGTTTGTGTACTACTCCTCTTTTAGACTAGGAAGTGTGTCTTAGAAACTGATACCAGTGAAATCTTACCATTAAATCATAACTCCCTTGCTGAGGTAGGAAAAGAGGAGATGAGGGAATGGGGGAAAGTGGGGAGAGGTGACCTGAGATCCTTTCCAGCTCCCTCTTCCTATGATTCCTCCAGACAAAAGGGCAATTTATTTCATTAGACAGCTAACACCCTGAACTCTAATTTAAGCATTCAGGCCAAGTTCTCCAGCACTGTTAATTAAGTTGGCTGTTAAATGTGCACATGCAGCATTCAGCAGGTTAATTACATGTACAAAAATATTTTGGGGCCAACAGCATCCTGTTGGCTCCTGTGTATGCAGTCAAGGGACCTATTCATGAATATTGGATCCCTTGTGTCTGAGTACATTTTGATGGAATCCAATCTCTTCATCCAAAGGCTATTAACAGGCACTAGTGCCTACCATGACAGTAATTTTAAGCTATTACAATTGAATTTTATCAAGGAAATAAGATAAATCTTTAGCTATTTGGAAATAGTGGGTGTTTTATGAATAAAATTGTTACATTTATTTGTAGGAAGTATAAACAGACTAGAAAAATTCATCCCATAGTTTGGTCCTGGGTATTTTGATTAATTTGATATTAGTGCTGGAAAGTACTGTTTCCTGTCAAATTTAAACATAAGTCCAAAACCCAGAAATGCTGTTGGTACGTGGGGAACTGTTAAATGTTTAACCTTCATGTGAAATGATTAGGTATCAGATGTTCATTTCATCATCCAGAGGAGACATATTGCATTGATACTTTGTAGATTTGTTCCACTGGAGTTATCCAGAAGGTAGAGACTTCACATGGGGGTGAAACTCACTGGGTTGGCTTTGTGTGCTCCTGCAAAACTGAAAGCTAAAAAAAAATGTGAGATGTGGAGGAAAAGAACTAAAGAAATCATGGAGGGCTGGTCTGGGAGCATGAAACCCCTAAACATCCATTCAGAAACACAAACTGTGGTCCTCAACAATTCAGTGCTTTGGGAAACTGCTTGGTCTGGATAATATGAAAAAAAACCCAGGAATTATAACAATCACATAGTTTTTGAACCCAAAGATCCTCTGGAGAAAGTTCTTTAGATCTTTCTCTAACCTTCAATTTTCAGAGACACTTACAAAGTAGACTTTCTCTCCATCTACCCCATCAATAACACCACCAATACTGTCTTCTTATCCAACTTTCTAGGAAATAACCAACTCATATGCTCTTCTAACAGACAAAAGCAACCAGGGAATAAGGTTATGAATAAAAACACAACTTCTGGTGGCATATATTTTTTTTCACAATTTTGTAGTGTTTATTACTTGCCACCATCTCCATAATACCCCTCCACCCTAGCTGGTCTCATTTAGAAATAACAAAGGGAAAAAAATGTAGCCTTAATTCTTTTCAATAAAAAAGTAGTTTTCATTTTGTTTTTTAAATGGTGCCAGTTGTGTTGGATATGGAGTCAAAAATCAGGGTTTAAATGCCAGTTCTGCCCTTTCCTACTTATATGACCTTGAACAAGTTATTTAACAATCCTGGGTCTCAATTTCCTCATCTATAAAGTGATGAATTTGGGCCAAATGACCTTTAAGACTCCTTCCAACTCTGAGATCTAGGATCCCATGAAATGTAACTGAGAAATAAATTTCCCTCCATTTTTAGCAATGAGGTTTACCAAAATATTAATAATCTGGGATCAGCTGGTAGAACAAAGAAAAAAGGACCAGGTTTAAGAGAGATTAATCATATCATAAAAATTATATAAGACCTAGTCAATTTTTTCCTGATTCCACATAAGCAATGTTTTTCCTTTTTGAGGATGGATATTTGGAGAAGCCAATATAAAAAAATTATAAATGATAGGGATACTAAGACATAACTATTAGATCATGATTCCCACATTTAAAAATATATGTGTATATATATCTTAAAAACATTTAACATGTTTTCTGTTTTTTAAAATAAGATTTTTAAATCACTAAAAGAAAGCAGCCCTTTTTTATGAGGACTTACCAATGGACTTGAAATAAAAATTTGGAAAATAATATAATCATGTAGTTATGGTGGCTAATGCTTGTTATCCCTGCTACAAAGAGAAGACTGGGGCTAGTTATCACTTGAATCTGGGATTTCTGAGTTTTAGAAGGGATAAAGCTGACTAGATACCTGAACTAAATCTTGCACCAAGATGGTGAACCCCTGGGATAGAGGATGCCTAAGGAAGAATAAACTGCCCTAGGATAGAAACTGAGCAGGTTCTGTTTGGGCCAATCAGCAATGGGGTCAGGCCCACAAATGGTTACTGCATTTCCACCATGGGCAAAATAAGGCAACCCAGTCTCTTAAAAAATGCAATCACATTTAACATATTTTAATTGTACATGATTTATCTTTGAACAAAGTCTATAGGCTTATAAATATTTTGTGAACATCCAGTGCCTAAAATTATAGTTGTCACATTACTTGGGTATAATTAAACATTGAAGGGCATTTATGTTGTTTAAAGGAGAAGAGAAATGTCAAAGCTTTTTTGTCTGGCTTAAATGATAGGTCAAGCTGTGCAGAAATCAGTTTGGTTTTGGAAACTGGCATTTTGTTCCAGATTGTCCAATTATCTGTGCAATCAAGCTTCAGGTTGGGGCTATCTACGATAATACATCTTGGACTCAAGCCCAGGGTCCTTAAGTGGGCAAAGTTTTCATTGACATCAGTGAGATGATTCTTTGTGATGTATTATATCAAAGATCTGTGACTTTTCACAAAGGTTTATATGGAATTATTGGGTCTTTTCTGAGACATTATTTAATGTTAAAAAGCAAAAAAAAAAAAAAAAAAAGCTTCAGATCAGCCTTTCCTGGAAAGAATCTTCATCTTTAAACATAACTCCAGGATGATCTTGAACAGGACACCAAATCAACCATACCAGCCCTTTGGATAGTCTAAGTCCCATCACAGAAGCAGGAATTTTAGAGTGGTAAGAAATGTGATAGTCTATATTATATCTATATTATAGATAGATCTATAATCATGTACAATTTATTTTCTAAAGAATCCCTTCTGCCTCTGGGAGACTTACTTCCTACACAGTTAGAGCTGTGTTGTACACTGGATAGAGGCCTATGTCTGGAGTCAGGAAGACCTGAGTTCAAATCCAGTCTCAGAACTTAATAGCCCTGTGATCTTAGGCAAATTATTTAACTTCTGTCTGCCTCAATCTCCTCCCTCCCAGGGGTGTGAGGATAAAATAAGATTATATTTGTAAAGCATGTTGCAAACCTTAAAGTTCTATATAAATGCTAGTAATCATTTCTTATCTATTATTTCTATAGTCCCAAGTTTCTGAGTCTAGTTGTGTCACATGTTTTGTGAACTTTAGTTGTACGAAATGGAGTGAAGATCAGAGGACCACAGTTTGGACAGTGCCCCATGAGGAAGCTTCTCTTGCATCATCTGGGTAAGGGAAGAGAAGATATTCCAAAAGGGCATACTCAGCACAGGATGTCATAAACTCATAAATTCAGAATTAGAAAGGCTCTTTTCCAATGGATCCAGTGAGTGTCCTGAACAAAGTTCAAAGGAACAGGACTTACTTATAGATTATGAGAATCTCAAGATATGAAAGACATTGAACTGATTGCACTGAACCGCATAACACCATAGTATGGCCAGTCAAAAAAAAACAACTTTTCTACAAGGAAAAATCAAATGGGTTAAGGACACTTATTGCCAATATGAATGTAATATATTATTGTGCCATAAGAAATGACAAGAGGAAAAATTTTTTTTAACTCCAAAGGTTCAACGATAAATAATGCTACCCACCTCCTGACAGAGAAATGACAGACTCATGACACAGAATGAGACATACTTTTGGACATGGCCACTATGGGGATTTGGTTTTGTTCAACTATTAATATTTGTTATAAGAATTTTTATTTTTTTTCCATAAGGGAAGAGGAGGTGGGAAGAAGAGAAAATTTTTTTTGTTAAATGGAAAAGTAAAATTATATTTTTGAAGAATTCTTATTGCCCATAATCACATGGTCAGTTGAATGGGTTGGTGCATCCATACATATATCCAGGAGAGGCACTGAAGATAGGGCCAGAATCAGTCATAAGGGAAAAGCAGAATGGATCACTTTCAGTCAATTAAACGATTTTGGTGGTCCCTGCCACCAAAGCTCATCTTTTTAACACTAATATTCTCCTAGTGATCTGATATAGGAGAGCTAGCAGGGTACAGTGGAAAGAGCCCTGCCTTTGGGTTAGAAGACCTGAGGTAAGAGACCAGATTAACCAATGTGAGCTTGTGCAAATCAGTGAACTTCCCTGGGTCTCATTCTGCTCATCTGTAAATCAAGGGGTTGATCTAAATAGCCTCTCAGGTCCCTTTGAGCTCTAGGTCCGTGAAATTATGGCAATTGTGGAGCAACAAAATCTAAGCTCAATTTTAAAACATATATTTAGCACCTATTATGTCCAGGGCATTATGCTAGAGAGTGGGGGGGGGGTGCAAAGACAAAAAACAAAACAAATCCCTGCCCTCATGAAGCTTATTTATATTCAGAAGAATCTTAATTGATGGTAAGCCAAAATTTTAAAAAATGAAAGCTGTATGGTAGGTGTAACTTGGCTACACATATTGACATTGATGATGTTCATAAAATAGAAGCAAAACAAATCCCTGAGTAGTTGTATGACAAGGAGAAGGAGAAGGAGGAGGAGGAGGAGGAGGAGGAGGAGGAGGAGGAGAAAGTAGTGTTGGCAGGTCATGTAGCAAAAAAAAAGGGATAACAGGCTATCCAAGTGTTATACTGGTGATCGTGATATATTAAAATTTTTGGAAAAAAATCTCCAGAATTCTAAGGAGGATTCATGGAAAGACAGGAACACAAACAACACTGGATAAGAAAGTATAGATGAATGGTTATCAGCCCCAAAAGAGTTACTATTCATACTGATACTGATGATGAGATAATGGATTTATTAGTGATTTATCGTGGGAGGAGAGATACAACACTGATGTAAGATAGAGTGGCTTTACTTATGGAGCTTACAGTTTAGCTTAAAAACACGTTCAGCAAAACTAGAGAATACAAGATAATACATGATAAGCATGTTAGAAAAATACAAAACAAAGTGTTATTTGAGGTGGGTGGGTGGATAAGTTCACTCTACCCACTGGAAATCTCCTGGAGAAGGTAGAATTTTAATTGAATGGATGGGAAGTAAATAGGCAAACTGGGAATGAATAAATTCTAAGAAGCAGAGATCAGAAATACAGGAACTCAGAATAGTCTAATTTAGGTGGAGTTTTCAGCGGTCCTGAGACAAGGCTAGAAAAGCAGAGTTGTATCATATTATAGAAGGCCATAGGTGAAAGACAAAGACCTTTGACTTACGCTCAGTAGCCAATAGGAAGGCATCAATTATTTCTGAGCAGGAGGGACATAACCAGATTTCTGCATAAAAATTAGACTGGTAGCAGTGGGCAGGATAGATTGGGAGATGGGAAAGAGAAGTGTTAAGATGATCTATTAGAAACTATTGCAATCCTCCAAGCAGGTGAAAAGTGCAGCCTGTCCTAGGATGATAGTGATGGAAATAAAAAGAGGAGGATGGATAAGACAGAAGCCATGGAGGTTGGCATCAACAAGACTTAGCAACTTAGCAACAAAGATAAGGAACTGGGAAAAATCAAAGAGAACACCAAGGTTATAAATGAAAGACTAGGGAAATGGTAATACCACTCAGAAACATTGAGTCTGGGGGTAGGGAAGAAGAGGAGGAAAAGGAACAAGCATTTATACAGAGCCTAGAATGCACTGGGCTGAGCTAAGAACTTTACAAATATTAACTCTTTTGGTCCTCACAACAACCCTGCAATGTAGGCGCTGTTATTATCCCCTTTTTACAGTTGAGGTAATTGAAGCAAACAGAAGTCAAATGAATTGGCCAGGGTCCCACAGCTAATAAGTATCCAAGGCCAGATCCGGACTCAGATTTTCCTGACTCCAGGTCCAGAATTCTATCCAGTGGGCTATCAACTGCTTCAGAAGGACAAATACATATTAATAAATTCAGTTTTAGTCATGGTAATTTTGAAGTGCTAATAGAACATCCTGTCTTGTAGGCAACTAAAGATGACAATCTAGAACTTGGAAGAAAAGTCAAGGCTAGAGATTTGATTTGAGAGTTGTCTGTCCAGATAAACTATGAACCCATTCAGAGCACAGACTGTCTTTTACCTTTTTTTATATCTCCAGTATTTAGTACAGTGCCTAGCATTGTAAGTACTTAATAAAGGTTTATGGACTTGACTACCCATATAGAGGTGATAACTGAAGCAAATGAGATTTCTACAGTAATTTCCAGAAGTAGAAGAAGTGGTCTAAGGACAGAACTTTGGATAACACACATTGAGGCAAGGGTTTTTAACCCTTTTTGTGTCTTGGAGGCCTTTGGCAGGCTGGTGAAGCACATGGACCACTTCTTAGAATAATGTTTTAAAATACTTAGGATCACAAATGAAGCCAATTATATTGAGATACATTTATCATTTTTTTTTAAAGTTCAAGAACCCCAAGTTAAGAACTCCTGTCTTAAGGTAATAGAAGAGGATGTGGATCCAGTAAAGGAGACAAAGGAGATACAAGAAGTAAGAGGAGAACCATAAGAGGGGGATGTCTTTGAATCCAAGGAAGATGAGAGTATATAGGAGGAGATTCTTCCTAAGCGATGGTGTCAAATAAGGAAGAAGAAGCCATTCATTTGGGGGATTGGGAGGCTGCTGATACCTTTGAGGAGGTAGTAACATGTTGGGAAGGCCACATTCCAGGTAGGAGAGTCTACTATCAGAATATATACGAAAACAGTGAAGGGATCAAGTGCAGACAACTTTTTTTTGTATGGCCTAGAAGTTTAAAAGTGAAAAGTAAAAAGTGAAAACAAGATATTTACTATGTAAATATCTTGTTTATACATAGTTTTTTAATGTTGTTGGGTTAGTAGCTCTCTCCAGGAGGAGAGAGATGGGACAGTAGCTGAATGGGGATATTGTGGCACTGAGGAAAGGCTATTTTAGAGGGAGATGGGAGACCTGAGCTCATTTGATATCAAATAACATATGTAAAGGATTTTGCAAACCTTAAAGCACTATATAACTGTTAGGTATTATTAGCACTTATTAAGATTGATGTAGGCATATGGGAGGAGCCATTGGATAGGAAGAGATTAATAATGAATGAGAGGAAGAGAAAGGGGAGCAGAGACAGACAGACAGACAAAAAGACAGACAGAGAAAATAGTTATTGTCAGAGCAAAGTTCTGGAATAGAAGAGGAGTTGGCATAATTCTTCCTCCATGATAAGAGAGAACTAGGGGAAAGTAGAAAATGATGCTGAAAAGTTTCAAGAACCAGAGAAAGTCAACTGAGGAAACTCTGGTTTGATTATCTCAGTCTTTTCTTCAGAGTAGGAGCTTCACTAGTCTGCTACATGGAGACTGGAAGTGTTGTTGGAGGATTGAGAAAGGAAAAGTTTGGGGGTAGTTGTGGGGTAAGAGCTATGGATTTGAAATGAGAGCCCAGTTGAGTTTACATACCATAAATGTGTAGTAGGTAAATTAATATCAATTTGTTGTTACTTTCTTCAGTGATGCTCAGTAGTCAGAAAGCAGAAGAATTTTGTGGTAGGAGGTTACCGAGGTATGAGGATTAGTAGACTGGTCATGGAAGAATGGCAATGGGATAAAGTGCCAGGCCAATAGTGTGGAAGATTCATTTTCCTGAGTTTGAATCTGGCTTCAGATACTTACTAGTTGTGTGACCTTGGTCAAGTCACTTAACCTTATTTGCCTCAGTTTCTCATTTGTAAAATGAATTGGCGAAGGAAATGACAAACCACTCTTTTATCTCTGTCGAAAAAAAAACAACCCAAACGGGATCACAGAGAGTCAGATAGGATTGAAATGACTGAACAATAACAAATGGATTAAAATCAAGGAGGCAAGGGATTATGAGATGATAGCCAGTGAATCATTAAAGTGACAGTTTATGAAGTTAACTCTAAGTGGGGCAAGTGAAGCAAAAGTTAGGAAAATGAGTGGGGAGAAAAATAAATAGGGAGGGATCAAGGGATTAGAAATTATAATGGTGAGAGGAATCAGATTAGGAGTAAAATGTATGAGACACAGAGATAAAAGGTTACAATTAAAGAGAAGACTTCACAATTTTGGTTCTTGGAGGTCGTCCAGTTCTGTCTCATGTTGAAGTCTATGGTAATGGTCACCCAATAGGTGGAGAGGAAATCATTGGGAGTTGAAAAGATAGTGGAAGTGTATGGCCAGGGATGTAGGGGATTTGTGAGCACAAATATTCAAGTCCCTAAGGATGATGGCAGACAATGAGATAAGAGGAGCACAAAAGTTATTATGAAAGATGAGAAATCTGAAGGTCAGTAGATGGTAGGCAAGAGGATGGGAAAGGAGTGATATAAAATGGATCTTATGGACTTCAAAAAAGCTTTTTGGATTAGCTAGTCACTCATTTGTTAGGAACACAAACAGATAAGTTTTGATAGCAGAGAGGAAAAGATGCCAAGCTTAAGGTCTTTGGCAGCCCAAGTTAAAAATTGTAGTGGGAGACTCTGGCTAGAGCATAGCTTAGGGTATAAATGAATAATTTACATTAAATGCAAGCAAATGGGTCAATGTATTTAGCAGGAATGGTGCCCTGAAAAAAAAGACAGGGGAGATGCATCATGTTTAAGGAAAATAATTATCTTTTTTTCCAACCAATTAAGGAAAGTTTCCTCAAAATGCTTCTCAGGAATAATTCAAATGAAGAGAAGAAAACTTAGGGAGCTCATTCTATTCTCAGGGCATTCATCACCAGAATGGGATGAAGATAAGTAAGGAAGGGCTCCTGTTTAAATGTGCCTAGGAGAAGTTATGGGGTTAGATAGGAAGCAGGAAGAACCAAGGATCTTAGTTTTAGAGTTGTAAAGGACCTGAGAAATGACTGGCTACAACCCCCAAGACATAGAGAAAATAAATTACTTTCCTAAGGTAATATAGAAACAGAATAGAATTCAAATTCTGATTTTCTGATTCAAAATCTCTTATTTTTTCAACTATACTATGCTGTGTCTCTTCCTAGTTCATTATTACATTGGAAAGGGCCCTGGTTTTGGAGTCAAAGGACCTGGACTCAAATCCTGCCTCCATTACTTACTACCCATGTGACCCTGGGCAACAGACTTAACAAATAAGCCTCTGGAGTCCGAGGATCCACGGTGGTAAAATGAAGAGCTAGACTCGATGGCATCTGAGGTCCTTTCCAGCTTAAAACCTATGATCCTGAGGACTTGGAAGAAGAAAATAAAGGCCTAAGACATTTTACATTTTATTTTGAGCTTTATCAACTTCTTGCTTGAGTTATCCTTAACATTGAAATTAGATTGCAAGCTCCTAGAGAGAAAGTCCCTTTGGATGTGGTCCCTTATAACTCCCTACAATTTGACAATCACGTTAGCCCTTAATTCAAGTGACTCTTAATGCCTATCAGTCAATAACTTAATGAGAAAAGTGGATTGGGGAGTGGAGTGGGGGGTGAGCAGGATGCTTCAGCAATTTAAGTTAAAAAACAAAACAAAACATAAAATCTAATTATCCTATGATACAATCAATCCAAAAAACACTCTTCCTCCATATACCAATGCTTACGTCCACCTCCTGGCTTCCCTGGCTTCCTTCAAGTCTCAACTAAACTCTTACCTTCTGGGAGAAGCCTTTCCTGATCCTACTTAATGCTGAAATTACCTCCAATTTACCCTGTAAATATCTTGTTTATACATAGTTTTTGCATGTTGTTTCCCCCATTCGATTGTGAGTTCTTTGAGGGCAGAGACTCCTTTCTTTGTATGTGCAGGGCTTAGCACCATGTCTGATCCTTGTTGATCATTTATTTCAGTCATGCCTGACTTTTCATGACCCCATTTGGGGTTTTCTTGGCTGAGATACTGGGGTGGCTTGCCATTTCCTTCTCCAGCTCATTTTACAGATGAGGAAACTAAGGCAAACAAGGTTAAATGATTGCCCAGGGTCACACAGCTGCTAAGTGTCTGAAGCAGGATTTGAACCCATGAAGATGAGTCTTTCTGATTCTTCCCACTGTACCATCCACCTGCCTGTCTGACATAGTAAGTGCTTAATAAATGCTTGTTGATCAACTAAGAAAAGAAAATAGAGCAGAGGAATTATCTTCTTCCCTTCCAAATACATTTATAAGGAGTTATTTCCTTTTTTTTTTCCTTTTCACAGCTACAGTTTGGTGTTCATTTTAATCAGATTTTACTTGTCAAAAAATAGTGGCAATAAAAAAGGATGGAGTGGGATTTGCCCTGGTGCACTCTCCTCTTTAGAGACAACCCTAAGCACTGAGGACATGTAAATACTTGATGAATACTGTTTCTTGGCAAGAATATCCTTCAATGCCTAGCCTGGCAGCCTATGAGTCCAAGACAAGGCTTTACCTCTTACTTTGAATTAGTCATTTCCTTTACCTTTACAGTTTATGTCTGTTACTTGATGGTTTGAGGAAGCATTTTTGATAGCTCAAGGTTCCCTAAGAGGTTTGAAACAATGATGGAACAATACTTTCTAGAATGATGGCTAAATATCACTCCATCTGCAAAAAAAAAAAAAGCCTTGTTAGCTCACTCCTCTGCCCAGTGTATGCTCTTAAAAAGTGCAGTGGGGAAGAGGAGGAGTGAAAGGTTAAGGCATTGCATTAACAATTGCATTCTCACTGCGGGTCTTCTGTCCTTTGAACTCCACAGCTGTTAGACAGAACTTCCCACCATACCTGAAGACTCCAAAAATCAATGAGAGGAAAAACAAATCAGTCCCAAAGCTGTCATTCCAATCCCCAAACAGTTACTAACTGTGTCAAAAACCAAAACACAGGGCATAACTAACTCCTCCCAAATGCAGGTGCATAAATTGATCCCACTAGAGAAGCTCTATAACCTCCACCTTTGACTTCAGCATCTGATTTACCTTAAAGACAAATCACACTCTCAAAGTGAAGAGATTTTAAATTGCAAAGGGAAATCACTAAAATGGATTTTTAAAAATATTTTTAGAATATTGAATAATTAATTTTCCACAACCAAGTAGGATAACTTACTGAATCATCAATGGGGGAAAGGAAGAGTGTGGTGAAGGGGGCATTGGATTTACAGTAACTAATTCAGTAAAATGAGCCATAAGGGAAATCTGAACACCCTCTAGCATAAAATCCTACATTCCTTATTACTTAGACTTTATTTGTCATTAGCAAGGTCATTCAGCTAAGGATGTCTATTCAAGTCATCAAAAATTGATTAAAAACCTAGTGTGTGCAAGGAATAGTTTCAGGTGCTAGGGATGCCAAGATAGATATGATATAGAGCCTGCCCTCAAGGAGCTTACTATACACTGTGATATATCATAACAGCTGATGTTTACTCTTTAATTTCCAAAATTGAAATTGCCTTCCTCAAGGTCCTGATCAATCTTATCTCCAAATCCAATGGCTTTTTAAAGTTTTATTGATGCCTTTTATTTATATCATCAACATTTCTCCACATGCATTTCCCTTCATCATTTCACATCTTCCCTAGTAACAAAGAAAAACTGTTAAACAAAATAGGATAACCCAGCAAACCCACTTGACAGTGTATGTCCTTTAACATCTAGAAGAGTCTGCCATCTTCTTACCAAGAAGAAGGAAGTATATATTTTATCAACTGTTCTCCAAGACCATCAATCATTGCATTTCATCTGAATTTAGCTGCTCTTTAATGTTTTATGCTCACCTTTTATCTTTTCCCCTTTCTTAAAAGAAAGAAATTTGGAAATTTGGAAAATTCTGTTTGGAAATTTTTACTTTCACTCCCCACCCTCCAACTTATGATCAGCTCAAGGTTTTTGTTTGTTTGTTTTTGTTTTTTTATGGTAACAAAAACTATGCTATTTGTGTCCTGTTTGGTAAATTAAAATTTCAGGAGGAAAAATTTCAGTCATTTACATAATTATAGTCATTGTATATATTGTTTTCCTGGTTATACAGTCTCTGTTTTGTAACTGTTCATACAACCCTTCCTATAGTTCTCTGAATTTCTTGTTTCATTTTTTCTTATATAAATGGATTTTTTTGGTCTACATTCTCTTTAACCTATTTGTGGCATTTAATTACAGTGGACCATCCTTCCTTCTTGAGGTCTTCCCCACCCTTGGCTTCTATGACAAAATATTCTTATAGTTATCCTTCTATCTTTCTGATGAACCCAACTTTGTGTCTTTTGCTCTCTTCTCTTCTTACCCCCTTAGATTTGGGTAATCCCCCAGATTATGTTCTAGGACTTCTTCTCTTCTCTTTATATACTGTCTCCCTTCATATTTCAACCATTTCAAAGGCAATCCCCCAAACCTGTATGTCCGCCCTCCAACAGAAATCTCCAATAAGTGCATTTTGAGTACTATGTTGATGTTCTTTCAGCAATTTATAGTCAATCTGCCTAAAACTCTATTCATCTTCTTGCCCTTCTTCCTTACATCTGGTAATAGCTCCACCATTCTTCAGTCATTCAGACATAACTTTGGAGTTTTCTTGGAATCTTCCCCTCTCCACTCCACTCATATACCTAATAAATTAACAAATCTTATAATTTCTTCTTCTACAATATTTTTCACATCTGCTTCCTTGTGTTCACTGCTACTACAACCACCCTAGTTTAAGACCTCATCACTTCTCATTTAGACTATTGTGATAACCTCCTAACCCACCTGTTATCTAGCCTTTCTCCAAACCATCACCCATACACCTGTCCTAGTAACTCCCTAATGAGCTGACCCTGATCAAGTTACTCTTCTACAAACAAAAAATCCTTCAGTAACTTCTCATTGCCTATAGAATAAAGTATATTCAATTCAATTCAACAAGTATTGATTAAGCATCTAGACGCTGTGATAGGCACTAGCAATACAAAGACAAAAACTTAAACAGTTTCTGCCCTCATTAAGCTTATAATCCACAGAGGGAAGATACCATGCACACATGTAAGTATATACAAGATGTATACAGAATAAATTCAAAGAAATTTTAAGGGAACAGAAGGGGAAGAACATTAAAAACTAAGGAACTCAGGAAAGGAATCCCATATACCTAAGCTATGCTTTCAAGAAATTAAGATTTCTAAGAGGAGGATATGAAAAGGGAGAATATTCCAGACCTGAGGAACTACCTGTACAAAGACAAGAATGCAAAAAAATTAAATAGTACATAAAGTCAGGGATGTGCTGCCTTTTCAGTGTAAGCATTTACACCTGGAAAACTGAAAAACTACAAATCAGGACTTGATATATTTTTTTATTAATTACCTACACTTAAGAAAGTGATGGAGAAAATGTTAATAATGCAGATTAAATTTAAAAGTACATAGTGGCCACATGTGTTTGGTTTTTTTTTTTCAAGAGAACATGTTGTTAATCATGTATCAGCACATTCCTGTATTCAAGGAACAGCAAATAGGACAGTTTGGCTGGAATGTAGAGCTGTGCAGGGGGAAATTAAAGTATAATTAGCCTGGAAAGATAGGTTAGCCCTCTGTCTTTAGCCTGAACCAGATTAAAATATAATTGGGAAATGTTTAACAAAATAAATAAAATATGATACAACATAGATAATTATAATGTGTGGTTTTCTAAGTCAATATACAGCCACTAGAATCCACTTCTACTTGATTTTGACAAGAGTGGTTTAGACAATCAAGAAAACTGTAAGCCAAGCCTTGATTTGTAGCTTGCTGAAATCCTAGGGATAATGTTCACTCTGAAAAGTTAACAATTGGCTCCCCCAAGCAGGTTCAACTTAGCTTCAGCACACCCTTGGATACCAGAAATGTTATGGAAGAAGTAGAATGTCAGAGCTTGATACCTGATTAAACATATTTGTTGAGGGAAAGTAAAGAGTAGAAGATGACTTCTACGTTTCAGACCTACAAGGCTAAAAGGTTGTCAATATCCTCAATAGAAATAGGAAAATTACCATCCAAGGTCTTCTCTATTCTGGTTCTAACCCCTCATTTCAGTCTCACACACTACTGCCCTTCCCAAAAGCTTTGACAAGAAGATTGATGGGTACCTCCTTGGTTTCCATTTCTTTGCCTCTACAAAAAAAAGCTTCTATAAATATTTTTTGCACACATAGATCTTTTTCCTCTTTCTGTTGCTGTTGGTCGCCCTTCATTCTCAAAGAGGACCAATGACATCATATGGTTGAGATCTTGACTTGTCAATGAATTGGATTTAAGTGAGGCAAAGTTGCCAGTCTCACTCTCTCCTCCAGTGTCAATAAAGTCCAGTGACAAGACAAAAGTTAAGAGGACTGTGTCCTGGGATGCAGTGGATGACTTTGGCCTTTTTCTATGATCTCTTTAGGACATGGTCCTAGTTGTGATAATGCTGGTTCACTAATCTTCTAGCATGGTTTAGGACACTCAGGGGTGTGTTGAAACCAGTTCATATTGGTTTGTAAAAGTCAATGTGAGAATTTCCATGTTGGAAATCAGCAAACACTACAAATTACCATTTGATGTGTTGTTTTGTTGGTTGTATGGACTTAAAAAAGAGATGGAATGTGGGGAGCCAAATAGGCCTGATCCAGGACTCAGATAAGAGACCTTAATTATGTACCCTAATTTCTCTCGAGGTGACGTGGCTTGCAAAGGCTGGCTCCCCCAAAAGAACCTGAGAAGGGCACTTAAAAAAGACTTTGGTCTGAGATCCTGACATCAAAACTATTGCCCCCAAACTTCAAGATATGCCTCTTATGGTAGAAAGCCAAAGTATTTGATTTTGGGGTCAGTTCTTATGGAGATGTCTTGGAGAAGCAATTTTGGCCTAGGTTTGTGTTAAACAAACCCAGATGCTTTGAAACCTGCTCTCATTTGCATCATCTTTGTTAATGCCTTTAAAATGTTAACTGACTTCCAAAAACCTGTTGGATTTCCCCAGACTCTTGGAGCCTAGAAATCAGAAGTTTTGATTGTATCTGAGTTACTTCCAGGATGTAGCAGACCATTGTAATAATAAAACTATGATAATATCCCAGGATGTGAAAAACTACATCTATTGATGAGAATACTTGAATCTTTGTCCTTTGGATCTTTAAAAACCTTGTTCAAATCATCATTAAACGGAGTTCATGGTTCTTCCTTGAACTACCCACATGGTCTGGTTACTCTTCTCTCTCTCTCTCTCTCTCTCTCTCTCTCTCTCTCTCTCTCTCTCTCTCTCTGTGTCTCTCTCTCACATCTCCGCTCACACCTGAGGCTGGTACTCTGGTGGTGCCCTACAATGGAAAA
>CM053582.1:467961944-467997674 GCA_028627135.1 Pseudochirops cupreus | reverse complement strand
TGTTTGAAAGTCCTCCACCTCATTGAATGACCATATTTTCCCCTGGAATATGATGCTCAGTTTTGCTGGGTAGGTGATTCTTGGTTTTAATCCAAGCTCCCTTGATCTCCGGAATATCATATTCCAGGCCCTTTGATCCCTTAATGGAAATGAAACATTTTCAAACAAGATAAAAAATAAAACATTTCAAATTCAGAAAAATTATAAGTCTAAGAAAATCACATTAAGATGCTAATGCTATGTATTTTCTTTAACTGAAGCATTTTTATTTTCTAAACATAATTTATAAAGCAGAAATCTCTGTAGAAAGCAAAAAGAGACAAGGCTATGTTATTGTCATTTAGTTGTTTCTAATTCTTTCTGACCCCATTTGGGGTTTTCTTGGCAAAGATGCTGGAGTGGTTTGCCATTTGCTTCTCCAGCTCATTTTACAGATGATGAAACTGAGAAAAACAGGGTTAAGTGACTTGTCTGAGGTCATAGAAGTAGTAAGTATTTGAGGTAGGATTTGAACTGCAGTCTTCCTGAGTCCAGAATGGGCACTGTGTGACCTAGCTGCCCCTGAGACGAGGCTTAGCAATCAAGAAGACTAGATTATCTGACTAAAAGCCTTTAAGCTTGAGTTCCAAGTCAACTTAATTCTGAATCCATTTATCCATCTGTAAAATGAGTATAATGTTAGTAGTTCTAAAGGGAAAATATTTGGGCAACCTTAGGAAAGCACTAGTAATTATTATTACTATTACTAGACTAATTATTCTTGATCTTCCTGAGAATGGATATTATTATGTATTTCGATTATATTTTCTTTCCCTATTTGTTAATGTTTTAAAAATATTAAAAAAAAATAATTTTAGAACCTTGAAATCCTTGATAGACCCCTTAATTGGTCATGTACTTAATTATAAGGCCTACCATAAATACAAATCTGAATTTGTTGATATAATTAAGCATTAGAAGAGTTGACTTTTTAAATGTCATGTAGGGAATAGAAGTATTTGAGATCTAGAATCAAAGGAACAGGGCTTAAATCCCAGCTCTGACATTTACTACTTGTATGACCTTGGACAAGTCATCTCACTTCTCATCTCTGGGTCTCAGTTTCCTGATAAGTAAAATGAGTAGATCAGACCATGAGATCTGTCAGGCTGTCCTGTGAGATCCATTCTAGCTCTGATTCTAGATCTTATGACCTCAGAGGTTCTTGCCAACTCCAAATCCATGCTCCTAAGACTGTAGCAAAGGTTTGATAAACTGTAAAAATATGAGTGAGTTACTTCAGAAAAGAAATAGAGGGTTAGGGAAGGAGAAGAGAGATAGGAAAACCTAAAGGGAAAGTGTGAGAGAGAAACAGAAGGTACTGAATCTCTGTACTGTTGGGTTCACTTTATTAGTGGAATCCTAGCTGTTCTCTCAATGAAACAATGGAAGGAATTCCACCAGCTGCCATGCTCATGAGGGCAATTGAGAGAATTTAACTGAAAACATCCATAAGCCCAGTGGAACTGCAACTCAGTTGCAATTGATAGCATGTAATACAAAACACATTGTGATTTTTTTTCTTTTACCTAAATAAGGAGAATGCCCTAGCTAACCCTCAACTCTCCCAAAATAAAAATAAACCTCACTCTAGTCATCTGACTTGGTGAAATGAAGAAAAACAGAACGTATACCCAAGAGCTGGTATTTGTGATATGGAAAGCAATAATCTAAATGAAAGAACTTTTTTTAAAAAGACCAACTGCATAGAGATGAAGTTGGAAGAGGGCAAATGGTAACCTAGCAATGGAACCTAATGAATCCCTTCAGAATTGCATCATTTCAATCAAATTGAGTCATTGCGAGAAGATCTGGGAAAACAAATCAAAATCCATTACTTGGAACCTAGTCACCACTATAGTTACAGTTTTATAGGTTGTGTGTGTATATGTATACTTCAGTTTGTGTTTTATAACTTACATTTTTGAATGAGTGGAGGCAATGCCTTACCTTTGAGACACTTGGCAGAAAAGGAAGTCATCTTAGAATTCAGGGCCCACCACAGTCTCTTTCAATGAAAACAAAATGGGAAAAAAATAGCATTCTGGATAAAGTTTACCTGGCATTGAAGAGAAACTTAAGAGATACTACTTGCTCTAGGATAAGTAATAATAATAATAATTAACATCTATACAGTACTTTAAGGTTTGCAAAGTTCTTCGTTTCACCTATATTGTCTCAACTGACCACGACAAGAACTCTGAAGTAAGCTAGCCCCATTTTGTCTATCAGGAAACTAAGGGTAAATGAGGTTAACTTTTACCCAGTTAACCCTAGCCTAGTTAATATCCAAAGGCAGATTCAGCCACAGGTCTTCCTAACTCCAATACAGTGCTATTTATACAATTTTCATGCAGTTTCTGGAATAAGCTATTTGAGCATCTCAAGTTCTAGGTTTGGTGACCCGTTCCATTACTGTTGAGGTCCTGACCTTGGGAAAACCACTAACCTGAAGCTTCTCAGTTTCACCAACTATAAAATGGAAAATGGCATGCATCCCATCTGCTTTAGAGTATAAATGATGTCCTTCTGGGTGGCCTGATGGTATAGTATTCTGACAAAGGCACCAAGTGACATTTTTAGGATCAACATGGAGCCTATCCTTCTTTGATATAAAACTCAAAAGTTTAGGGATATATCTCCAACATTCCGAAGTCTCCTCCTACCTCCAACAGGCCATTATAAGTTGCTAGATATGAATTTATTATAAACCCTCACTGACCCTACTTTCCATCCTATATATCTCAATTTACATAGTAAGTACTATGAGGTTTATAAAGCTCATTCTTTATATCTCCATGGAGTTGGAAGGTTCCAGATCTTATAGTATTTAGAGAAGAAAGAGATTTTAATGACCATCATCTAAACATCATTGTATAGTGAAAAGTGTTCTGGGTTTGGAGTCAGATGACCTGGGTTCAAATCTTGACTCTTGTTTAATTCCTGTGTGACCTTGGACAAGTCGCTTAACTTCTCTGTGATTCAGTTTCTTCATAAGCAAATTTACAGATGAGAAAATGGAGACTCAGAGAGATTAATCGGTTTGTCCAGGGACACACAGGTAGCAAGCCAAAGAGATCTGGGATTTTAGCTTTAGATCTCTATGTGAAAATCCATTGCTCTTTCTCCCATAGCACAAACTAAACTTGCAAAGCAATCTTAAACATTTCTAATGATGGGGAAGGAGGTGAGAAAGAATAACTATTGACATTGTATCTGCTTTTAAAATTTAGCCTATAAATGTAGTCTCCTAAGAGAAATTTAACCTTTATTTACTCATATGTAGCTCCTTCTTAATGAAGAAACAAATTACAATCATTTTATATGTGAAAGTTAATGTGGGTTTAGGTTTGGTTTTTTTGTTGCTTTTTTTTCCTTTTAACTCAGGAGTAAATTGAAAGGCTTGCTTCTCTTGCTAAAAAGGGTTTCCCATCCCCTCAACCTTTTTCTGTACCCACTGATGCTTAAGCTATCAATAATCATAGTTTGATGTCATGCCAGTTCCCAGTGGTGTTGACAGGTTTCATCTCTGAAGTCCCTTTATTGGGCCTTGTTCCCCAGTAAAGCTTGCAAATTGCTCTGATCTGAGCAGACAAAGCCATCGCTCATTCTTTGCATCTTTGAATATCCCCCACAATAATGTAGGAATTGGTGAAAATTACCCGAGATAAAATATCCTTTACAACATCAAAGTCCTTGATTTCCAGGCTGTCAGCTGCAGGTATGCAAGAGGCCTGACAGGCTTGAGATAGGTAGCAAAGATAAAGCAAGAAGTGAAATTCTTCTGCGAAAGAAAGTGTTGTCCTAGGAGCTGGTGCTAGGATTTCTATGAAAGGGATTAATGTTATCCTGGGAGGCGTGAGCAAAGCATTTTGCTTTTACCTTCAAAATTAAGTCACTAGCAGTAGACCCAGCAGAAGCCACAGATAAAAATCAGAGAAAGGAAGGGCCTAAGCCCCTCTGCTATTCTGTGAAGCCCATTAGCTGCTGAGTAAATTTAGACCAGCCCTCCAGTAATTTTGCATTAGTTGACATGCATATTTACCACTTTTATTAAACTCTTCATTTCTTACTATGATGAGGCCATTGGTCTCCTCCTGCTATCATCATCATTGCTATGTTCTCTAGGACAATTTGCATGCCTCCTACATCTTGGAGGCATGAGGGGCAAATTTAGTGCTTTTCTGAAATGGCATCAATATTGTATGGTCTGGTTATGCTGCCAAGATGCAAAAACACACACCCATACTCCCTCCAAAATATCCCTCCCCCCCACACCCCAGTTCTGGATTGAGTAACATGCTTTAGAAGTTAAGCTTTATTCTTAAAAGAAAATATGTTACATTACAAATCTAGAGCTATCACCCACACCATATGCTGAAAACATGTTGAGTAGTAGAGCTGGCCTTCCTCTATAGCCTTCTTAGTCTGTTCCTAAGACAACGCACCATTATACCTTTGTTCAACCAATGGGTTTTGATCCGGTTCTCTGTGGTGGAAAGTTTGACTAGGTAACAAGTCATAACATGGATATACCTGAAGTTGATGATTTGGACAAGTCATTTGACTGCATTTCCAAATGAAGTATCCAGTCCAACAAAATAAGAAAATAAAATTTCCATCTTTGGGCATCTTCTTACTTCTCTGACAGAAAATATAGAATGTCAATAAGAAAATAAACTGCTGATCTATCTGTACAATGAATTATAATCCTATAGAGATTTCATGCAAAAGAGTTGGAGAAAAAGAAATTGCTTTTCCAGAAGCAATTGTTTTTGCCACACTAATGATTCATGTTCAATAGATGTCATTAATCTACACTATAACCCCATGATGCCATTAGTGAAGAAAGAAGGGAAGGACTATTTTATTTCTATGACATCAGGTTGAGGAAAATTAATAATTAACACAAACTGAAATAATTTGTGAGGTGGATTGCTTCCAGTGACAAACTTCTATGATTCCATGAAAGTTTACCCATTTAAAATTAATTTTTAGATCTGAGAAGAATAAAGAATTTGTCTGCACATCATCAGTATTTATAAAGAAATGTTATGAGATCAAATGAATGACAAGTTCATGTGTGACTCTTCCAGATACCAGTGTGTGCTATTAGTAGAAGGTTCAACTATAAAATAATGGAGCAGATTCTTCAACAAACACACTAAAAGTGATCAAATCAAGTAGCAACCTGGAATAATACTATGATTATTTCAGTGTCTGCCATTCTGTACTTTTAGCACCTCTGTTTTGGAATTCCTGTTAGAAGCAAGAGCCTAAGAAACTCAGTTTTATATTTTAAAGTCATGACTTGGGATATGTTTGTACAATGATGGTGGTGATAGGGGTAACTAGAAATCATAATGATCAAGTTTATTCACTCATTTAATTCACAAGATTTAGTTTTAGATCTAGATGGCACCTGATAGGTAATCTGTTCTCATCCTGTCATTTTACAAATGAAGAAAGTAAGGCCCAGAGAGAATAACAATCAAAGCTAGAATTTGAACCCCAATAGTCTAACCTGAATCAGTTTGACAGGTTCAAATGACTAATGACTATTACCACAAATCAAATCTACTCTCAGTCATTCAAAAGACAAAAAACTGCTACCACTGGTGACATTGTGCATAAAGAGAATAATTGGATCCAGGGGAGCTGAGGACATCAGCAAAAGAGAATGAAGAGAGAGGGTAGACAAGACCCCAGGGCATAGTCTTGGGCAGTACCCACACATCATGTGTAGGAGATGAATGACGATGATCCATCAAAGGAGACTGAGAAGGGGTGGCTAGGTGGCGCAGTAATAGAGCACCTGCCCTGGAGTTAGGAGGACTTGAGTTCAAATCCAGCCTCAGACACTTAACACAAAACTAGCCATGTGACCATGGGCAAGTCACTTAATCCCTAATTGCCCTCCAAAAAAACAAGAAAAAAAGAAAAGAAAAGGAGACTGAGAAGTAATGATCAGATAAATAAGAGAAGAACCATGGCAGCAATGCATCAAGGTAAAAGAGAGTATCCAGAAGGTCAATAATTAATAGCTGTAGAAAAGTAGAAGGTGAGAAAGAAGTGGGCCATGAGTACAGATAATTTTTAGGAGTATGGTTGTGAAAAAATATATAGAATGATAGTTTGAGGGTATGGCCAAGTCATATCAAGATATTCAGGGGAGGGGGAAGGTCTAAGCACATTTATAGACAGTAGAGAAGGAGACAGTGGATAAAGAAAGATTAAAGATGAGAGAAAGGGAAAATGACTGAGGAGACAAACTTCCAAAGCAAATAGAAGGGATTAAGATCAAAAGCACAGGAAAAGTGACTGACTTTGGCAATGGAGAAGGTCTATTTCTTCCTCACACACTAGAAAAAAAGGAAGAAAGAATCAGAAATGATACAGAGGAGCTTTGAAAGATAGAGTAGGGGAGAAAAGGGATATAGATGGCACCTATTTTCTCAGTAAAGTAGGAGATAAGGTCCCCTATTTAGAAAGAAAGGAAGGGGCTGAATAGAAGGCATCAGGAAAAAAGAGAAGGTCTGAAAGAGATGCTGTGGAGAGTATGACAGATACCCACTCAGGAAAGAATTTTAGAATTGCTTTAAAATGTTAAGGGCTACTTATGATTAAATAATAGAAATTCCTAGTGAAACCAGTCAGCTCAGTCATTTGACTTTCCAGTGTTGGAAAGAAAATCCCTCATTTGGGTTTTCACCCTGATTAATGAAGCAAAACTCAGAAGAAAGAGAATAATATTCCATTCAGCTGATCTCTGAAGATCAGCAGTGGAGGCAAAGTGGTAACAGCTTTTACAGGGAATTTTAAGTCACTTCTGATAGGTCCACCTCAGCAGAAGAGGTGGGCCTTTGCATCTCAGCTCCTCCCCAATGTAGCAATAACATGGCAGTATGCAGGTAGGGTATGTGGCAAAGAGCAGGTAATACAAAAAGTTGCAGACTTAGCGTCTTCTTCCTCACCAGAGCCTCCCCCATAACTGATTGATTAGCAGAGCTAGAACAATGTGATACTGAGACATCATAATGTTCAACACCAGAAACATTCTGTGGTAATCCAGGGTGGGGGCTTGGAAAGTTTTGATGGGCAATTCAGACAAAGGGCCAAGGGATTGAAAGGTAGAAGACAATGTAATTGAATTAGTCAACTGTAGGGGCCAGGCTGTGTGTAAGTCCGTAACAGGAACAATTGACTAGAAATGGCAGGGGAAAAGAATTAGTAGTCATAGTAAGCTAAATAATAACATAAAGAAGAGTGAAGCAGGAGAGATAGAAAGATAGGAGACTGGAAGGCATGATCATGTTTTGAGCAGTGGAAACATCACTGAGATAAATGCATGAGCTCCTGCTATGACTACTTTGAAGGAAAATTGCATTCGTTTGTACAGAAAAGTTGTGTTGTATCATTATGTACGTTAAAAGTTCTCATTTGTTAAATATTCATTCATTCAATTTGTTAAAAATGCATTACTTTATAGATAGCAGGGACCCAGACATTAGGGGATTCCAAATCCACAGAGGATTCTCTGGACCGAGGTGGAAGCAGCTGGCTCATTCACAGGAAAGAGGACACGTGAGAGAAGACAAAAGGCCGGTATGTCGATGTTATTAGCAAAGCGAGGAGTCTTCTCAGGTTCCTAGAAAGTGATCAGAAGGATCTCTTTGGAGAATGGGACATGGCTCTTTTCATGGGTCCATCATTTCCTTCCTAGCATTTGCTCTTTTGATTGTTGCAGAGGACTCATCCATTCAACTCCTCCTTCCCTACAGGTCCAGAATGGTCATTTCTCTCTCCACACCCCCATGCCCTACCCTCTCCCTCACCAGTGGTAATGGTTATGGGTCTTGGCTCTTGGCCAGAGTGGGGTCAGAGGAGTTTGCTGTCCATTTAGTCCCCATGAACCAGCTCAGAAGCCCCAGGCCACAAAAAGGAAAAATGATCTTGCCTGGTTGGAATAGACTTAAGCTTGCTCTGCTTCCACTCACTCCTGAGGCATTTCAGGACTCCAATACATTCCTCTTGTGCTTTTTGAATAATCCAAGAGTGGAAGGTATAAAGTAAAATAAAAGCAAGAAGAGATTTCTATGTCTTTAATAAATAGCCATAGAGATGTAACTAAGTGGCACAGTGGATAGAGTGCTGGACCCAGAGTCAGGAAGATTCATCTTCCAGAGTTCAATTCTAGCCTAAGTGACCCTGGGCAAGCCACTTAACCTTGTTTGCCTCAGCTATCTCATCTGTAAAATGAATTGGAGAAGGAAATGACAAACCACTCAAGTATCTTTGCCAAAAAAAACCCCAAACGGGGTCACTAAGGGTCAGAAAAAACTGAACAAGTAAAGCAAAAGAAGCACATTCAGGATCAATAAACATAGCCATGTATCAAATCCAGAAGAACCCTACTGGAATACAGAACAAGGAAAGAGGAACTTGCAGTAAAGGCTTATAGGAACTATTGCCACTGGTTGTTTTTTTTTTTTTAGCTTATTGTTTTTTTCTATTAATTTATTTTTAGTTTTCAAGATTTACTCCCACAAGATTTTGACTTCCAAATTTTCTCCCCATCTCTCCCCTCCCCTCATCCCAAGATGGCATGCATTCTGATTATCCCTTCCCTCAGTCTCCCCTCCCTTCTATCACCACCCTCACTCCTCTTATCCCTTTCCTTCTAATTTTCCTGTAGGACAAGATAGATTTCTATACCTCATGGCACTGGCTGTTCTTTTGTATCACTCTGTGAGCTTTGGAGTCACCAAGGAAGCCTCTATGTCTGCATCACTATATCAGACCAACTTTGTAATTTATTTATCTCCTATTTGATCTATGGAATTTCATCACTCTTGTTTTTCATAAACCAGATGTTAATAATGATATTAAATGATAACAAAAATTATGATGACTACTAGGACTCAAATATGTTTAGTAAAGGACATACTGCATCCCTAAGTTTAGCAAAGTGGCATGCAGGGCTTTGTGTTACCCTTCCCTTTGTTTTTTCCAAAAAATCTTTGTTCATTACTTGAGAGAGATTATCTTATAAAATTATTTTGCCTCAGCATAGGCTGGATTTCATCATTGTCCCAGAGTCCTGTGTTCATCATCTCTTTCTAAAGAAAATCACATTTTACATATAAGTGCCTTGATCTTATTCAAAGGAAGGCTTAAGTCATTAGGGTGGTTTTTGGACTTCAGAAAGGTCCTCTTGTTTCTCAAATATCACACACACACACAGACACATACACACACAGACACACACACACTAATCATAATTCTCAGAACCTTCTTGAACGCCTTTCCAAATCTATAAAATATTCACTTTGAGAGATCGATAGACTTAATGAGTAAATTCATTGGTGTTTAACTCAATTTGCTGGCCATAACTGGTTTTGATTTTTACATATTCAGTTCAATAAAAACATTTTTAAATGCACTGTACCAAGAATGAGGGGGAAATAATAAAATAACACCTCACATGAGAAGTAGTATGGTGTAATAGATAGAAGACTTGAACTACTGTCAAGAAGACCTGTGTTTAAATCCCTTCTGTGATACATATTACTTGTCTCTTAAACTCTTATCTACTTCTGGCCACTCTAAAAAAGTTAAAAGACTAGATTCCATCTTGAATTGAACCTAATGATGAATCAAAAGCTGGAACAAGTTTAACTAATGTGGGGGAATACAAATAACAATATTTTGTTTTGTTTTGTTTTTTACTGAACCATAAAGCAAACTAAAGCATTTTAAAGTTTTATTCAAAAAAAAGTCCTAGTAAGCCAAAATTGTGCCAAATGTATTTTTTCTCTAAAACTATTAAACCAAAACAAAATCCAAAGTGCAGCAAACTGCAGTGAAGAGAGAAGTAAATTTAGAGTTTGAAGACCTGGTTAAAATCTTGACCACTACTCTGTGTGACTTTGGGCAGTCCCTAAACCTCTCTGGGCTTTGGTTTCCTCCTCTCCACACATAATATATGTAATAAATAGCATTTACATAGTGTTTTAAGGGCTGCAAAGCTTTATGTCATTTGATCCTCACAACCACCCTGGAAGATAGGTACAGTTGTTATTCCCATTTTACAAAGGAGGAAGTTTAAAGCAGACTCAGACTGAAAGACCTGTTTAGAGCCATAGACCCATTAAGTGTCTAAAGCTGGATTGGAATCCATTTCATTCTGACTTTAAATCTAGTGCTCTATCCTTTGCTCTACCTCACTAACTGCAAAATGACTGGGTTGAAAAACAGAGCATGTAAATTTCCCTGTGACCAAAAGATTCTGCAGCCTGAACCAGTATTTCTATCTGAGTGAAATCTTAGATATTAGAGCTGGCAAAGACCTTAGAGGTAATTTCATTCCACTCCATTATTTTTCTAGATGAGGAAACTGAGGACCAGAACAGTGAAATTAAACAGCCTAGTTAGCAGGTGGTAGAACTAGGGTTAAAGCCCTGTGCCCTTTGTTTTATGTTATATTGCCTCCCTGATAACTTAACAGAGATTATCATCTGGACTTAATCCCACTCTCTTTATTCCACCCTGCCTAGAGTAAATACGATTTTTACATTGTTTTCCTGAATATGAAAATAAAGCAACAATTGTAGTTAATTGAAGGAGATTGTCAAAGAATATTGAAAAAAATTTAGATTATCCCATGAACTCAGATAACACAAATACATACTGGACTAAAGCTATTTCATTATCTGAGGTCTTCTGTTTTTCCTCTTCTCCCTCATTCTTGTTTTCTGTTTTTAATTATGACCTGGGAACTTACCAACACAAATATAAGTCATTGAGAGAATGATTACTTTCAAGTCGTACCTTTTAAAGGAAAAACTTCTTAGTTTCCAGTCCATATCTGTCATTATACCCTCCTGCATCTCAGGGAAATTAGCAACCTGATTCTTCCCCCTGCTGTCATTTAAAAGAAAAAAGCTTTCTTATTTGCCATCCAAGTAAAAGTAGTGTAAACCTAGAAGTGGAGAGAAAGGGGTAATGAAACCTAGTTGACTGTATTCCACAGGCTCCCGTTACCATATTTACCTGTACCATTTTCAAAGAGATATAGCTGTCTGATCCTGAATAAGTATATCATTTCCAACTTTGTTTAACTGTATGTTGCTTACAAATATATGCAATACTGGGTCCTCCCAGGATGGTGAGATTAGTTTTTGCTCCACAAGATGACCTCACTGTCCTCTGAGGTTCCTCTATAATTCAAATTGCAATCTGCATATCATGGCACACTGAAATAACTCATGATTTTAATTTTACACTAGAGCCTCACTGTACTGTCACAGAGTACATACCGTGGACTACGTTATAGGAGAAAGTGTATTAAAATTAGTGTGATACTGATTCTAGTAACTAAACTCCTTGGACAAAGCCCAAGGTAGACTCATGTTTTACTGAGTTCTGTGATCCAGTGGGTCATATTATAACAAGAGGCCCTGTGATATGCTTTTGGGAACGCTCCTTGAAGAAACTGAGCTATCTTTATTCCTGGAGAGAGAGGCATGAGAGAAAGACACAAATAAGTAAAAGTATTCAAGATCTTATAAGCCACATAAAATATGGGCTTTTGAAATAGCCTCATAATGTATTTATTTATCATTTTAGTCCTCATTTTCTACTAATCCACTTCTTAGAGAAGAATTTGGTAAACAGATAGCCACTATGCTAATAATATATTAAAGATGAAACTGAGGCACAATGAGGCAAAGGAATAATCAGGGTGGACAGTCAGGATTAGAAACTTTTGGCCCAAACCTGAGTTTAATCCTTTGATCCTAGATCCCTCCAGAACTTGAAGGTAGATTTTCTTCTATCGTTTACACCTACAGAATTGAAAAGATAAGCAAGAGAGATTTTGAATTGGGAGAGAGTATAAAAGAAGAGGAAGGAAAAACTTCAGAGATAGAATAAAAGTTAATTATTGCCAGTTTTCTTCTGTGTCTGGCCATTTCTTACAAGAAAATCCTAGATGCCTAAACCCAAGGGGTTGTTTAGTGCCATAAGGAAATGAACTGGCAAGCTTGTGCCTATTCTCAGCGGACACCCATACCTCTTTCCAAAAGTCATCATCCTAGCAGCCATTAGTTGGCAATTTTAGCTGAGAGAACAAAGAAGGAACATTTCCATAACGTGCCAAACTTGCTTCTCAGTCCCATATGCACTGACCATCCAGAATGGAATATGTATGTGGTTAGGATGAGTGGTGGAAAAGTAGGGTGGAAATCTGGAATTTAACAGCAACAGTCAAAGTTCCCAAAGTAAATAATTTCCATTCCGTCCTTCTCCACATCCCCATCTCATTCCCCACCCCCCCTCCACCTTCCCACACGCAAAATGAGTATGAAGAGCACAGATGGCAAGAAAGAAGAGAAAAAGATTGCCAGTCTTGGAACTACCTATTCTGGGACTATTCAGATGAGTGTAATACTTTCCATGGTTTCACTAGTACTTCATTCTCTGACCAAATGCATAGGCTCAGAGAACATGCCACAAATACATAGTCACTTAATCATCTATATCAAAACAATTCATACCTTGTGCTTAGAGAACAATCTGAACAAAAAGGGCAAGGCTTGTACATATCATTTTATTATTTTTCTATGTTCCAAAGAAATTTATCTGTGAGTGTCAAATTTATGTATTCCTTTGTTTCCTTGAGTTTAGATGAAAGAGATTACAGTAAAAGAGACTATAATCCACATGTAGAGATCATAGCCCAAATTTACTAGTACATAAAAAAATCTAAGGAAAAAAATAAATTGCTATAAGCATTTTTGGAGAAAAAGAATTCTTCTGTTATAGCCTAATTTGGTAAATTATCTCTTCCATGTACCAAATATACCAATATTCCTAGGAGGTTAATATTAAGAAAATTTTAATTTGTTTAATTCTATTATTTAATAATATTTATGAGCCTTTGAGAGTTGTGACAGAATCACAGACTTACAAATCTTGGAGTTAAAAGAGACCTCAGAGGCCATCTGATGGAATATGTACCTGAGCAGAAATCTTTAATGAGAGTTTCACCAGTCTCTGATTTAAGCTGAGCTACCTGGTGACGAGACAACTACTGCCTCCCAAGGCTGATTATCGTACTTTGGTACAGGTCTACTGGTAAAGAAGTTTTCCCTTATACAATGTTTAAATTTTCTTCTCTGCTACTTCCAAACATTGGTCCTAGTTATGCCCTCTGCAGAACAAATTTAGTATTTCTTGCAAACGAAAGCTCTTCCAAATGCTTGAAGACAACTTTATTGGACATGTTTTCTCTATGTTAAATAAATACCTTGAGTTCTTTTTTTTTTTTGCTTTGCTTTTTGGAGGGGCAGTTGGGATCACATGGCTAGTTTTTTGTTAAGTGTCTGAGGCCAGATTTGAACTCAGGTCCTCCCGACTCCTGGGCCAGTGCTCTATTCACTATGCCACCTAGCCACCCCAATACCTTGAGTTCTTTTAACTGATTCTTATATCCATCATCTTCGAGGCCTTCACCATCCTGGTTACCCTTTACTAGACCTGTCTAGCTTATCAATGGCCTTCCCAAAATATGGAGCTCAAAACTGAACACAGTGATCTAGATGTCATTTCTATCAGAGAACATCACAATGCATCTACCACTTCTCTAATCTTAAACCTTATTCATCTCCTAATATAGTATATTCTTGCATTAACTATTATAGTGGCCATATTACACTGTTGTATTATATTGAACTTGAAACCCATTAAAATTCCCAGATCTTTTTTTTTTTTCAGATGGGGCATTGGCTAGTCCACATCTCGTCCTGGTTACATTGGTATTTTATACTAAGAGTAAGATTTTGTGTTTTATCTCATTACATGTGACCCAATATTCTAGCCTATCAAGATTTTTTTGGATTCTGCCTCTCTCTCAGTGGAAGCTGTCTTCCCTAAATGTATGTCACCTGTAAATTTGATAAGCACACAGATTATTCTCTTACCCAAATCATTAATTTAAAAAGAAATCTTAAGTAACACAAAACCAAGAGCAGATCCCTGGAGAACTTCTCAGGACAGGTCCTTTCAAGATGACAGTCCTGAATCCACCTAACTATACTACATCATCTAGCCCATATCTCTCCATCTTGTCACTAGCAATAGCAAGAAAATCCCCAACAAAATGCTTTGCTAAAAACTTAATAAAATCCAGGAATAGCGTTCTCTTCATCTACCATCCTAGTAATCCTGCCAAAAAATAAAACGAATTTAATCAAGTCTTCTTACCCTGTACCATGCTTACTGCTGATGCCCCTCTCCCATTGGCGAGTTCCTTCTGTGGCCCCCACTTTGGGGATGGCCCTGGCTAGCCATGCTCCCTTCCCCTCTTGGCTGTGCTTCTGACTTGCCAGACTCTGCTCTCATGTCCCCTCCCATGGGTATCTTCCCTCCCCCTTTTCATTTTTCTTTTTTATGTTGTCTTTCCCCACCCCATGTGAATGTAAGCTCCTTGAAGGTAGGAACTGTCTTTCTTTTTGCTTGTATTTGTATCCCTAGTGCTTAGCACAGTGCCTGACACATGGTAAAGGGCTTAATAAAAGCTTGTTGCCTGTCTGCTTGGTCCGTTCTTGATGATGTTATGCTGGGATTGTTGTGATCACCACTTCCTGTTGTCTTCTCTAAAAATTAGAATTTTGCCAGGAATTGAAGCAAGTTCAGTAGTCTATCATTTGTGGATTCAACTTTTCTCCTTTCATAAAAAAAAAAATTGGGATAATGATCCTTCTCCAGTATTGTGAAACCTCTACTACTCCTTCTGACCTTAGAAAAATAATTGATAGTATTTTAGCACTCTATCCACTAGTTCTTTCGGTATCCCAGATGTTCTTCATCTGGACCTGGACCCTTGGACTCTTCAAGAGCAGCAGGCACTTTCTTAGTATCTTGCTACTCCTCTTGAGTTTCAACTTTCTATTAGTCATTTGTGCTCTGTCCTTTCCAATCCAAAGAGTATTTTTCTTGGCGGAAAAAAATGGAATCAAAATAAAAATGAATAATTCTGTCTTCTTTCCATCCTTCATTATTGTCATTCTATCTGCTCAAGCAATGAACCTATGCTCATTCTTTAATCCTCCTTTCTCCCGATAATATAGCTTTTTAAAAAACCCCAACACTTTTTGTCATTTTTAGCATTCTTTGCTAGCCTTAGCTCACTAAATTTTCACCATCTTCATGGGCCAGAATGCTAGGAGAAGGCCTATGGTTTATGTTAACCCCTCATACTCCCATATCACCAGCTGGAACTATTGAGAGGCAAGATCCTAAGGAGTCATCTTGGAGCAGCTCAAATTAGTTTTGTTTCCAGGTGAATTGACCTGACACCCAGCTATCAGTGAGTGCCAAGGGATTGTGGAGAATGAGAGTGCCAGATCAAAGTCTTTGAGTGATAATGGTCTTTATCCAGGAAGTTCTGCAGTGTTCCTGATATTGATGCAACCAACACAATGTTATTCACAAATTAGACTATCTGGAGATCCTCACAATTTCTAAGCAATCCCTCTTCAACTTGACCTCTGCTTTGATTCTTTCCCAACATCAGTGGTGAATGCCCTTAGTCAGCCTCATCTGATATTAATAATTACAGGATCATTGTATTTTTCAAGGAGAATTGTATAATTTTAACATGGGAATTAGAGACTCATTATTGGAAGAGAACCTTTAAAGTATCATTTTGCTCTATGGAAACAAATGCATTTATAAAAACAGTGAACAAACAATGAGCACCATGGGATCTTGTGTTATCCCATCTTTCAGTCAATTGTGTGATGGCAAAGATGTGGGATGCTGTGGAATATTGCTTGCAAAAGTCTGCTTGTTTTCCTCTCGTACTTCTATCAAGAATATTTTGTTTTAAATGAGCTGGTTGATGAGTTAGCTTCCCGGGCATCTACATCTCACTCTTTAGACAACTCCCCATTTTGTAATTTCATTCATGAGAGCTTCCAATCCCTTGCCTAGTTAACAATGAGCAATCCACTGAATATTTTTGAGCTCCCAGTTTTCTCATATTTAAGAGGGAACTAAATATAATATCCATATTACAGGGTTAGTATGAGGCCCCATTGAGAAGATCTATGGAAAGTGCCTTGTAAACATTAAAATACTATATAATGTCAGCTTTTATTACATTTTAAAATTTTCATGGAGTCAAAGGTGAGTTGATTGCCTGTAGGTTGCAATCTTCATTTTCTTCTTCTTTTTTAAACATTTGGACATTAGTCCTTCTTTATTTCTGCCACATCTCTCTCATTCTCCACAATCTCTTGTAGCTCACTGATAGAAACAGTCTCCCAGTTCTTTCAGTACCCTGGAATATAGTACGTCTAGCTTGGTGACTCTAACTCATGGAGTGTAGGTTGGTGCTATCTCTCAGCTTATTTTAAGCTTCAAAACTTTAGCCACTAGCCAATAAACATTTATTCAGTGCTTACTGTGCAGAACCCTATGAAACTGGACGGTGGAAAAAGTTCAGTTGAGACTCAGTCTCTGTTTTCATGAAGTTTACAATGTAGAACAATGAAAAGATACATTCAATAGATTATTGAATGTGAAAAACATGGCTAAAGGAGAGAGGGGAGAGGGAGAGAGAGAGAGAGAGAGAGAGAGAGAGAAAATAAAAGGGCCTCAGGTAATCTTGAAAGAGTACCACCTTGAGAGTGAGAGAAAGAACCAGGAGACAGGTAGAGGGAGTCAGAGAAGGAGGAAGTCAATTCGGAGAATGGAGGGAATATAGAGAAGGGGTTCTTAAGCTGGAGTCTGTAAACTTGCTTCTAAAAATATTTTTTTGATAACTATATTTCAGTATGTTTGGTTTCTTTGATAATCTTATTGTTTCATGTTCTGCATGTAAAAACGTTATTCTGAGAAAAGATCCATAGTCTTCACAAAATTTTTAAAAAATTTAAAGGGGTCTATGACACAAAAAAGGTTAAAAATCTCTGGTATAGAGGGAGAAAATGAGGCACAGGACAAAGCTTTGGTCATGCCCACACTCAGGAATTAGGAGGATACCAATGAGCTAAAAAGAGAGACTGAAGGGGGTGGGTAAAGATGTAAGGAGGAAAACTGTCTTAAAAGCTAGTGAAAGAAGATAATATCTAGGATAGTTTGGTCAATAGTATTAAAAACTGCACACAGATTAACTAGAGAAAAGGTCAAAACTGTGAGAAGACTTTGGGTACCCAAGACAGCCTAGAGCAGAGATTTTTAACCTTTTTTTGGTCACATACACCTTTGGCAATCTGGTGAAATATGAACTCCCCCTTCAGAAAAATGACTTTTAAATAAGTAAAGCAAATGCTAAATTTCAGTCAGAGGTTAGGTAAAATAAAGATATAATTTTTTTCTCCATCCAACTTTCTCCCTTAAAATCCACAGACCCAAGGCTAAAAACTCTTAGTACATATTATCTACATGCTAAGAAATTTCCTGGTCTGTTTACTCAACCAGTAAAAATGAGTTTCAGGTACAGCTTATAGATATTGTATAGACTTAAGGTCAGGCCCAATGGAGTGAGCCCACCCTCCACAAAGCCTGACCATCAACCTACAGAGTACCAGGAAAGGTTACTGAAATTTGTCAAGTTTGCTAGGAAGTTTAAATTACTATAGTTAGGTTAGCACCAAAAGTAATACAGTTATGGTCCTTGTGGAAAACTAATAATTTTTAATTTGCTTGTAAAATAATCAGACCTGAGTGTACTAGATAATGGACTCTAGTGAAAATTTCTTAATGTGCATTAATTGGTTGGGGTTTCCTCCCCTCTTGTTTTTCCTAGTTACTAACTGAATCAAATTACAGACCCCTCTGCTGGACTTCCTGTGAAACAACAGATCTTACTGTAACCAAATATTACCATTTAGGAAAACCCTTATGCAACTAGTGAGGATTCTTCATTCTCAGACAACAGTGAAAAGGGGTCTTTGTTTTAAGCCTGAACACCTGGAGCATGTTATCTAAGGCCCCCAGTGTAGTGGGGTTCCCATAGGACCCAATCACATTCCTGCCTGTTTGAGTGCCAGGAAAACCACCCACACCCAGGCCTGCATCAGACATTTCTATTGGCCAACACCTCTATCAATTATTAAACAGAATTCTACCTCCAAGGATCCTAGTAGGTTTGAGAGGCACAGTAGTCAAGATGAAAAACCTAACCTTGGATACTAAAAAGGAGCAGAAGTCTTGATCCCTTCTCCCTTTCTTTTTTTTCTTTCAAAAGAATGAAAATAAGAAGAAATAGAAAAAGGAGGTATAAAGTACATATTATACACATAATAATTAGTATTATCCCAAAATCAGCTCTTTAGACTAGAGGACTTCTGAGATGTGAAGCCTCAGTTTTTAAGTGGGTTGGAATCACAGGGTCATCATGAGGATCAGATGGGATAAAGTACTTAGCACAGTGCCTGGATCATAGAAATAATGTATAATCCTATGATTTCACAAACTATAAATCTATGATCTTGTGAATGATTCTGAGAGGCAACATGGTAGAGTGAAAGGATGGAGAGCTGGTCTTAGAACCAGGAAGCCCTGGGTTTGAATCCATCCTCAGATCTGTAACAGCTATGTGACCCAGGGCAAGTCTTAGCTTCTCAGTGCTCTAAATCAAAAGTGCTAAACATACAGCCACCTGGCAGTACATGACCCGCAACACTCCACAGGGCTATGGCAACCAGACTAAAATGTAATGGGAAATATTTAACAAAATTAAATAAAAATACAATTGTTTTTCATTCGTTTTGGTCATATCCAACTTCTTGTGACCCCATTTGTGGTTTTCTTGGCAAAGATACAAGAGTGGTTTGCCATTTCTTTCTCCAGTTCATTTGACAGATGAGGAAACTGAGGCAAACCGGGTGAAGTTACTTGTCCAGGGTCACACTGCTACTAAATGTCTGAGGCCAGATTTGAACTCAGGAAGATGAGTTTTCCTGACTCCACATTCAGCAGTTTAACCATAGCACCAGATAACATTACATTTTAAAATTAAGTTAATAAGTTGCTCCCACAGGGATTCTTATGTATGGTTACTGTCCCCTCAATAACTCTCTAAGACTGTAAATTGTAGGAGTGTCTTCACCAAGGAATTCCATATACCAGAGAAGTCAGAGATATTGTCTTAATCCCCATGAATGCTATGAAGGGGATAAGTGGGACCACAGTGTCTACTGTGTGCCAGGCACAAAGTTACTGACAAATATTATCTCACTTGATCCATCACGTGACTGTGAAGCAATAACATACCGAATATAATCTTAACTTAGGGTCTACATGAAGGCAATTAAACATTTTGGCCTAAGATAAATTAGTTTATCTCTCTCTGGTTATGTTCACTAGAGATGATGATTTTTACCCTCTATCACCACTGAATGGGCATTGCCTCAATCAAACTGAGATGCAGGGAAGACCTTAATGTAGAAAGGTCAAGGTCTCCCATTATATCCAGGGCCCTGTCTAGTTGTCCTGATCTATATCTTGCCATTAAACCCAGATGTGTCCAGATGAAAGCGTGAGGCTGGTGACTTTGCACAGCCCTCCCTCACTTAAGTCCAATTCACTTGCAAATCATAGCATCATCTTCTTGATGTCATCATCCTCTTTGAGAACAAACGATAAGCAACAACCTTCTACATTCTCTCTAGGTCTGTATAGACATTGAAGGAAAGAGAACAGGTTCAAATAATACAATATTTTAACTTAAACAATAGTTTAGAAATTCATATCTTATTTATACTCAACCCTATAGTACAAAGAAATGGAAGTTTTTCATTATGTCATTATGTGACCTGTTTTCCATTAAAATGGGAACACTGTCTTTCCTTTGACAGAGAGGATGCTGGGTTGGTGGGGATAACAAATGCAAGATATATTTTCTATTACAATAAAGCACAAGTAAAATTCAAGTATTAAAAGAGTTTTGAAAAGGTAAGAGTAATGCATCTTACTAAAGTGCAAATTCCTGATAGGTAAAGACCAAATCTCTGCCAACTTTTTAGTCCCAACAACTCTTAGGCTTATTTATCACTGTGCCTTGTATATAGTAGATATTCAATAAATATGCATTGCCTGAAGACAGGAGTCAATGATTTTTAAATAATAATTTCACAATGTAAGTTATTTCCACTACAAAATGGATAGTTTCCTACATCAGAAATATGGTCTGTTTTTTCTCAATAACTCTCATCATATACATACACATAGATAGAATCAAAATTATGCCTGTGCCCTAATTCCTGGTTTGTTTGACATGTGACTCTGTCGGAGCAATGACTTGTAAATTTCTGTAACAACCATTCAATAATTCAATGTTTGGATTAAATGAGGCAAGGTCTCACAGGATCCCATATTGTACCACAGGAAAAAGAGACTGAGAAATGCACATTTAAGGAAAGGTGGGAACTGAGTTATTATTACCATATTGTTACTATTTAATAATAATTAACTTTTAGTAAGTACAGAAGAACTCATGCCAGAAGCACATGCATAATAGAATGAAAGCAATAGTTATGCCAAAATAGATTTTGCAACTATTAAGAATGATAGTTCTACTGACAGTCAGACCTTTTGTAAAGTATATGTATACACTTAAATAAATATATTAATTGCATATGCTTTAGATAAAGGATTCTGAATACTTGTTGAATATGTCTTTAAATTATGGGAAAGATTGCCTCAATTAAGCATTTTCATATCTCCACACAATACTCTTACGTTTGAATGTTTTTGTGTTTCAGGTACAGTGTCATTTCTCACATCTTCAGGTCACCCTCTAGCAAAATGCACTTAGGATGTCTCATCTGCCATTAAGACTAGTTTAATTTGTTTAATTAAAAAACAAATCTCTATATAGATGTTTTCACAAGAAGAGGGGGAAAAAAACATTAACAGAGATTTTTTTCCTCTTCTCTTTGAAATAAAATATACAGATTTTGTTTCCTGGTGTTGCCATGTCTATCTTCCTTGCTTTCTTCGTTTTTATGTAGTATCCGATATCACAGAAACTGGCAGCAGCAACTACATAGAAATGCTTCTGATGTGGGGAACATTCCCTAGTGTTATAGGTGTAACATATATTCCACAAGAACAATGAGAAACCAGTTTGGGTTCCACTGTTCCTCATTCACTTAAAAGTCATGCTCTCTAGGGTGGTGTTGGAGGTAGGAGTCGGGGCAGGAATGGGAGGATAACCATTATTCATGGCATCAGGTAGAAAGAAAAACAACCAAACTTCTGGGACTTATGTTCAACAGCATTTCTTTCGCAAAGTACCTAACCCTCCAATTTGTTTACACTAACTGGAAAAGTCAGGGAGCAGAAATGAATTCTATTGCTCTCTAGTCTAAATCATCCCATGGAGTGAGAGGAATATAAAGGGACTGGAGCAGGGAGAGATGATTGGAAGAATGAAAGGGATGTACTATTATTCTAATTTTTGAGAGGAAGTTATAAAATGTGTATTATTCCTAATAAATACAAAGTTTCCTTAGTTAAACATGCAATTAGGCAGTGTTTAAAGAGCATACTTTATGTCTACAAATTCCCTTTTATTTATATAAGCAATTGGGAACTACCACATTTACTATTGTTGATTCTTTCCGAAAATATATAACTAAGAAGCTTATAAAAATTATACATGCACATACACACCATAATAATCTGCCCTTCAGAGAATTAATATCAATTTTAAGAAAAAACCCTCTATAAATATTAGGGGAACAATTTTCCAAGTCGAATAGTTCAGTTTTTCTTTTCGCCAAAGCCAATGTAATGAGAGCAGAACTAGGACTCTGTTTGGAAAATGATACTTGAAAATAGAAATTATTTTTAGGCTGGGAAACTTACACATAGAAAAGAAAAATTTCTAAGGTCAAAAAAAGGCTATTTAATATGAAACATAGAAATGCCAATTTCTTCCTAAGGGTATTTATTGCTTCCTAGAAAGACTTAGTCTGAAGCACAGACTAAAAAGGTATTCTCACGTTAGCTTTATGACAAATTAATGTTTTTAGAAAGTGCAGGAAAAGACAGAAAATAAAAGAAATTCGTTCACAACCTTCCAGGGCAAGCAGTCTCAAACTAAGGGGGAAAGTGCTGCATTATTGCTAGAGAACAATAATATTTGGACTTCTTCAGTGGCCTCTTTTGAATAAAGAAACAATTATCTTGATGTTGAACGCAAAACTCAAGCGCATGACCTCATCCGTGGGCCTGGCTGAAGACCGTCAGGGAGATAGATGGGTCAGACTCGCTCTTTCCCGGAGTTTTGCGCCTTCCTCGGGGTTCTCCGCAGTCCCGGGCTGGCAGGAGCATGGGGAGCGTAGGGCGCACCGGTTTCCAGCCCTGCCCAGGACAGTTGAGCCCTGGAGCTCTAGGCTATTCCATCTACTTGCCAGGGAACTGGCCCCACTAGTCGGTGGTGCGCTCCTGATCCAGCTGCTCTGATCTGGAGGTGATCAGAAGTGGAAGGCAGAGACGGTCGGGTCACTCTTCTAATGAGCGCACTCTTAAGTTCTGAGTGGTGCCCTGAGACTATGTCTCCCAACTCTGCACATGGGCCCCAGGGCGAGCGAGTCGGACCTGGGGCTGTGGCGCGGAACAAGAGCCAGGGCTGAGTTGGTCCACTAGTGGAAGGGAGAGGGCCTAGTATCGTGGAAAGTCGTACACTTTTTACCGCTAAATCTCTCCTCCCTCCCGCACTCCCGTCCTAACGTTCTCTCTTCTGAGGACTTTGTCGAAGTGAGGGATCCCTCAGACTCCAGTCCTTAGCCACACAAACTTGATCCCGAGAAGGCGGGAGCAAGCGTTCAGCGGTGAGCTGTCTGGGCCCCCTTTACCCGTCCCCTAGAAAAGGCAAGAGGCCTTCAGTAGCTCAATTCTTCCCCCGTCACGAGTGGCCACAGGAGCGACTCCAATCCTACTTCCTCGTAGGGAAGGAGAAGTGGTAGGGACCCCATCTGCCTTTCTAGTCAAAGCACTGACGCAACAGAGGTCCACTTGCTGAAGCGGACAGAGATGGGACAGGAAGGATTAAGTACCTGCTTTGCACCGACTCGGGAAACTAGGGCGGAGCCTGGAAAGCCAAGGCTGGAGAAGTTAGGGGAGGCGACTTCGACTGGGTGGGTGAATGAGGCACGTGTGCAAAGGCTCGGGGCTCAGCTGCGTGTGAATCTGAGCCCAGGGTACTAACAACACCTGAAGAGGTAACAAGCAGTCCTCAGATTCTCGAGGATCCCAAATGTGTCAGCACCCCCATTTCCCTGGGTTTATTCTGCCTATTTCAAAAGCAGAGCCACAGGAGAACGTAAAACCGTTAGAAAGTAAGCCTGTACTCAAACAGCCAGGGTACTGGGCAAAAGTCAGAAATGACTCAGGAATTTTAGTTAAATAACCTCCTCCTGTCTCACATCTTTCTTACGTTCCCTTTTTAGTGAGGTATTTTCTTTGGATAAGGGCTTTTCCCCCCCTAATTAAAATGACTAATTAAAAAATATAGCCCTTCTTGTTCTCATCCCCTAGAGTCCACAATAACGCTCTCTTTTGAGCCTGGTGTCCGGAGACAGTGACTCAGGCTCTGTCCTGGTAATCCAGCTGCCTACACTGCATATGCTTGGCCCCTGCCAAAATTTGCACATATGAAAAAAGTGTGTATTGTGGTATTGGAATATATGTGTGTGTGTGTGTGTGTGTGTATAGTGAATGTATATATGTGTGTGTGTATATGCATATATATATATGTGTAAATATATATATATATATATATATATATACACATATATATGTAACCATAGAGAAAAATATTCTAGTGACCAGGGTCTTCCTGCTTGATATTCTTGAGTTCGTCAATCATGTCAACACACATGTATTAAACACCCAAGGTGTTCTTTGCACAGTGCTAAGTGCTAGAGTTCTCTCAAACAGATCTCTGCCTACAGTTCTCAAATACACAGAAAGTGGACTGAGCAAGCATACTTTGTAGCATGCTTTTTTTATTTATGTAGGGACAGCTAGGTGGGGCAGTGGATAGACTGCCAGGCCTGGAGTCAGGATGACTGGAGTTCACATTCCACCTCAGACGCATGCTAAATGTGTGACCATGGGCAAGGCACTTAACCCTGTTTGCCTCAGTTTCCTCATATGTAATCTGGAGAAGGAAATGGCAAGTCACTCCAGTATTTCTGCCCAAAAAAAATCCCTCAAAAGGAGTCACTAAGAGTCAGACACAATTGAAATATCTAAACAACAACAAAGCCCTTACATCCCCCTTATTCAATTATAAGTTCTTTGACAGGAGGGATTGGTCATGTTTGTTTATTTTCTTCATTGCTCCAGCACCTGGTACAGGGTCATACATGCACATATTAAGTCCTTAACACATTGAATTGAATTATAGGGGGAAAAAAATAAAGGTCAGAGCAAGGAGGAAGGGCTCATGACATAAAAGCCCCAACATCTCTACACTAAGACATCCACGATATACATAGAGAGAAGGCTGACTTGATCCAAAAGGGATATTCCAAGGAGCAAGTACCCAGAACTCCCCAGGAAACTTTTGGGACATAATGATACAGCCTTGGAACTTAGGAGGATGATGAACTTCCTAGCTATCTCTGGTCATATGGTAGCTCAGCACTGAAAGGACTGGTTGCAGAAAACAGTGAGTTATCTTTCACTTCACATAAGGACTGGAAGGAAGGACTGGCTTTTCCCTTCCTGGAATGGTGACCAGTGTAAGCCCTAGTAGGGAAACTCCCCTAGATGAACTTGAGACTGAACCTGATTGGTAGCCTTTTCCACTCTTTGTTATCTTTCCTGAGTAGATGAGCAAGAGTGAATCTTCAGGTCTAGACTTGGAGGCAACCTCCTAAGTTTGAAGAGCAAAGTCCTGATTCCCTTAAGTACATCTGCCTGGTGGCAAAGAGAGTTTCCTCATAAGAGAAGAGGAGAAAACCAGCTCCCTGATGGGGCTTGCTAGAAGGCATAAACTATGTAGGAGACTGTAAAGACAGAGGTACTTCTTTGGGCTTGTTTCCTTATCTACAAAATTAGGGGGTTGAACTAAATGACCTCTAATATCAATATCATATACCACTGAATCACAGAAATTAAGAATAAAAAGGGACCTCAGTGACCATTAGTCAAACTCATACCTGAAAAAGAAACCTCTCTATAACATATCCAACAAGTAGTCATAAAGGTTTCCTTGAGGAAGGGGAACCTACTACCTCCAGAAGTAGCCTATTTCACTTTGGGATGTCTAACTCTTTGGAATGTCTTCTGTCTGTCAGGTTTAAGTCAGCCTCTCTAAAAGTTTCAGTCCTTTTTCCTGGTTCTTGCTCTATTGAGCCCCCTTGGACCAAAATGAAAAAGTCCAGCTCTTCTTCATATGCTTAAACATAGCTATCATATATCTTGTCTCCTCTTTGCCAAGTTAAACTACCCCAGTTCCTCAAACTGATCCTTAGGTGTCCTGAACCCCAGATCCTTTGCCATCCTGGTTGCCCTCCTCTGGACACCCTCCAAAGTATCAGTATCTTTCCTAAGATGTGGAAGCCAGAACTGAACCCAATATTCCAGGTTTGGTCTGAATAGGGTAGAGTACAGCAGGACTATCATCACCTTACTCTGAGACTCTGCTTTTGAGACATCTTTGCTGACTATCTTATCTCTCCATTGACTCCTATTAAACTTGCATTTGACTAAAATGCTAAGATTATTTTCAAATAAAATACTATATAGCCATGCCTAAAATATCTTGCACTTGTGATAGTATTTAAAAAACCTGAGGTATAAAACTTCATTTATCTCTCTAAAAATACATTTTATAGTTCATTTGACTCAGAATTCTAGGCTGTCAAGATCTTTTTAAATTTTGTCATTTGGTATATTTTTTGCTTTTGTACCATCTGCAAATTTGATAAATATGTCATCTATGCCTCTATCCAAGTCATTTATTTTTTAAAAATGTAAAAATCAGTCAAGCACAGATCCCTGGGGTCACTCCTTTGGAGATTTCCTTCCAAGTTAATATTGAACCACTAATGACTGCTGTTTGAGTCCAGCCATTAAACTAAGTCTGAACTCACCTAACTTTATAATTGTCTGGTCTATATCTCTCCATCTTTTACACAAAAGTAGCATGAAAGCGTTTTTCAGATTCTTTGCTATAATATAGGCAAACTTTACCTACAGCATTCCCCTGCTTAGTAACCTGATTAGTTTAGTAACTGACAGAAAAAAAAATGACTAGCATTTATATAGTGCTTTAAGGTTTACAGAGTACTTCACAAATAATATTTTATCCTCAGAATAACTTTGAGGGTTAGGTGCTGTTATTTTCCTATTTTATTGATGAGAAAACTAAGGCAGACAGAGGTTAAGTGACTTGCCCGGGGTCACACTGCTAGTAAGTATCTGACACTGGATTTGAATTTAGGTCTTGCTGACTCTAGGGCCAGGTCTCTACCTACTGCAGTTTGCCGTGATTCACTTACTTATAATAAATCTATGCTAATTCTTTGTGATTACTGCTTCCTTTTAATAATACTGAAATCTAGTACATTCTTCTTATTTTACAGATGAGATAACTGTGATCTGTGAATACAAAGTGACTTGACCAATGTCACACAAGTAATGAGTTAGCAATGTTGGAATTTGATTACACATCTCTGAATCTAGATTGAGTATCCTTTCCACTATACTGCATTGCCTCTGATGATTCTGTGATACTGTATTGAGAGATATATTTCATTACTTTGCATACCTTCACATAGAGTTTTCTCTTATATGTGTGTTGTAGGCTGAGTCTTTTTTTGATCAATCTGGTGCTTCAGGTTGAAAATTGGAATGAAATCAGACACTACTCAATAATCTAACAGTTGGTGGAAATGAATGATGTAAACAAGAAAATAAATTAATTAATTTATTTTAAAAAATAATAATCTAACAGTTGACTAAGGGAAGTTTACTTAACCTTAGTGTGACTCACTAAGGATACATCATTGATTTGGTTTACTGCATTTTCTCTGCCAGTTGGTTGTGCTGAGAAACCAGTGGAATCTAAGGAAATGAAGTTTGGGCTGGCTTTTACACTTGGGCCACCAGGAAGAAATGTATTACCAGAGCCTAAGTCCCCCTGAGTTAATTAGTCTCAAGAACCATTCCAATACTCTTTAAGGAAACATTAACCTAAATTGGATGAGGTAGAACCTTGGGAAAATTAGCCCAATCTATATAACAAAGGTCCTAGTAGATATTTCTTCTACCAGAACATGTAAGCTATATGTTCTCTTCCTCCAAAATTCTCATTCATCAAGGGTAGGTATTAGAGAGGTGGGGAGAGAAAGAAAGACTCAAAGTAGATACCAAAGTTGATCATTTATCCCTTATATGCTTACCTACAGAGTTTGCCAGTGTCATGGAAGATTTCCTCAAGAGTTCAAAGAAAAGTATTTTCCATTGACACCAAGTTTCTTAAAATGCTCCTACTTCAAGATGACATTGAATTAATTGTATCAAATCATGGTACACATTAAAATCTTCTCAGTGACACCCATAATTATTAGCAAAAGACTGACAACTATTCACACTAAAAAAAAGGTAGATGAAAACACATATTACCCACTCTGTGACCTACATATATATGGCTCAGAGGTGCCTCAGTGTTATCAAAATCTGTGCAAGTGTAGCCCAAATACTGGGCAGGTTCTAAAAAACTTGAAACTCTTTGGGTACTTACTACTAGCCTGTGACCATTTTGATCTAAGTTGAGAGAAATGTATCTGCCATACATTGACCACTAGCTGATCTTTGACCAAATCAAAATATGAAACTTAACTACTAAAATATGGAAGGTGTGCCGTCTACATTGATGGAAGGAGTGCCTATACAGAAGAAATCAATTTTTTTTTGTAATTGTGAAGTAGCAGTTATTAATTTTTTACTTTTGTTAATGCTTTTTTCACAACATAGTAATTTCCTATTATACCACCCCCTCCAATAAAACTCTTAATACAGAAAACCAACAAATAAAACCAATCAAGGCAGCAACTGTATTAAATATCGAAGGCAACATTCTATGCCCATAGTTCCCCAGCTCTCTACCTAGAGCAAGATTTGTTTTGCCTCCTGTCCTCCAGGACCATGGTTGATTACTGCATTTAATCTGAGTTCATTGAAGTCATTAATTTTTCTTCTTCTTAGATTCTCTTTTAAACTTATACTGCTTTGTAAATCATAGGATAGTAGATTTAGATCTGAAAGTGACCTTAGAGGTCATATAGTCCAATACCCTCATTGTGCAGATTAGGAAACTGAGGATTTGCCCAAGTAAGCAGTGACAGGACTGGGATTCAAACCCAAGTCCTCTGAATCCAAATCCAGAGTTCTTTTCTGTAGAATCATGAAGCAATAACACCAGATTTCCCCTCTTCCTTCCACCAGAGGTTTTTCTCTCAGCAAAAAAATAGATTAAATCACAACAAAAATTCTGTGGATGCTGCATTGCAGTCTTTGAGGAGCTCTGAAGGTAATTCACACCATTTTTTCAATCCCATACTTTAGGCTACAATTCGCCCATTTCTTTTAGTATGGAAGGGTTTAGCTAAATAAAATATAATATCTCTCTCTCTCTCTCTCTCTCTCTCTCTCTCTCTCTTTCTTTCCCTTTCCCTCTCCATCTTCCCCCCCCCCCCCACTTCTCTCTCTCTCCCTCCTCTCACCCTCTCATTCTGCTGGCCCTATCTGGGGCCCATGCACAGTGTGTAGACCAAGGCAACAGAAGTGAATTTGAGGTAGTCGATATCCCTTTGTGGGGTATGCTTTGAAAAAAAGTTTCTGTACATGTTAAGAGAAGACCAGGAGGAAGAGGAAACTTTAGATGTTAAATCAATGACCCATAAACAAAGGTACGAAAGTCACAAAATATCTATTAATTATCTTTTATTTGAAATCATGGAAAGTTTGGAAAATTATTCTACGGCCACCCAGAAAACAAAGAGAGGTTAGGATGTGTTTTGATTTTCTTTCTTTCTTTTTTTTTTGGTGCATTTTTCCCCCAGATCTATCAGCAGTTCCCCAAGGATCCGGTGTGGTTTCATTGGACTTCCTCTTTGCCTGTTCTGCTGCTCTCCCCATGCCGCCCCCTCTCTCCCCTTTGCCCCCACCCCCACGCACACTCAATGGCTTGTCTCCTTTATACCCTCCCCCTCTTCCCTTCCCCTCAGCTCCCCAACCTCCTGCTTCCCTAAGCCTCTGTCCTCCTCGTTAGAAAGTGTTAGAAAGTTGTTGGAGTGAGAAATGAGCCTGTGAAAGCTCGTTGTCCTAATTAAACTTTGACAAGGAGAGTGACAAGAGGCAATGAAGAGGAAATGATGCTAACAGTGTTTCAGAATCCTTCCAGAGCTGGAAAGGCTTTTGTCCCCAGGAACAAAAACAGTTGTTTGCATGTGTTAAATCCCATTAAATTTCATCAGGCCCAGGTGCAAAAAACCAGCATCCTCAAATGCCATCCAGATACATGCCACCTTCCAAGTGGATGGCTAGTCAGTCCACAGCAGTCAGCAACAATCAAGGCAGAGGCCTCAAGGCCCACCACATCAAAGTGATTCCCTTACCATGTAAATACTTTGCTCTGAAGTGAATTGTCACTGCTTCCTATGGCTCTGCTCTTCTGCCTGATGAATTTAGGGCAAACTTCAGAGCTGCTATACAGTCTAAGACTGGCTTTGTTAATGAGGTGGGAAGGGAGGGGCTCATCATTAGCATGGGGCTAATATAATCATTTAAAACTGTTGCTTCGGAACAAACCAAACTCTTCCAGAATCATTTCTCCATGAAAGCAGACGCACACCAAACTGCTTCCTGGGAGATGCCACAATGCCCCTTATTGTCTCTATCACTTCCCCTCCACCCACCCAGCTTTAAAACATCTACTCTGGGAGCAGCAACCCTGTTCAAAAGATGTTTGCCAATGCCCAATTCTCCACGCTCCATGGTGGTTTCCAAAAAAACTTTGCAAGTAGCATAGTCTCCCCATACAGCGGAGATGAGCCTGGTTTCCAGGACTGCCATGCCAGCTTAACTAGCCATAGATCCCTGTCATCCAATAAGACTATGTTCTCATTTCCACAATATGGCAGCAATAGGTAGGTATGATTTTTTAACATTTGGTGAAATCTAGACTGCCAGAAGTCTATAGTGAGACACACTGGGAACTGACTCCACTTTGGTATCCTAGCGAGGTCAGATTACCATTCCCAAATAGGCTAGTCCAGGGCTTTCTCTGAACTGAAAAAGTGCAAAGAGGGGAAGGGAGAGGAGTTTTAATTCCATTAAGTCAATTCCTGATTGCTTTTTCAGATATTGGACCCAAGAAAAGGACACTCTATTATTACTAATTTACTAAGAGCTATCCCTAATACTGTCTACTTCTCTTGTCCTAAAGACAGAATTGCATAATGAATAGAGATGGCTTTAGAGTCAGGAATTTCTGTCTCCATCGTATGGTGACTTTGTGACCCTGGACAAAGCAGTTGATTTAACTCTCAGTGCTCTGGGTGACTCCCTATGATTATAAATTACAATATAATTGGCATCTTCTTGGATAACAAGAGTTTTCTAAAACTTACCAAGAGTTTCCTCTACTGTGGAAATCTCAGGTAGGGAATAAAAGTAGTTTCATTTTGGCAAGGACAGTGGAAGGGAGTGGTAAGGAAGATGGGTATAACTTTCCAAATGTGTCTAGAATTAATTGGAACACTGACTAGTGGTGACTGAAGGAGCACTCTACCCTACCTATGCTCTGCCACCTCAAATCTTGTCATCAATTCTGAAAAATTCAGAGGCAGTGTGTGGTCAAAAGGAAGGAGTTCTACCTGGAGGTAGAGGACTTCATATCTTACTTTACTACTTGTGTGACTTTCAGCAAGTCACTTAGCCTCAGCTTCCTTATCTGTAACATGAAAGAGATTGACCAAGGGAAAGGTTAGAGTTGGATGGGATGGCTTCAGAGGTCTTTGCTGGGTATCTGTCATTCCATGATCCTAGCACAGGAGTGTGACTGATGCACCAAGTAACCAGACCAAGTTAGGGTGTCTAGGTGGTATAGTGAATAGAGCACCAGCCCTGGAGTCAGGAGGACCTGAGTTCAAATCTGGCCTCAGACACTTAACACAATAACTAGCCTTGTGACCTTGGGCAAGTCACTTAACTCTAATTGCCCTACCTTCCCCTCTCCAAAAAGAAAAAAAAAAAAAGAATTAAGCATGGAATTGAGAATTAAAATGAAGAGAAAGAAGAGCTGAAACCAGGAATAAGGTCAAAAGGTCAAAAGCTGGAGTAGAATGCTGAAAATTGGAGGTGGTGACAGTTCAGAGTACTGTGTTTATCTGAGAATATGCAGCTTACTTCCCAAGGAAATGTAACATCAAGGTTTTGCTAAATTTTGGCTAATGTCATTTAGTTTTTTAAAAATTTGCTTTTGTTCATCTATCCACTAATTTTTGGTAATCCATGGACTCTGGATTTCCTTTTGCTCAGAGGGACTTTGAACTCCTGATAAATAGAGTCACGTCTTCCACATGTCACTTTCCCTCTTCTCTCTGCCTTTTCTCTAAGCTACTCCTAGCTTCCCAATGCTGATTCAAATACCTCCATATACAGATGTCATCTAGTGAATCTCTACCGGTGATGTCAGCGGAGGAGAGGACAAGTCATAATTTGGATTTAAGAGAAACTAAAAAGTTTTATTTAAGTGGATCACTTTTGGATTCTACCAAGAGTGACATCATCAGATAGGATTTTTTTTTGCTGAGTATTTCTTTTTAATTATACACCAAGGGTGGATGTGCAAACTCAACCCAAGAATGTTTTGGCTGAGTCTCAACTAGATGAAACTTTTAAAAATGATTTAATATAACATTAGGCTGTTGCATATTAGAGGAATGCAACATGGTCTAATGAGAATTAGCCTTATGCCATGATGGTTTAGGCCAAGGGTTGGCAACCAAGGCCTGCAGCACTTGAAGAACATATGCCTACAAATCTTCTGGCAAAAATAAAGGGATGAGTCTGTGCATGAATGTTGACTCATCCCATTAATGAGTACATCCTAGCCTGAGGGATCTCCTGCTGAGGTACCCTACTTAGACCTTATATCCTTGGTCATTGTGCCTATTCACTACATCCTTCTCTCCCCATTTTCCCTTTTCCAACCCCCACCATACAAAGAACATTGAATTTGGTGTCACTGAACCCTCTGTTCAAATCCTGCCTTTTACTATATATTAATCCCAGAATGGTTGAGTGAACAAATCACTTTATTTTTAGAAGTTACTTCTTTTTTTTTTTTGCTTTTTTTTTTTTTTGAAGAGCAACTGGGGTTAAATGACTTGCCCAGAGTCACACAGCTCAGGTCCTCCTGACTCCAGGGCCGGTGCTCTACTCACTGCACCACCTAACCACCCCATTAGAAGTTACTTCTTAAAGCCTTAATTTCCTTCCCATCAAAATGATGGAATTGTTCTAAGTAATTTCTAAGGTCTCTTCCAGTTTTAACTCATGAAACTATCATCTATTTGCTGTAGCCAGTTTTTTCTTCTTCTTCCTTTGTTGCTTCCTGTCCCATAATTCATCCCCTTCAGGATTCCCTTCCATTCCCTTCCTAAAATGACAATTAATCAATGTGATAAATTCATTGTACTAATGTGCTAGTGAGAGAAGACTAGATGGTCTTAAATCTAGTTCCTAGGCTAATGGCATTATAAAAAAAGGAATTTTTGACAAAATAAAATACTATTATTATTTGTCTCTTATAGACCTAACCTGTATAGATGAAAGATTTCTAACTTTTGATATTGTCACCTATTTGTGATCTCATTGATGTGAGTATTCTCTCTAATGGAATAATTTTTAATCTTTCCATGCCTTCTTATTTTTTTAAGATTCTCATCTATGTTCTTCACAAGTTTCAACAAATAGGCTGAGGACTACCCATTAAATCTCTTGACATTGATAGTATACAAATGGAACATCTCTATGCTACAAAATTAAATAAAATAGTAAAAATGTACAAGCCAATACATATGAGATTGGTGAAAAAAATCTCAGGAATTATTTCTTTTTTTCTTTTGCTTTTTTGGAGGAGGAAGGGAGGGCAATTGGGGTTAAGTGACTTGCCCAAGATCATACAGCTAGCAAGTGTTAAGTGTCTGAGGTTGGATTTGAACTCAGGTCCTCCTGACTCAAGGGCTGGTGCTCTATTCATTGCATCACCTAGCCCCCTCAGGAGTTTATATATACATACATATATATATATGTGTGTATATATATATATATATATATGTGTGTGTGTGTATATATATATATATATATATATATATAATATATGGGTGTGTATATACATATATTTGTGTGTGTTTTTAATGAGAGGATATATGGATATATATCCATGGGTGAGCTCCTAGTTTTGGATCCAGGAAGACCTGCTTCTGGCATATATGAATCATCAATTCCCCAGTCTCCTGAATTACCAACTCTTTGAGACTACTTTATGGAAGAAATAGTGATCTGCATAAGTGGAAGGAGTATGGATATTAAGAAGTTGTGTTTTTTTTTTAATTTTAAGACTATAATCCTATTTCACCCAGGCTGGAAGTATAGCCCCTATATATTAACCCAATCCTGCTACTAATCAGCAAGGCAGCTTTGGCCTGTTCTGTTTCCAACCTATGCCAATTCCTTAGGCAACCTGGTGCCCTTTCACTTCCCAGGGCTCACCATATTAATGTAGAACTTAATATCCTACAATTGGCTTCTTCAGCCACTGCAGGCCATAACTCCCAAGTTCAAAAAACATTCTCACCTCAGCTTCCTGGGTAGCTGGGATTACAGGTATGGGCCATGATGCCCAGCTCTCTCAAAAATTTTATACACTGATAAAATCAGAGGCCCAGGCCAAATTGATGCTGATAATAATAATTAATAATACAAAACAAAAAAACTTGTATGCTATTGATACAGTGAACAAGAGAACAATAATATCAAGGAAGGCACCTCAAACTTAGCTTCTCTGTAAAACTAGAAAGTAGCCGAGCTGTCAAGACCTTTGGGGGTTAAATTTGCTTTCCAGAATGCAAAAATGATCCACTTCAATAGACTCAAGTTCTTCACAGTGACACATGAATTATTAGCAAAGCATCTTACTAGTTTCCTTTTAGATGCAAGCTTGATTGCTTTTTTGAGAAGTCACTTCATATCTATACCAAAAGATGAGAATGTCAGTGTCATGTCCACATATAGGCCAATTAATATAGTTGCAAATTTCATGCAAAGCATTCACAGATTGTAATACTTAAAAAAATAAAATCCTTATAAATACTTATTTTTTAAAAAGCTTGTTTTCTAAGAAGCAAAAAAAGTATGACAAAAGGTATCAGGGGAGCAGCAAAGGACAACTTATTATTAATTGAAAAATAATTGAACAAACTACCCAAAAGTATTGTAACATTTATACTACTTATAGTAATCATACAGCCTTGGATTCAATTCCACATTTGTAGTTTATTCATGTATTACAATTATATTAAATAGAAATATAGTAACAATACTATATTTTTTTTATATCCACATGCAACTGTTTAAAACATGCTACCAGAACTAAAATTTCAAGGACAGTGGATACAAAATGTAGCCTCTTTCAGATAATTTAGGCTTCATCTCTAAAATATACAGAGAACTGAGTCAAATTTATAGGAATACAAGTCATGCCCCAATTGATAAATGGTCAAAGGATATGAATAGGCAGTTTTCAGATGAAAAAATTAAAGCTATTGATAGTCATATGAAAAAAAATGCTCGGGGGCGGAGCCAAGATGGCGGGCATAGCAGCAGCAACATATCACAGCTCTCACATAGCCACCCCAAAATACCCATAAAATATGACTCTAAACTAATCCTAGAACTCCAAAATACACACAAATATACCTTCCACTAAAGTCAGCTCAGCTACAAGGAACCATATCAGCACTGCAAACTGAAACCAGCCTGGCCTGAAGCCGTGGCTGTGCCCCGGGGGCGGCTGGATGGGAGGAGCTGAGGAGCCTCTCTGGTGAGCAGATTAGCAGCAACTGCGAGCAGCACTCAGAACTAGGTCAGTGGGACTTGTGAAATCAGGGGAGAAAAGCATCTGGCCAAAACGCCTCCAAGGTGGGAAAGCAAAAGGCAGAGGTTTTGCACCCGCCTCTTCATTGCAGCTTCCGTGCCCACGGCCTGCAGACAGCAGGGGGACTAAGCGATTGTTCAGAGGCCAAGTGCTCTCACGTTGAGCAGCCTGGATCCGGATTGCAGTCTTGGGCTTTCAGTTTTGGAGTCTTCATTATCCAGTGAGCTGGAAGTAAGTAGGAAGGGACCCAGCACCTTCCTGAGAGCTATGGCAGCCGGGAGGACCCCAGCGATTTGGGACAGAGCTTTCCCTTCTGGAAGCAGAACCCCATAGAGATTAAAAAAAAAATCACGGACTGACCAACCATGAGTAAGAATAAGCATAAGAAGCAAAGTAAGAACAGCACCCAAACCCTAGATTCCTTCTTTGGGGAAAAGAAGAATCATGGCAAAGAGAGGGAGGAGGAGAGTGCAGTCAGAGCACCCTCACCAAGG
>CM053582.1:467921604-467961444 GCA_028627135.1 Pseudochirops cupreus | reverse complement strand
GGTTTTGGGACTCAGTTTTCTGGTATTTAAATGAATGCACTATCTATATTTCTTATGTAGAGGGCCTGTTCCATTTTGTGATTAATAACTATATCAGCATATTTGTAGTTACTGTAGGCATTGTGAATACTGCATTGCTGATACACTCTTGAATTAGTATAGTTGGACTTTGGGTCTGGAAGAACTGAATTCAAATTCTGCCTCAGACAGATGTGACCCTGGACAAGTCATTTAACCTCTCTTAGCCTTTGTTCATTTGTAAAAATAATGGAATCTACCTCCCAGGGATATTGTGAGGATCAGGTGAGATGCTATATATAAAGTGCTTTACAAACCTTAAAACATTATGTAAATGTTGGTTATTAGTTTTAGTGGAATAACTTACTAGCACCTGAATTATGAACACCCCTTATGTACAAATAATTTGTTTCACATGGGTTTCATTGGTTTCTCCATCTTTATCTTTATTCCTCCAGCCTCCTCAATATAAACCAAGCTGTTGTGAACCAACTATGCTACTTTGTAGCCAATACAAAGAAAGTTCCTTCCCTACCACCTTTCTTCCTCCTCTGGAACGTGGTGCACACACTATGATCTCTTTTTGTCTACGTTCCATCTTTCTCATAGGTCAGTTCATTTCATTTTAGGCAGCATCTTGTTCCTGTTAAACATGAAAATTTCTCTTCTTTTATTCATTTGTGAGGGGAAAAAACTCTAGTAAACATAAAAATAGTCCCAGTGATAGATCTCGGTCAAGAAAAAGAATACTTATGTTTTGAGTGGAAAATAAATATAATGAAGAACAGTACAATCAACACCCATAACTTCAGAGTCTACACAAAATTCCCCATTCATCTTTTGCTCAACACCTAATTAAACCACTCTTCCTTAAGAACAAATATTAAAAGGTTTTTAAAGGGAAACTTTTTTATTCAATGTATTTAAAACAGTGAAGTATCTGTTCTATGACAAATACTGACGAGGCACTGAGGGGGGAAATGGAAGTAGGTAAAATGTGCTATTCTTTCTGCTGTATTTTAGTATTTCTACTACTAACTCCGCTCATGACTTCCTCTAACACTACATTGTGTCAAAGAAGAGTCTCTGGGATCCTGAAAACTAGATCACTAAAGTACAAACTCTGAAAGTCCTGTGGAACATGAAATGTTGCAAGTGTACATTAGACAATGAACTGTATGTATGAGGCTCAGCCACAAAGTGATGATTTTTTTTTTCCAACCAGAATAGCTTGTGAAGCCAGATTCTACGGCATAGTAGATAAAGAAGTTACTATCTGCATTTGTGGAGAGAGTATGAAAGCTAATAAATTATAGGTACCTCAAACAATTTAGTATTATAGCAGTATTAGGGTTGTTGGTTTTGCATTGGGTTTGTGTTTGTTACTATTGTTTTAAGTTTTAGCATTTTTCATCATAAATCTGTAGCATTGCAGTCACATTTTGGGTTAAATAAACTTTCGGGCCAAATTCATTATATCACTTCTTTAGGAAAATACGTTCCAGGATTAATAACCAACTTACAAATGAGCTTTGGGAACACATCTTGTTTTAAGTTGAGAAGTACATTAAGACAATAGCTAGAATTAGTTTCACTGACAATTTCCTACACAACTCTGACACATGACATCTAGTGGTTAATTGGAGAATTGCAGTGTACAAATAATACAATAAAATGAAATTGAGAGCAGGTGCAAATAAAGTTAACTTTTGGAGGATGAAAGATTGGTGCAAATGTAAAATAATAAAATGCTTATTAAATCAATAAAATGTATAACTACCTTTGAGTTTTAAGTTTTTTCTTATTTGTATTATATTATATTCCTTCTATACTCATATAGAAAATATATTGCAACTAGTCCATTATGAAACTTCTGTTTTTTGTATATAATATATATTCAGTTGCATAGAGATTAGCATGCAATTATAACTGATTATTGAAAATGTTTACCGATAAAAAGGCTATTAAGACTGATAAAACTAAGCCACATAGTGTGTATGTTTGAACACAGATTATAATTACTACCAGTAATCTTGTCTTCAAAACATGATGACAATACATAGAGATAAACTTACATTAAATTGTGCCTAAGAGACCATATGTTTTTCTGGAAAACGTTTCTGTTTACTGAAAAAACCTCAAGAGCAGTGCCTTACTGGCTTATATACTGTAAAATAATCCCATTTTCCTTCTCCTCCTCCCAACAAAAAAAGGTAACCTGGTGAAAAAAAATAAATGTGAACCCCAACATATAACTAAAACAAACATTTAAGTGACACTTTTCCAGTGACGGATGCTACTTTCTTGAAATACAGCAAAGAAAAGAAAAAGAGCAAAGAGAAAATATTGTCGCTTTGGAGGGAGAAAGAACCTGGTAGCGGTTTGCCAAACCTTAACCCTCGCAAATTATTTTTGAAACTTTGGGGTTTGGCAAAATGCATCTTGCTAAGCCCCTTTTCCCGTCATTTTTATACCCATGTGTATTTGAAGGGAAATTTAATATGTGTGTTTCTGATTCCCTTACACTTAACTCAGCACAATTCTATTCTGTGAAAGCCACTTCATGTCCAAGAATCCTCGTGAGTCTTTTTTTTTTTTAATAAGTCCCTTTAAGCTATTTTCCTTCTAACCAGGAAGTTAGAAGTTTTGTTAGGAGTAAATTGAACTCAAATCCCCAAAAGATTTGAGTTGTGTTCAATACTCAAGATTCAGAATTGTCGAGAGTTTTGGCAAGTTAGAAAACTGGCTTTCCTGTCATTGGAAATGTTCTGTAGCAGCTTTAAAAAAAACAAAAAAAAAAACAACCAGTATATATTCTGAGGTAAAAATCTGATTTCTATTATAAAAGCAACAGCAGCAACTTAGAAAGTATCACAGAAACTACTTCCTAGATAGAGTGTAACTTGATCATTAAAACATTGGCTTAGAGTTTTCCTGGCTCTGATTTGTTGTTTGATGCTTACTGAGGTGCCAACGCTTTCTGGGCTTCAGGATTTCCATTCTTAATAGGAAGACAGGATTCCCCAAACCTAATTAATTGGAGGAGACATTGAATACCATAAAGAGAAGATTATATGTAGAGTACTTTGTGTTCCTAGGAATCAAGGTACCACCTGAATCTGAAAGAAAATTTCAAAAAGCAAGATCCTCATAGTCAAAGTATCTTATTCATGCATTAGTAGCTCCTTGACTAGAGTTTTTTCCACCTGGAGCAAGCATCAGAGTTTGAGGCAAGCAGTCTGAAAGCAAATTTAGCTGAGTTTGGGGAGGGACACCATCCTATTGGGAGGCAACAGATGCTGACATGAGGCTTTTCCTAAGTAGGTTATGGGAGACTGGGATAAGAAGGGGGTAGGAAAGAGAGAGCCTCACCCCAGCTGCCATCTATTAACTTTCTATGTTAATTAATTATGCTTGCTAACCAGGCACTAACCTCTATTGTTTCCCTGCTGCTGTAGCACTCTAAGTACCGTCAGTGTCCTCTAAATTTGGCACCCTGGGACAAAGGCCTGATCATCCTGCCCTAGTTATGCTCTATGAATTAAAAACACGAGCCCCGGCCCAGCCATCATTTCACTTACTACAGAACAGAGTGGTATATACCCAGTACATTCTGTTAAAGTCAAAATAATGTCATGATACTGATAAAAATGTGCTTTCCCTTGTATATAACACACTATTGACCCTTCATCCCACCATCAACAGGAGATGGAATTTGAGTTGTTTCTCCAAGAGGAGGGATGGGTTTTCACAGATCCATCCATACTCTCCTATTCTATTCCTTGTTTTGACCAATAGCATGACATTTGCAAGACAGTTGGCCCTGCTAAAAGGTTCAGTGTGTGGCCTTTTTAAACCACCAACCATTAATTAAGATGAAGGAAGAGCCAGAAATCAAGAACAACTGAAGTTCCAGACTCCTAGGCTCCACTCTAACCACTAGATTTTTACCAACCCTTTTCTCTTTCCCCTCCCCCACCACCATACCAGTGGTCTTATAAGAAGATAGATTAAAGTTTGTCACATAGAACACTGATTTCTTTCCTTTTTGCTTGAACTTCCACCTTTGCTCCTGTCTAAAGAAATTACATCAATGATTCTTCACTAATTTACATTAGACCAAGAATTTCTACCAAGAGTCTTCCCATAGGGATAGAAAGGATAACCAAGCAACCAATCCATAAGCATCTATTATCACTTACTATGATCTGGGATATAAATGTAAAGAATGAAACAATCCTGACTCACCAGGCGTATACAGAAAACAGGAAAAAGAAAGTGAGCCCAAGGACACACGAGAAGAGGAGTCTTTAACCTGGTGCCTCCAACACATATCTGCTTTCTCATAGCCTTTGTTATATGTTAATTGGCTAATCTTCCTTACTTGATGATAAGGGCTGGGCCAGAACCGTGCCTCTGTCTGGTTTAAGCATCAATGAATACACAATGTAAATAGATTAGCCTGTGGGTTCATTGAAGACAATATGCTAGGGTAGCATATTGTGGCGATGTAATAAATATTAATTTGTAGTGAATATTAAATAATACAACATCTCTCTCTGTTCAAGTCAAGCTTGAACATGTGCAAAAACCCATATTAAAATGAAGTCCACTTTATGGATACTCCTGCGAGGATTTTTACTTCACTGACACAGGCTTTCACATGAACCAATGATAAGTTCTCCTCAAGTCACCTCAGCAGTATAATCACCCCCAGTTTACAGACAAAAGAAACTGAGATTAAGCAATTTATCCTCACTCACCAAAGGGCCCACATCAAGGTTTATTAGCATGCAGTCTCTACTGGCCCTTGCCCCTTCTCTCTCTTCACTAAGTCAGACCTTACTCATGCTCAGCCCCTCCTGAGATCAGTTTCAACACATCTTGAAGCTCTAGTCTGCATCCTTGCAACTATCAAAATGGCTGTTGCTCTGTGTGAGGTGAGAAAGTGCTACCTTAAAAAGAGGGCTCACTTTTCTATTTTGGATCAGTACTGAATATGCAGCGACCATAGGAGAGGGTGGTGTTTGCAGCTGAGATTGAAAGAACCTAACCTGCTAGAAGATTCAAGATTAGAGAGAGAGTGGCTACAAGAGGTCCAGCCTTCTACGAACTAAAGGATCTGACTCAAAATAAAGAGAAATGGGTCAACATTTACCTTTGTCTCTTTTTGTTTTCTGATACAGATGCCAGAAACCTCCCAAATATACCTAAAAGTTTAAAAATGAAAGTTAATGGGATTCCTGTGGGTTTATCTGGGTTCTCTTTTTGTCTCTATCTTTCTTCTACATTTAGTTGATTTTTTTTTTCCCAGAGAACAAATCATGAAGCATTTTGAGCCCAGATTGTAATGTAATACATGTATCAACAACCATTTAGGAGGTTTACAATCTATAATTCCAGGTGCTGGGAGTATTAAAAAAAATTATCTCTGTCTTCAAATTGCTTACATTTTATTAGGGTAGAAAACATGTACATAAATCAGTGTATTCAAAATTAATACAAAGTGTATTTTTAGTAGGGAGGGCACTAGCAGCCCGGGGGGGGGGGGGGATCAGGAAAGGTTTCCTGTGGAAGCTGGTACCTAAGAAGAGTTTTGAAGGAAATGAGGGACTTGAAGACATATACAAGAGAGGGAGAAAAGCATGCTCACAAAACTGAGCATTAAATAAATTTTTAAAATCAATACGATTGCCAAAGTAACTCCTGACAACTATGGATATAAGGGAAATTCTTAAGTGAAAAGCATAAAAGAAACAATGGATTAATTTTATCACATAACAGTAAGAAAACTTTTTACCCAAATAAAACATCTGGATAAGAAAATTTACAAACTGGAGGGAAAGTGTTTGTATTAAGCATTTCTGACAAAAGACTAACATCAAAAATAGAGGGAGAATTGTCACAAAATAAGGATCAATTTCCAGTTGATACCTAGTCAAATGATATGAATAGGCAACTGTTAAGAAAACCTAACAACAACAGCCCTGAACTATCAACAACAGCTAGTCATCAGGAAAACACAAATTAAGGCAGTCCTGATGTGCCCATCAGGTTGGCAAAGATGGTAAAAAATGATAAAATTCAGTCAAGCACGTGGGAAAACAGGAACAGTAATTTGTTGGTGGTGGAAGCACGAACTGGTTGATGTGAAAAGTACGGGCTTGATAAATGTTTATTAATTGATTCACCCATTTTGGAAAGCAAATTATACAATGATTGAAATTATACAATAAAAGTTACCCCCAAATGCCTGCCCCTCTGAGTCTACAGTTTGAGTTTATACTATAAAAAGGCTGATTAAAGGATGAAACAACCTATTTGAACAAAAATATTCATTACAGTAATAAAACGAAATCAGAAACAAACTGTGTGCTAAAAGATTGGGGAATAAATTGGTACAATAGGGGTATGTAGATATAGTGGGATATTATTGTTGCCTGTGGAATGATGAACATGAAGAACACAAAGAAACAAGGGAAATCTCGACTGGCAACGTAGAGTGGGGAAAAGAGGTAGAATTAAAAGAACAAGAAGTGTATTGATTGGAAAGTAACATCAATTAGTATAAAAACTCATATTAAATGCCAATGCTAAGAGGCAGTATAGCAATAGATAGATGGCTGTCTCTGGAGGCAGGAAGTCTTGATTTTAATCCTACAACTGCCATTTATTGGCTGTATGACTCTGGCTAAGTCACTTACCTTCTCAAGCAATTCTTTAAGACTGCAGAACTATCAATCTGAATTAGTCAAGGTGGTTTCTTAAAAGGAGTTCCCTACAATCAGTGAAATCTCAATTCTGAACCAAAAAAAAGAATAAAGTGGTACTAATTTATTAAAAATTAATATACAAATATTTATTTTTCTGTCATTTGCTTCCTCTTTTCGTTTTTTTGCTTAATAGCTTTCAGGATTTAAGGGTTCTTTGGGATTCATTTAGTAAATGTTATTAATTGTTTGTCAGCTTATCAATTATTATTATTCTTACGGTTTTGTGCATACTGCTTTTCTTTGTTTCTTATTAATATAGTTGTAGACTTATATCTGGTGGTGGAAGTTAAAGCAGTTTCTGACCATGAAGAATCATAGGGTCAGAAAATTGTTGGAGGAAGTTAATGGTTTACCCAGCAAGAAAAAATGCCTGTCCAAAATGTCCAAAGGGGCTGAAATAAGACCTCAGCAATTACTCTGAGGGCCAGGGTAGCTCTCACTCCTACCCAAATGCAGGACTGAACATCTGTAGAACTGTGGAGGACAAGAATCATTTTCTTCCTCAGTCTTCAGACTCCTATTGTGATCTCCATCCCTCCTAGCAGTATGACCATCTGATATTCCCTCCTTTGAAAGGTAAAGTTACTTTACGGCTTGTGGGTATAACAATGGCTTTGACCAAGCACCCTTCAGATTTGCATGTTTGGACGTTTATTCTGTTTTTGTAATTAAAAACAAAGCAATACTGCTAATAATAACACTTGGCATGTCTAGAGTACTTTATCCTTTTCTGGATGCCTTCACATGTATTTGGAAGAGCACTTGGGTTCAAATCCACGCTCCTTTATTTGCTGCCTCTATGACCAATTCAAGTCTCTTAGCCTGTCTCATTTTTTAGCCTCTCATTATAGCCTCTTGCAGTTTGCACATCCGTAAAATGAGCATATTAGACTAAATGATTTCTAAGTTTTCTTCTAGCTTCAATTGCTTTCCAGATTATGCTTCCACAACAAGTGTGATGAAACGATGGAGGAGAAAGCAGCGGCTCTTTTCAGAGAGTAAAATCCAGAGGAAGAAAACAATGAAAGGCTATCATAAAGACAATGATAATAGTAGCATTTATACAGTACTTTAAGGTTTACAAAGCACTTCAGTTCAATTCAATAAATAGTTATTAAGCATTTACTGTGTTCATTGTACTAAGAACTGGGGATACAAAAAGAGGCAAAAAACTGCTCCTGTCTCCAAGGAGCTTACAACCTAATTGGGGGAGATAACATGAAAACAAATATACATAAAGCAATTTATATACAGGAAAAGATAGGAAATAAGGAAAAAAGAAAAATTATTAGAATTAAGAGGGGTTATGGAAGACTTCCTGCAGAAATTGAGATTTTAACTGGAACTTAGAGCAAGTCAGAGAAGTCTGAAGGCAGAAGAGGGAGAACATTCCAGTCACGTGGGACAGCCAGAGAAAATGCCCAGAGTTATATCTTGTTTACAAATATTATCCCACTTTATCCTCATAACAACACTGGGAAGGGGATGCTATTAATATCCCCCCCCCCTTTTTTACCATTGAGGAAACTGAGGCTGAGAGGTTAAGTGACTTGCCCTGAGTCACACAGTCATTGTGTTGAGGCAACATTCAGACTCAGGTTTTCCTGACTCCAATGCTCTATCTACTGTGCCACCCAGCTGCCTCACCTCATACTCTCATAAGAGGTAGCATGGCACAGTGGGTAGCCCCTGGACTTGGAATTAGAAGAAACTGGGTGAAAATTCTATGACTTTGAAAAAGTCGTTTAACACTAATGTGCCTCAGTTTCCTCATACAAAAATGGGGGGGAGGGTTGGACTCAGTAGTTTCTAACATCCCTTCCAGCTTGAACTATAATGTACTATGATCATAAGGATTCTACAGTACTAGTTTCTGACACTGACTATCACATGTGGGGCAAGTCAGTTCAATCTTTATGTTTCATAAAATTCAAAAATAAGAATAATATTTCCTACTTACCTCTCAGTTTGTCTGTGAGACTAATATTGGAAAATTATAACAATCATTGCCACAGGTAGAGACTGACTGGGAAAAACAAAAAACATCTTTATTATTTTTATCATGTATAGTACCAACTTCTCTCCTTCTCCCCTCCCTTTTCTAATTTTTAGGATCATAAATTTAGAGGGAAAGGGGCCTTAGCTGTCATTTAGTCCAACCCCGTCATTTGTCAGATGAAGAAGCTCAGGTCCCTTGGAAATGAAGTAACTTGTGCAAGGCCACACCAGTGGTAGCTGGCAGAGACAGCAATTGAACCCTTAGTCTTCACCTCCAGAGTTAGCATTCCCTCTACTGCACTAAGTTGCTTTGCACAATGATGATGAATGCAGTTTCTCTGATGTGTTCCATGGCAGCTGAGTATTCCAGCTCTGATCTCAGCCTACTGGTATCACGTAGGTGTTAAGATCAAGAAGTGGGGGGATAGGTGTGATTACATCAGGACCCAACTCACAGTAATAGGGCTGCTGCCTGAAGCAGGTGTGTGTGTGTGTGTGTGTGTGTGCATGCATGAGTGCATGTGTGTGTGCATGCGTGCATGAGTGTATGTGTGTGTGCGTGCGCATGTGCACCTGCACAAGGGAGATGGCTCCATACTTCAAAATTTATGAGTAGCAAGTTGACAACTGTCAAGCAAGCCTATATCCCCTGGACAAGTGATGCTTTAAGTAACAACATTAACTAAGTTTCCCAAACTAAAAAATAAACAAAATGATTCAAGTTTCCATATGGAATCTTCAATTTTTTTAACATGAGCACCAGCCTATCAGTCAATAAGCATTTATTAAGTACCCACTATGTTCTGGGCGCTGCGCTGTGACTTCACTGCATATTCCAGATTCCTAAGGCAAATGTTGCAAAGGGACCTCTGGGAATGGCCTCACCACACGCCTGCTTCGAGGACCACTTAGCCCTACAGAAATTATGACCCGAAAGTGAAACCAGGAAACCCAGCGACTTAGGATACCACACTCCCATTTTCTACATTATTTCTTGCCCTTTACTTATCAATCTAGATTATAGAGCACAGAGGAATAAATAATGCACATGAGACACTTAGTTTATCATTATAGTAAAACCATTGAGAGGCTATGTGTTTTGAAGTTCATAGATGACTGATGTTGGAGTCAGAAATGACTTGAGTTTAAGTCTTACCTCTTACGTGTAGTGGTAAGTTATTTAGCCTTTCATTGTTCCCCCCCACCTCCACCCCATGTTATACAGGAATTGCTGATGTGGATGAATAGAGGGCATTTCCATACTGGGCATTCCCTGCAGCAATGAAATCACAGATCCCAGCTACCCCACCTTTCATATATTTTAACACATATTTGAAAAGTAATATTATCAGAATATTTAGCAATTTAATTAATTGGTGGTGTTGAGTTTGTGTCAAAATTGGAATATAAGTTCTTTGCAAGTAGGCATTGTTGCATTCATAGTACTTGTTTTATTAGGCCTAGTGCAGTGCCCTGATATATAATTTGTTGTTCAGTCATTTTTAGTCATCTCCTACTCTCTGTGACCACATTTTGGGTTTTCTTGGCAGAGATACTAGAGTGGTTTGCTATTTCCTTCTCCAGCTCATTTTACAGATGAGGCAACTGAGGCAGAGTTAAGTGACTTGCCCAGGGTCACACAGCTAGTAAGTGTCTGAGGGCAGATTTGAACTCAGGAAAATGAGTCTTCCTGACTCTGGGGTCTGGCACTCTATCCACTGTGCCACCTACCTACCCTCTGTTATATAATATGAAAGTTAATACTTGATTTTGATTGATTGATTAAGAAATCCTATTCCTGACCAGATGTAGCTTAGAACAATATGCATTGAACTGATGATCCTTTTTAATAGTTGCAGAAAATGACAACGGTGGAACTGGTAGTTTGGTTTCCACGGTTGTTGTCCTGGTTATCCACACTGAAATTTTTTTACCTAGTTCTAGAACTTAAGGTCCCCACACTGCTTAACAAGAAAAGCAGAATAAGCTAATCATTTGAACAACCAGATGGAATAGAATGTAGAAGCAGACAAGGTCCAAAGAAATACTTATTTAATAAAAAATCCCTACAAGGTGTAGAGCACTGTGCTCATTGATGAGGCAGATAGAAAGTTTAGAAGCAAAGTGGCACAATGGATATAATGCTGTGCCTGCAGTCAGGAAGACCTGAGGTCAAATGGTGCCCTGGACACTTACTTGGCTGACCCTGAACAAGTCACTTAACCTCTCCCAGACTTAATTTCCCCATCTATAACATGGAGATAGTAACAGCACTTACTTTCCAGAATTATTGTGACAGTTAAATGAGATATTTGTAAAATGTCTTGCAAACCTTAAAGCATATAAATACTATTAGGTAAATTATGATACCTATTTTCTTAAAGCTTATAGTTTACTAGAGGAATATGGCAGGTACAAGGCTAAATGTTACAAGCATTTATTAAGTATTTACTAAGTGCTAGGTACCAGGCCAATGCTAGGTGCTAGTGTTACTAAGACAAAATGCGAATAGGCCCTCCCTTCAAAAAAACTTAAATTATTTGGGAGAGAAACTGTAATGTGAAATAATACTGTATAAATGCATTACAGAGATGCAAAACAACATATTACATGAGATGCAAGGAGGAAACATTTGTTACTGACTGAGGGATCAGAAAGGCTATCAGGGATAGGTAGGAACTCATCAGGTGGCAAGTACTATGGGTGTAGCTATGAGCAAATAACTTAACCTGTCTGAGTCTCAGTTTCTTCACAGTCAAGAGGGATTTACTAAGTGTCTACTACACATCAGACCCTATTCTAGGGCTAGAGATTCAAAGATAGATGAAAACAGCCCCTACCTTTAACAGCTCTCACAACTTAATGGAAGAGCTCCTACTCTAATCTCCATACGTAAAAATGAGTAATTTTCTGGCTTCTGATCCAATTCGACCAGATAATACAAATGAAAGTATTTAGCCTATCTCAGAAAAAGTATATCCCAAAAGTCTTAATGCAGTTGGAAGTTTGGTAGTTTTCAACTGCAGTAAGACCTTGGAATACCCTGTATTACACAAAGTAAAGCAGACACACTAGACCCAAACTCAAACCTGCCCATAAAGTCAGATCACAGACCAGAGATTAAGGAAAAAACAAAATTAATGGATTTGATGCTAAAACAAAAGCGTCACACTTGCAGCCTCCCCGAGTCAAAAGGACAGGTATACTATCACTGGGGCTAGTTGATCTAGTATGCAAACTGGTTGAGAAGCCACTATACACACTAGACCTCATTTCTTCTTGTGCCTATCCTACCCTGTAGGTAGTGGTCCAAGCCGGTAAATGGGAATGAAAAGGCCATGCTCTTTCCTGTAGGTTGGGAAAGGTCCTTGACCTTGGGGCAATTTCATGAAAAAACAAGGTCATCGTAATTACCCTCTTTCTGGGTCACTTGCTAGGAGCCATGCTTTCTAACTTATTCAGGAGCTCTGGCTTAGTTGTTTAACCACCTGCAAACCAGGGAATTCAACAGCATAACTCCAGCTTGAGAAAATCAGCACCAACTTTGTTGGAGATTAGCACAGATGTTTTCAGAAGTGCTGAGAGGGAGCTCTGATTCAGGCGTTTCCCCCTACTCAGTCATGGGGTGTGGGGCCACCTGGGGTTCGAGAAATAAGTATAACCTATTCCTGGCGCAAAGTGCGTTCAGCGCAGGTTTTGGTCGGCCCCTGGGTCTCCCTCCCAGCCGGGTAAGATAAGCGCACGGTGAGTGTAAACAGTGGATTTAACACGCGCATTACCCACTCACATCACTACCTCGCAACCCGGGAGCTAATACTCATTGTACGCTTTCAGTTCTACCCCCCCTCCCCCAGCACTCCCCCATTAAACGCGGGGACCAGGAAGGCTGGGGGCGGGGGGAGAACAGGTGCTTCGCGGACTTTGAGTTCAGCTTTTTCTTTCTCAGAGGGATCATTCCTAGAGAAACGATGCCACTGCGACTTGCAACCAGCCCGTTCGGTTCCTTCGGGGGCAGCATCCCAGCTCTCAAAGCTGAGGGGTTTCCCGGGGAGGAAGGAAAGAAAAGTTTTCTTTTAAACCAGAGGTGGGGAGAACTCCCTCCGTGGGCGCTTTTCCTTCGCCGGGAGAAGCAGGACCAGCTTTCCCGTCGCTGGAAATGGAACGGGATCTCTCCCCAACTCCGGCCTGGCTGCGCTGCCAGCCCCAGAGGCGGTTTACACCACGCCGTTGAGCAAGCAGCCTGCACTGGGCTGCCCCCGGAGCAAAGCTGGAGAAGAAGAGAGAGGGACTCGAGTTCCAGAAAGGGATGGCGGGGGTGGTGTAGTGGGGCGGGGTCTCCTCCGGAAACCAATTAGAGCAGCCCCCTCTGGCTAAGAGGCGTGGAGTCCTTCATAAAACAGGCGCTGGGAGCTGTCACCCTCCGAGGCGCATCTATCAGTCCCAGCACTGGGACGCTACAGACGTGGAGCAGGATAGAAGGACTAGAAAGAGACAAGGGTCATGGCCACGACCAATGGAACCTTGGAGAACGGGCAGCCCGACAAGAAAATGCCTCCCTTGCCTCATCCCATTAGGAACCTGGAGGTCAAGCACACGAAGGTGAGTGCTGGGGTCTGGGCTGGTCGGGTGAGAAGGGCCAGTGGGCACTCAGCGCCCCACCTGGCAGCCCCTTGCAGGGCGGGAGCAGCAATTAAGTTTCTGGAGGAAAAAGAAAAAGAAAATTCGGAGTGCTCGTATCAGGCTCTCTGCTATGGCTTCTGGACAGAGATCACATGTGACAGGCTCTCACCACCCTCTCTTCACCGTATCCCCCCAGAAATCTTTCGTCTCCCCATGGAAGGGCTGGTCTTTGAATCCGGGTGAGCGTCAGTTGGTGGGTGAAACCAGTTTTGTATTCCCAAGACACGCATACGTCTCTTTAACAAGAAACTTGAGCAGTTTCTGAAAACGTATTAACAGAGGTGTCCCCAGAAAGCAAACACACTCTCCCAGAAACTTGATTCGGGAGTGAACATTTCAAGCCATTTATGAAAAGAGGGACCTTAACTGGAGAAGGTGGCGAGTCTCCAACTGTTCATTAACGTAAAAAGCTAAGGGTTCTTCCTCACATCCCACAGGTAGCCAGACCCTTTCCGGGTAGGCAGGTAGACGGGGAGTCTTCCTCCTCCCTCCAAGGGCAGTTTACACGCTCATGATTTTGCCCGTCAATTATGAGACTTTTCCTGGTCTTCGACGTGTTGTTGCACTTCCCGTGGCTGCATGATCTGTCTGCCACTTTTAACTAATAGCAGACATTGCCTGGTCGGTTGTGATTCAGAAGCTCTGTTAAATCTTATTGATATTGTGGTGTATGTATAAAACTTCTTTTTAAGTTCGCTGCTACATGGAACCGGGGTTATGTTTTTGTATGTTAAACAAAACCAGGCTTAGTGAGGTTTGTTGAACTACTTAGAGAACACAGAAGCACCAGTTCTTAGAGGACTGATAATATTTTGAAATCTAAATAATTCTGAGTCTCCCGGAAACATACTGTTTATGAGAAATGGGAAACAAAGAAGGAAACGCTTGGGTTTAAATTTATGCAGAATTTAACTATTAAAATTCCTAAAGAAATATATATAAATAAAAATATGTAAGAAATTTATCTTATTGGTCAAATTTATCTTATTGGTCAATGGTATGTTTCCTAACCTGTTCTTCCAAAGCCCACAAAAATACCCGCATGTAAAAATTTACTAATGATTTTTTAAAGGCATCGGATCTCAGCCCCTTGAAAATCGCAGCTGGTTTAAATTGGGTGTAAGGGAGTCAAAAGATATAGCAGATTTTCTTGGAACCTCAGTAAAACTTCACTTGTTCTTTAGCCAAAAGGAATCCATTTTTAGTGAGACACAATGGGCTTTCCTTTGTAAAACAGTAAGCACAGAAGTTATAATTGTGAGCTTCATAAGGAGGATGATTTGCAGCAGGAATTCTTAACCTTTTTGTGTCATGGACCCCCTTTGACAATCTGAAGAAGCCTATGGACCCCTTTTCAATAAAATGTTTTTAAATGCATAAAGTACATAAGATTGCAAAGGAAAATAATTCTATTGATATACTATCAAGGAATTTTTAATAAGTTCACAGACCCCAGATTAAGAACCCCTGATTTACATGAACTGTAGAAAACTATGAGGTGCATATGATTTTGTTTCATCCTCTGCTACAAGGTAGGAAGTTGGGCCTAGGGGACATGTCTTGCAAAAAGTCTGTGCTTAGCTAATGCCGTGGAATTATATTAAATGTAAAACTGCAGAGTATGGTCTTTCTGGCACTTTCAGTAAGAAAGTGGGGCTTGAAAAGAAGACGCCTTTGAGTTTCTTATCAAAACCTCTGATTTCATAAGACCCAAGGGAGAACTATCTTATATTGAATCTCACATTATAGTGGGTAGTTTGTAGTTAGCATAGGTCTTACAAATCTTTGAAGAGTACGAGCGTTTAAGAAATCATTGCCGACTGACTAAGTATGGATCTTTATTAGTTTCTATATTTGCTCCTTTCTTCCTTCCCACCTCTAATCTTCACTGCTTACCATATATCTATGTATGTACATAGATTTTATTTTATTCATATCTATCAAGTGCTACAAACATAATGCTCCCTCTCCTGATTCCGCTTTTGAAAGTAGCCATTCCAATCTTCTCAAATACTTTTTATTGAACAAAGAACTTTGCAGACCATTTAGTGAGACTGTTATTTTATTTATTTTCTTGGTATAAAATTCTTGATGTCTTTTATATATCTAACTATGCTTGACACTTAATTTAACATTGTTTTTAAAGGCCTTTATAACCAATAGAGATAAAAACTCATAAAAATCAAGAAGAAATTTCAAGCTAACAAAAATAGTATTTGCTTAATACTTCAAGTTTTATAATGAGAAAAGCAAAAAATTTCTAGGCAATGAGAGGAAATATGTTATTCTTTAGCTTTTAGGACTCTGTGTGTGGTAGACACATATATACTTGCATAGACATACACATGCATACACATGCTTTTAGAGCATATATATTCATATGTTATACATGTATATGTAGAGAGAGAGAGAGACTTACAGAAGTCAGAAGGCTAACATTACTGTAGCATTACTTGAATTTTTAAAATTGTTCTAGAATAATCAAGCTAGATATTAATATAGCTATCACTGGAAGTGTTCAAGTAGAGGCTGGAGGGGCACAAAAACATCAGGGAGATGTTTTTGAGAGGGCCCTTGGACTAGATAGGGTATGGGACTGGTCAACTCCTAAGGTCTCTTCTAAAGCCAATTCTTAATTGCAGGACAATTCCCACATAGTTCTTAGTGACCGTCTAAAAAGCCCAAATAGAATAATCTCCATCTAGAAATCTGGGAATAAACACAGATGAGTAAAGCATAATAGCGGTACTTTTTTTTGCTAGGTAAACATCATTAATATACTTTTTTGTGCGTACTCTCTAAAATCACATGCTGCAAAAGATTTTTTAAGAATTATAAGATCTGAATTGCAGACCTTAAATACTATCTGAAATGAATCTTTACTATGTGAATCAGGTCTTCCCAATTCCCCATTTCCCATCCCCACCCCACCCCACCTCTGTCCTGTTAGGTTTTGTTGTTGTTGTTTTTTTTTACAATAAGATTTCATTTTCTTTTTACTGTATTTTACTCTGTCTAATTTACAGAGACTTTTGAAGAGACTCATTTGAAAAGTTTCTTTCTGAACAGGTGGGGGATTAATATTGATGTGGCAGCAGGGTGAGTTTCCCCCATATGAAGGGCGGGCACATTTCCTGAAAAAAGAGTGATATAAAAGAAAGAAAACAATCAGTTATGAGTTTGGACATTGAAGACAAAGGAAATGAGAGAAAGAGAGAAATACATAGAACCAAGCACAGGTCACCAAGAATAATTTTAAGTGAAATGCTGAGAAGGGAAGGTAGACCGAAAGAAGAGCAAGATGTAGTTTGAGTGGCTAAATGCAAGCAGTTTTACACGTTAGTTTTTTAAATGCTTAGTGCTACAGGAGTAGACAACAATGGAATTAAGTTTGATTAGCTTCATGAGAGCATAGGATTATAGAATTATTGCTATAAGGGGCCTGATTTTTTTTTTTTTACAATTTATAGAATCATGTATCTTGGGGAAGAAAAACTTGTTATCCTTTCATTTCTTTTCAAGTTTTAACTTTTGCCTTCTTAGTAGTTCATGCTTTGTGATTTTAGATTGTTTAAAGAGATTCCTTTCCAGATCCCAGGAGTAGAAGCCCTTCACTTTTTGGGTCCATTTCCCCCATTAACAATTCCCTCCAGGCAGCAGAGATAATATTTATGATTTCATGGTTCATTAATATACACGTTTTATCTGCCTTTTAAAAAGATACAATTTCCTCAGCTCTCTCTTATGCACTTCTACATGCATGCAACTTGCTTTTAAAAAATTGTGGAATGTGTTTCAGCCGAGCGGTCCTGATGTTGGGGGGAAGGCATGATGCAATGCAGAGAGTGCTTTATTAGGAGTAAGAAGAATTGAGTTCAAATTCCAGCTCTCTTACTGCCTGTATGACCATGACCTTAACGTCTATGGGTCTCAGTTTCATCATTTGTAAAATAAAGGTTTTCAGACTAGATGATTCCTATGACTCCTTCCAGCTGTAAACTTGTGATCCTATGTCCACCAAGTGTTTTGTTTTTTTTTAATACTCACTGACAGTAATGAAATTGTAAATCCAGTATCTCTGCTATTACAGTAATAGTCTGATCTTGAATGTTGCATACCTGTAGGCTATCTTTGCCCTTCTTTTCCCATATTTTAAAATATAAAAATGCACTAACAGTTCTGTGTAGGATTTGTTAGGAGACTGTAAGCTCCTTCAGGACAGCAACTACCCCCTGCTTTTTTTTTTTTGTCTTTGTTCCTTGCACTTAGGAACTTAATAAAGGCTTGTTGAATTGAACTACTAAATAATGTTACATATAGAAAGTTACTTCAGTAAGTCTAAATAAGAATGTAATTACAAATATTATTTAATATTCTTTTTGAGTCATAAACTGTTGGACCTACAAATAACCTTGGAGTCATCTCAAAAATAACCTTAGAGGCTAATCTAGCTTTTCCTATGATGGACAAGGAATTCCCTCTGCCAAGTCTCCAATCAGTCCTTTTCAGAGGACATGCATGTACCTATCTTAACATACCATTCTACTATGCTTATGTCTCACTGTAACTGTGGAAAATATATTCTCTGTTATAACACAAGAATATACCGTATTGGATAAAAGAATAAGCTCATTATTGTCCTCTTGCCCCATTTGGGAAGGCTTAGCTTCAACTGAAAGAGGGTCTTTGGAAGGATCATTTGAGATTTTCTTTGTTTTTGACCCATGACTACCACATTGAAGAATATTAGAGAATGATGGGATTGAAAAAGTGATGCTCGTTTTGCTTTTACATAGTAATAAATAGGCTTCCCACCTCTATGAACAGATAGTAAACACTACACTATCATACAGTAATCCTTGAGGGTCGTTTTCTTACCAAACTTTTGTGATGTTAATAGAGGAAAGCCCTTTCAATTGTAATAACTAATTTTTATGAACTCCTGGGAAAATGTAGTATTTCACATCAGTGAGTTTTCCAGATAACTGAAAATCTGTTTCTTATAGGAGTAAAACATTTAAAAAAACTATTTTTGACATTTTTAATGACACTTTCTAGAGAAAGTTTGCAGAATAAATTTAATCTTGCCATTGTGACATGGGGTTATCATTAAGAATATTAATTATACAGGGGCTATTTTGTGTAAGATTGCTTGCCCTGACACTAAATCATCCTAACCTGCTTTTGAAGTTCTTGGGCATATTTTTTCTGGCCTTTCCCATGGCCACCAGCTCTCACTTCTTATTACTGCAGATCACTTATCTTATCAATCCAATTTTACTTTGCTGCTTCTAATATGTTATGGATTATAAAACCAGAGAGTCGTGTCAATGGACAGGATCCCTAAAATTCTCTCCAAAGAATTCCAAGAATTCGAAGATTCTCTGCTCTGATATCTAAGCATGCTAGAATTGTATGTAAAAGAAGAGTAAGTAGACTATGAGTTAGGGACTAAAGAGAACCCCTGTAAGTATAGTGTTTCAAAATTAGTATATAAACTTTGTGATACCCATTTTGTCTGCTTTAAGACCTGGAAAACTTAAAACTTAGAATGAGCATTTATCTTCGTTACCCAATTGTTGCCTTTTACTACTATGACCTATTTAAGCAAATCCTATATGAAAAATCCAGATTTTTTTTTAAAATTGTGTTTGGAGTATAGAATGTTTTATTTTGTAAATAGATTCACTCATATGTCCCACTAACTAGCAAACTCTCATACTAAATTTCAGTTTGTGTACAACTTTTCAGAAATATGCCTACAATATATAGCGAATGATACTTGTCATAAAGATTTGACCATATTTCATTGCTAGATATACAGAATTGTGAATTAAAAAAAAATATACATATACACACCTATATTTCACAGCAGACTTTACCTTTTATTTGGGCGAGAGGATAAGGAGTGGGGAAGAAAAGAAGGGAACTAGTTCCTTACAGTTTGTAACAAAAATAAAACATCTTGGTTAACCTTACTGCTTGTAACATTTTTTTTCCTGGTTAGATATTTATCAACAATGAGTGGCATGAATCCAAGAGTGGAAAAAAGTTTCCAACCTATAACCCTTCAACTGTAGAGAAAATATGTGAAGTGGAAGAAGGAGACAAGGTAGGTTGTTGGAATTTTAAGAAAAAACTTTTTTTTTCTTGAGTGAAAGAATAATGAAGAAGTTTGCTACAAAATACAATTGGTTCAAACATGGGTTTATGACTTGTGATAGTTAATTTGGCATGCTTGTTTAAACAGATTAGAGAGAATGGGATCAATTATGGATAACTCCTCTGGAAACATCTGAGTTGTTTTTGTTTGTGAGAGACAAGAGAGACAGAGAGAAAGAGAGATGGAGTACAGTGATCTTTTTAACATGGTTAGAAAGTTTCTTATCAGTTATTTGAAACTGAAAATATTAAAGCTATAACCCCAAAGCAATATACTACCTCAATAAGTGAAGCGTTATCATTACTAGTGAGTTTCATAACGAGAATAATGATAATAATAGCTAATATTTATATACTGCCTTAAGGTTTGGACAAAGCACTTCACATATATTGTCTCAATTAATCTTCACAAAAATCCAATGTGGAAGATCCTATTATTACCCTCATTTTATGTATTGAGGAAGCTGAGGTTGAGTGAGGTTTCAAGTGACTTACTTACAGTCACACAGTTAGTAATTTTCTGAGGCAGGATATTCAACTGAAGTAAGTTGTTTTGGCTCCAAGCCCATCACGGTACTGTACCGGCTAACTTTATATAGAATATGAGATTCTAGAAGTCAATCCATACTTTTAATATATTTTATATTTGTGTACTGAATATGAATATGTATTTGTTTATATATCTATACACACATATATACAGCATACAGACGTATACATATATAGGACTAGATCTCTGATTTCATCAATGAAGGAAGCATCCAGAGAGCAACTTAACCTACGCAGATCATTACCCTCTCTGCGAATTACGACCTCAGAGAATTTCTTGGAGCCTTCGAGGTTATTTATTGTCCAGGTTAGAGTCAATATGTGTCAGAGGCAGGACTTGAACCCAGGTATTCCTGATTCTGGGGTGATTATCCATGATGACAAATTGCATCTCTCTCCCCCTCTTTCCCCTCTGCAACCAGAGTGTCACCTTTGTACATTTAAAAACTAATAGAGTCCAGATCACAGATTCCTTCACTGCTAGTATCTTCTCTCTGAGATTATCTTCCATTTAAACTATAAATATTGATATGTTTTTCCTCTATTAGAATGTGAGTTCCTTGAGGGTAAGGACTGTGTTTTTGCCTTTGTATCTTCATCTTGGTTTCTGGTGCATAGTAAGTGCTTAATAAATTCTTCTTGACTGACTTAAAAGCCACCACCCAAAAAAATCCAAAAACCTCTGGTAAGTTTATGAAACTAGATGGAAAAAGAATATTGAAATATTATCCTGGCAAAGAAATGTATTCTAACACCAAAGACAGAAGAAATAAATATTTATTGGAGTCTAGAACTAGTCACGTTGGACATATTACACACATATTCTATATGAAAAATGTGTGTTCATGCATCTATATATACATATACATATACATGTGTATTTGTGTGTATATGTGTATGTATGTGTATATCTATAATAATACGGTGCAATATGTAAAGAGCCTGCCTCTGACACATCCTGATCATATGCTTCTGAACAAATTATAGCCTCTGTGTAGTTCTTGATCTACATTGATGAAGGGAATTCCCCCACTGGAGTCTCCTATCAGTGAAATCAGAGGTCAACCCCCTCCAAAATAAATAATGACACTCTCCAGATCTGCAATATCTAGGATATCTTGGATCTCCCCGTGTCTTAGTCTGATAACCCCAAAGACCATGAAGGAGACCCTGAATTCTCTTAAGTTCTACCAGTAGAGCACAAACCAGACTGAAAAAACTTCAAGACCAGGCTCAGGAACAGACAATGAGTATTTCTTAGTAGCTGAGAGCCAATGTCACTAAATTAGGAGGTGATGATTTTAAAAAAATAAAAACAATAATGAATCATAAAGAGCATTTTCTAAGTTTTTAAGGAGCTTGCAATCTGCACTTGTGGAGGGAGTATCCACACCAGTGAAATCACAAATCTTTAAACTATTGAAACATATCCTTTTCAGAAAAAAAAGCATTAATGGTCAGGTAATATGTATTTCATAATTTTACATTTTAATTGAATAACCTTAATTTCTATTAAAAATGTAAAAGCATGGTGGAAGGGAGAGGTTCAGGTAGTTGGATATAATAAATTTGCAAAGCATAGAGGTAAACTAATAGCTTCCTAGATATGGGTTCAAATCTTGCCTCTAATAATTACTGTTTGTGTGACCATGAGTGTAACCTATCTGAACCCCAGTTTCCTCATTCATAAGATGAAGGCAATACCTGTGTTACCTCACATGCTCATGAGGGGTTAATGTGGGGTGCATGGAAAGGGTGCTTGACTTGTAGTCAAGACACCTGAGTTTGAATCCCATCTGTGTGTTGGGCAAGTCAATAGACCTCTCTAGGCCTCATTTCTCTTAATTGTAAACAAAAGGATTTGGATGCGATTTATTATTCTTCTATATTCTACAATGTTTCATATAATATATTATTTTACAGAATTTATATAGCTTCTGGACCTACCTGTTATAAAGTTCATAGTTATTTCAAAGCTACAAAAATCCATTTTGCACGTATTTGCCAAGGAAGGAGAAGAATCATTTGGATTCACTTAAGAAGGAAATGCTAGCTAGGTAGGAGTGGGAAACCATATCCACTTCGCCGCAAGGAAAACTGTAACATTCTGGCCTTATTAATAATGTGTTACTGAATGTCAACTGTAGATCAGGTGTGTACTGAAGAGATGAAATTACCACCTCCATAAGCTTATAATTTATAACAGGATCAGATTTTAGGGTGCAGCAAATGAAGAGAAGAAAGAGGAAAGAGCTAGATTTCTGCCCTGTCATGTCCAGTTTATCTCTTTTTCAGTTAGCGTAGTGACTCTGAATTAATTTAAGTAAAAGGCTCAGTCCTTTCACATGCCCACAACTCTCTGTCATTGGGTAATTTTGCCACCAGCTTCTCTGCAGACCACACTTGTAACTAGTTAAGCTGTATTCAAACCGCAGAGTTTGGGGTTCATCTGTTCCCAGTTGTTTCCTTTTCCTAACCTTGGCTTCCATATTTCCCTCCCCACCAAAAAAGAAAGATGTTTAGTCTCACTTTTTTTTTCATCCCCATGGTCAAAATGTGCCATTAAAAAAAAAAATCAACGAAATATCAGGAAGCCTTCTTCACTGGACCTGAGTTGCACTGAAGTGTGGTCATTCTGTTAGGCTGCTGCCACATCTGTAGGGGGGAAGAAAGAGAATCAGGGACTACACTGGGTGGAGTTAAAACAGCATTTCTGAGCTTTGGTGGAGAATGGTGTATTGTAGAAGTATGTGGGGAAAACAGAGGTACAGTTGATGATGAAATATAAATATGGGTGACATTGTTCTTTATAATATTAACTTTTTTCTTTTTGAGAAGAAAAAATATCATTTTAAATGCATTTCATCTTAGTAGGTATTTCCCATTCCCTGCTCCACCTCCCGCTCCCATCACAGGATATTGAATTTTCCAAAATAGCTAGTTCTGGGTTTTAATAAGGGTATCATTTCTCCTGTCCTTAGTGTTAGAATACATTTCTCTGCCAGAACAATATTTTAATATTCTTTTTCCACGTAGGTTTGTAAACCATGGAGAGTTGTTGGATTGTTTTTTTTCTCTTGATGGTGTCTATAAAATTGTGATCTAGCCTATGATGGTTCTTTAAATGTGCCACTCTGAGCAAATGAAATATTTTTACACTTTGGTCACAGCAGGGAAAAATATGGATGGAAGGTGATTTTTTTTTTAAAAGGCATCAATCTGGTCTTCCAACTCCTCCCTCTACCCCTTCTGCCATCACTGTTGTATTTCTTCTGGTTCCATGTTCTATACCCTATCATGTGCATAAAACAAAATTTGGACAGTTCTTTAAGTAACAGCTTGACTGTGGCTGTGTTTAGAAACATCAGAAAAGGTATAAAAATTAAGTTTAGAATTCTTTGTGCAAGTGTTTTTTAAGTTGTGTATGTACATGTGCATTTTAAAATTTTCTCTGTAACCTGAAGATGTTGTTTTGGTCCCTTAGCCAGATATAGATAAGGCTGTGGAGGCCGCAAAAGCAGCATTCCAGAGGGGATCTCTATGGAGACAAATGGACGCCCTGAGCAGAGGCAGGCTCCTTCACAAACTGGCCGACCTCATGGAGAGGGACAGGATCATTTTGGCAGTAAGTGGAAATGCTCAATGAACAATAAGGAAACTGCAAAAAGAGTTGACTGATTGTTTAATTCTCTTCTGACGTTTAGCATATTAAGAAAGAAGAAATGGGGACTATCTTCAGCTCTGGTTGAGTTCTGTTCAAGTGTTTGATGGCTATTTGGCTACGAACAGACCTCAGTATTCATAGGCTTTGTCTTTTTTCATTTATATCAAATTTTTTTCTCTGATTTTTTTTAAAGCTCAACTTCCTAACCAAACCTTACTAAAGGCTAGTTCAAATAAGTAAATTTGCTCTTAAACCCAAAGGCATCCTCAGGCCTTCCTAGGGCAGTGGGTCTCAAATTGGAAAGCGTGGCTTTGGAGGTCTTCCTTAGACATTTATTAGCTGAGTTAGCCTAGACAAATCTAAGCCCCTTAGTTTCATTGTATTTAAAATAGAGATAATGACAGCCTGTCTACCTTATAGAATTATTGTAATATGTTAAAATGCTATACCGATGGGAAATGGTTTTCATTAAACCTGCTATGGTATAGAGATTATCCAAGTGGCTCCAGGAAATGCTAGGGCTACCTTTGTCTCAATATTCATTATACTAATTGGTCAGACAGTCATCAAGTTTTATGAAGTTTATCAAGTGCTACATACTATGTGCTAAGGCACTTTGTAAACACATTGGTCATCTGTGCCAACTGAGACTCATTTTGAATTTTGTGGTGATTGTTCAATTGTTTTCCAGTCATGTCTGACTCTTCATGACCCCATCTGAGGCTTTCTTAGCAAAGATACTAGAGTGGTTTGTCATTTCCTTCCCCAACTCATTTTGCAGATGAGAAAACTGAGGCACACAGGGTTAAGTGACTTGTCTAGGGTCACAAAGCTAGTAAGTGTTTGAGGACAGATTTGCTCTCAGAAAAATGAGTGTTCCTGATTCTAGGCTTGGCACTCTATCCACTGTGCCACCTGACTTCCCCCATTTTGAACAGTTATCCCCAAAATTAACCACAAATTACATGGTAAGATACCTCAAAAGACTGTCTCCCTTCTGTCCACTGTATTGAAAAAATTTGGGTCTCCTCTCTCTAGTCTGATCGTATCCATGGCAGGGTGAGGGATAGACTACATATCATTTTCAAGGGATTTGGGCAGCATCCACAAAGACAATAAAACTATTCTCTTCCTTAAACTTGTTTCTTTAGGGCAGTGGTTCTAAAACAAACTCTTCACATCTAACTCATGGGAGTTTTGCTATCAGGAAAGCAACAGGATTAGTGTCCCTGTAGAAACTGGAGTCTTTCACTTCTGAATTTGTCCGTCTGGCAACTTCATCCCGAGTGGGAGTGAGGGTTAGTTAGTGCCCTACCAAAGTAAGCATTTCTTGCCATTAGGCCTCTGGTTTCTTCCTGCAAAGAAGGCCAGTTTCAACTGTTAAGCTGCCAAACTGGCTTTTTTTTAAAACATCTCTGTTTTAACCAAGATGATCTCATATGTCTGACATCTCAACATGGGCTAATAACTTGGTTATAGACTCTAGCATAGGTACCCCCCACCCTTAGTGTTAACGTAAGCATCTTAGAGAATAGTGGCACAAAGATAATCTTCATTTTCCATCCTATCTGTTCCTCTCACAAAATTGTGTTTTGATAATAAAAGAAATATTGGAGGAACTCATAACTAGAAGGAAGAGAGTTACTTTGCCATTAGGGTCATATCGCCCACAAGAAATAAGAGCTATCCATTTGCCATGACATGAAAGGGGACAAGAGAATTGCTGGCAAGTATGGTAAAAACCACATCATAGGGAAATGCCTATCAAACTCTACCTTGATATGGTTTTTCTGACGGCAGCATTTTCACACAGTGAAGTGCTTCTTTTAGTCTTGTTAGCATTTCGGTTTTAGTGGTTTTGACAGAGCTGTTTACCCATTTCTGGTGTAAAATGTTCAGAAACAGATGTGGGTGCATCTGGTGTCCCTGGAATTCTCTCCATTACTGATGTGCTTTAATCACAGAGTGTAGCTTTTTGTGGTTTCAACTTCTGGGTCCTCCCTCAGAGCTGCCTTTTTAAATCTCCTTTTCAACCTGCTGTTGCATCTCTGGACCTCACCCATATAGGCTACTCTGTAACAAGTCATGTGGTAAAGCTGATGATGTCAACAATTTTCTTCTAGCATTAAAAATATAGATGTGTGTGTGTGTGTGTGTGTGTGTGGTGTACATATATGTGTGTATACATATAGATGTGTGTATATATGTATGTGTGTATATATGTATGTATGTGTGTGCATATACACTTATACATACACATATGTATTTTGTGTACCGCAAGTTTGGGCTCTAATTATTTGAAAGGTAGCTTTTTTGTTTAGTTTAATTTTTATTTTTTTGAAAATTTGTAACTAAATAGTGGTTAACTTATGAGCTACTAAATGAATCAATAGCAAAAAAAAATGCAAATGGTGTTTAAACTGGGTAAAACTTATGCTACCCAAGTCCATTGTGGACAAAACAAACCTGGCAAACTCAGGTGCTCATCCAATAGGCATAATTTCCAAGGGTTAATAGACTGCTGTGTTCTAATATCTCACTCAGGAAATGGAGAAAGAATATAGGATAACTCACAGGACAAGCAACATGTGTCCCCTTGCCTTCTAGGACAGGCCTATACTGGTGACCATTTTTGGCTCTGTAGTTCAATCAATGTTTATTAATTTAATGGAGGCAGCTAGGCAGCACAGGGATCGAGTGGTGAGGCTGGAGTCAAGGAGACCTGAATTCAAATCCTACCTTAGACCCTTACTTATTATGTGACCTTGGGCAAGTCACTTAATCTCTGTCTGCCTCAGTTTCCTCAACTATAAAATTGGGATAATAGCACCTGCCTCCCAGAGTTGTTGGGAAAAATCAAACAAGATAATATTTGCCTGGCACCTAGTAAGCTATATAAATGCTAGTTAATAGTGTTGTTGTTATCAAGCATGTGTCATTATTGAGTCACGTATCAGACACTATGCTAGTAGCTACAATGCAAAACCAAACAGTCCTTGCCTTCAAGGAACTTGTGTTCTGGGGGCGGGGGGGAGTTGGTGGAGCAGATACAAGATAAATGTACATCATAAATACAAAGTAATGGAGAGAAAGGGAGAGGGGGAGAAGGGGATGGGGGGGCAGAGAGAGAGAGAGAGAGAAAGAAAGAGAGAGAGAGAGAGAGGAGAGCAAACAAACACACACATGAACAGCTGGGAAGATCATGAAAAGTTTGTGCCAAAGCTGTCACTGGACAGAGTGGTTACTTATTTTATTAGAAACACTGAAACCAGTTCCAATATTGAAAATAATTACTGTGAACAAACAGGCTGTATAACAAAGTTCAGTGTTGTGTGGGCAGACTCATTTGACTTCAGCTGGAAGAGGTGGCATCTGTGCTTAGGTCTTGAAGGATGCTAGAAAATTCCAAAACTTGGATTTGAATAGGGAGTGGATTTCAAGCACTGGGAACAGCCCATGAAAAGACAAGGAAACAGGAGATGGAACATTGAGTTCAGAGAACAGCCAGTGGGCTAGTTTGCCTAGATTTTATAGTACGTTAAGGGCAGTTAGAGGAAATGCATCTGGAAAGGTAGGCAGGAACTATCATTCCTGAGGTTCACCTTGAAAAGCAAAAATTTCAAACAAAATTTGCATCAATGTGAGGCCGCAATGTGGTCTAGTAGATGGCACTTGAGAATTAGAAACAGAAGATTGGAGGACGAGTCCCAGCTGCAGCCCTGACTTATTTGTGATGCTCAGTGGGCAGGCTCTGTCTCTTTTGCCTCAGACCTCTCATTTACTGACAAAAACCTATGGAGTTCCCAAAAAAATATTTTGAGAATTATTGATTTCCATCTATAGAGTGTTGTGTCCCTAACAAAAAAAAAAAAGAAAGAGAGAAAAATGTGGAATGGTAGAAAGAGTCCTGGACTTGGAATCAGGAGGCCTGCATTTGAATCCCAGATTTTCCACTCATTAGTTGTGTGACTGAGAAAATCACTTAATCTTTCTGAGCCAGCCTCTCTTTAACCCTTCAATAAAATGGAATGAATGATGCGTATACTGTGTGTATTACAGAGTTGTTTTTTTCATAAAAGTGCTTTGTCAACTGAAAAGCATTCTGTAAACGTGAGAGATGATTATTAATAAGTACCAGGTGTTTAGTGTCTTGACTGTATTAGCATCTTACCCTTTACAGACGTGGAGACTCGGACTTTGAAGAGGCCCAGGTATTGCCTCAAACATTTACTGGTTGTCAAGAAGTCAAGCCTTGGGCTATGTGGCAGTACAGCAACTTCCTGTATTTAGGGACAACTGAAAGTTTCAATGTTAGGGCTTTAGAAAAAGCTCGAACTGGGAGGGCTTGTCTGTTGAACAAAAAGGGTTCTTTTAAAATGATGCTGAAAATAACCCCTGTCATTTAGTAGATGCAGCAGCCTCAGTAGATAATAATCGCCCTTATCGTGGAGGAAAAGTCTATTCAGCTTCTATTTAGAACTAAAGTATTTGAACACCAGCAGAGCATGATTTCATCTTTGTTTAGACATTTTATTCTACCAGGGGATAGCGCCTCTCTTGTGTGCAGAGACGTTCTTTCCAGAAGAACGTCGGTTACTCTGCAGTGACAGAAGCCAGCCTGTGTGAGAGGGGAAAAAAGCATTATTTTAAGTAAGCCCAGATCTTATTTTTTTTTTCTTTTTCTGTCATTATCCTTCACTTTCCAAAGCTGCCACCGGACAAAGTGGCTGGCTAGTTTATGAAAAACACTAAAGCCAGCCCCAGTATTGAAAATGATTCCTGTGAACGAATAGGCCCACATGACAAGGTTAAACAACTAAAGCTGTTCTGTGGGCTGAGTCATTTGGCTTCAGATGGAAGATCAAATGCAAAACTTTATTTCTTTCCAGTGATGCTTCAAATTAGCTTTGAATCCGGGTGGTCCCAGCGAGATGCACGTAACTCATCCCCCTTTTCTGGCTAGTGGCCCAACTCTTAGGTGTTTTAAAATAAAAGCAGTGCATGCCAATTTTGGTCAGACTTTAATATTTTCAAATAACTTTTTTCCTCCTCTCTTTCTTTCTTTCTTTCTTTTTTTAAAAGAAGGTGCACCTATGAATGTGGATCCTGGAGAATAAAAGCCAAGGACCACATTGTATTCTCCTCTTACCCATGCAGATTTCACAAACCAGGAACTTGGAGATAGTAACTGACATGCCATTTTATTGTTGTTACAGACTCTGGAAACCATGGACACAGGAAAACCTTTCCTCCATGCCTTCTTCATTGACCTGGAGGGCTGTATCAAAACACTCAGATACTATGCTGGGTGGGCAGACAAGATACATGGCAGGACTATTCCAGCAGGTAAGCTAGAGTAGGATCAAAAGTTCTCTTCTGATTTTTTTCTTGTGGCCCAGGCTTCTGAGACAGAATCTCCACTGTTACTATGAAAAAGAAAACATCATTCAGTTATGATAAAGCTTTTGTTCTTGAGAGGCTTTGAAGTAACTTTCAGCTAAAAATTATCTGGTTTTTGTGTTGTTTTCTTAACTTTTGGACACGGGGTTCCCCTATCTCCCCCAGGCTGTCAGGGCAGAGGCCATTCATGGGCTGGGCCCATTGTGGATCATCGTGGAAGTTTTAAACGGCTGCCTTTTTACCATTTCACTCTTCTTTAAGTAACCTGGTAGGCCCCTGCTCTCCAGCGCTCATTGGTAGTCAAGTTAGTGCAGACATGATTGGCTTTAGCCTCCTGAGTCCAAATGATCCACAAGCCTCAGGCCTCCCCCAGCAGCAGGAATTACAGGTGTATGGCACCATGCTCAGCCAAGGATTACTTTTTATAGTCAGACATATCATACCCCCGCTGATCAACTCCAGTTGCTTCCTGCTAGCTTTTTATAGTTCAGATGAATCCTTTTCAGATTTTGCTTACCACTTGGAATTATTATCCCAGGTTAACATGTACATGTGTTTCCTCCCCCCTCTCTCATTTCTCTTACAGATGAAAATGTTGTGTGTTTTACCAGGCATGAGCCAATAGGTGTATGTGGAGCAATTATTCCTGTGAGTAAACTAACTTCTCCAAAGATGTTTCATCTCAAGTGATTTGAACCAATGTCAGCAACTTTGTTTTGTTCAAGGGGGATGATGTCTACAAAGTACTGTGGAGACTGGAAATTGATGCCTAGATATAAATTATTATTGTTGAACTAAAATTAATTGACTAAAGCAAACCACTCTTAGACTTTCTCTTCTTCATTCAAACATTTATCGAGCACTGAGGTAGGCCCTGGGGACACAAAAAATAAAATATTCTCGAGGAAACTGACATTCTGATTTGGGGAAACAGTAAGTGCATGAGAAATATATCTGAAATGAGAAAAAAGAGAATAAATACCCATGAATGAAAGGAATGAAAAGGGATGGCAGGCACTAATATTTGGGAGAATCAGGAAAGGCTTCGTGTATTTTCTGAGCTGCATCTTGAAGGAAGAAATGGATTCTATTGAGTTCAGTAAACTGATTTTTCAAACTCTGTAGCATGGTTGAACCTAAGTTGGTTTCTTGAAAGGCTGAAAGTTGGGCATGAAACTCTAATTTCTTTTCTGGCAGCATGAGGACACTGGCTCAGTTGTAGTGACCTCTTGTTTGTCCAGAATGTTTGGGATAGGCTACTGCCTTGAATGGAAAACTATAAATAGTTTCTGAATTACAGCAAATTCTAATCAATAAGAAGAATCATGGTCGCAGCAGTTCTCAACCTGTGGGTCGCAACCCCTTTGCGGGTCCAAAGACCCTTTCACAGGGGTCACTTAAGACCATTGGAAAACATATATTTCCCATGGTCTTAGGAACGAAGACACCACTCCTCTATCTGTCTCCAGGTGGGTCCACCCACATGCAGACATACCCACATACGAATATTAAAGGGTTGTGGCATTGGGAAGGTTGAGAACCACTACTTTGGAGGATAGAGAGTCAGCCTCAAGCCTTCAAAGCTAGGAACACCTGTCTCCAAGTCATACTTCTGTCACATCCTGACTGTGTGACCTAGCACAAGCACCTAACCTCTCATTGCTCTATGTGACTATAAGTTGCAGAGAAGGTGCCAACCTGCTTTGGAAGAGGGAGTTCCCTCAGGAGTTCTCTATAATTATGAAATCACAGTTCTAGTTACTATCTTCATTCTTTTCTAATCAATGAGAAAGTGTTCAGTTTCTTGTGTGAAAGTGTGAGACATAGCTCACTGTAGCTCACTGGAAGGCAGCCATGCTATTGTAGGACACAGGCCTGAGATGAGGTAGATTTGGAATCTAGGCCCAGGGTCTCCATTATCAGTACCATTTTACTTATCTATAAAATAAGAAATGGGATTAAATGATCTCCAAAGCCTATTGTAACTAATCACAGTATGTACATATGTTTTGCATAGAGGAGTAATGGGATCAGAAACACTGGCAGGTCCATTTAAATGTATACTTAAATATAAACAGGATTTCCCATTTAGTATGAACCACATATTCTACCTACTAGGAGACCTGTACATTAAATGTCTGGGTGGCTACTATTTCATATGTGGTCTTTACAGGGAGATTTCGATATCTATAGCTGACCTTATTTTTTTTTTATTATTGCTTTTACTACCCTCACCTGGCCTTTCTGTTTTATCTGGATCAATTCTTTGGAGGCCTTACCATCCTTGGCCAGGTCCCTCACCCTGGTTTCTGCCCCTGGGGCTGCCATGCTTCCTCTCAGATATCAAAATGTTATTTGTCTTATCTCAAAGTCCAAGGTATTAATTAGCTAGTCTGATAAACTAATGCATTCTAATGGCATTTTAACCATGACCCCCTGAGGACAATGCCTTTCTTTTGTTGTTTAATCCATTAGTGATTCTAATGGTGGGAATTTTAGGCTGTGATAAGTGGGTGGAGGAGTAATTTATGAGTAGGCAGGGCCTTCTGATAACTACAAATCATACCATACAGGTGTTCACCTACTCCAGCCCTACCAGGATCTGTTATAGAAAGGTGCTGGTATTCTGGTTATTTCTTCTTTTGCCTATCTGGGTCTTAAAGAGCCTATGCTGTAAGGTTGGTCAAATATAGCCCTACTTTGGGAAACTCCTTTGGTTCCAAACTGCTGTTTCCAAAGTTACGGGTGACCTAATTGCCAAATCTGGCCTTTTCCATAGTCCTTGTTGATTTCTCTGTATCATTGGATACTCTTGACCACCTTACCTTCCTGGATTCAGTCTCCTCTCTGGGTTTTAGTGATACTGCTCTCTCTCAGTTCTCCTTCCACCCATCTAACTACTCCTTCTCAGTCTCGTTTGATAGATCTTTATCAAGTCTCTCCTATATAGGTGAGTATATCCCATTGTTCTGTTTTAGGTCTTTTTCCTCTGTACTCTCTTACTTGGGGAACTCGTCAGCATCCATAAATTCAATTAACATCTTTTTGCAGATTACTCCCAAGTCTTTATATTTAGAAAATGTCTCTTCATTTAACTCTAGTTCCACAGAATCAGTTACCTATTGGATATTTTGAACTGAACGATCTGTGAGTATCACAAATTCAATATATCCAATATAAAACTTATTATGTTCCCAAACCCTCTTCAGTACTTCCCTACTAGAGGGAGCTAAGTAGTACAATGATTAATAGACAGAGTGATGGACTTAGTGTCAGGAAGTCCTAAGTTCCAATCCTGCTTCAGGAAGTTACTACCTGTATGATTCAATCACAATCTCTCAGCCTTAATTCCCTCAAATGTAAAGTGGAAAATAATAATAGCAATGAACAGGGTGGTTGTGAGGATCACATGAGATAATATATGTAGACACCCCTAACATCATTTTATCTTGGATCTTTGATCAAAGAGGTAGGATGTCCAAGGGCACCACCATCTTTCTAGTGCTCTACAATTGCAACCATAATGTCCTTGACTTGTCACTCTCGCTCACCTCACATAGCCAGGTAGTTGCCAAATTTTATCATTTTTATCTTCACATTTCTTACCTACCTCTCTTTTTCTTCACTCACAGGCTAGTTCAGGTCCTCATCATTTCTTGCCTAGATCATTGCAATGGCCTCCTAATTGTTCTTCCTGCCTTAAGTCTCTTTCCACTCCAAGCTATCATTCTTCATATAGCTACCAAAGAGATTTTTCTACAACACACATCTGACCATATTACATCCCTACTCAATAAACTCCAGTAGCTCTTGGATCCCGTATAAACTCTTCTGTTTAGAAGTTAACACTCTTCACAACCTGGCCCCTCTCTAGGTTTTCAACCTTGTTACATAGTACTTCTTTCCATGCATTCTACAATCCAACCAATCTTTCCTACTTGCTGCTCCCCGAACTCAATGCTCCATCTCCCACCTCTTTTTGTATGCCTTTTAATATAGGCTATAGGCTATCCCCCACTCCTGGAATGTTCTCCCCCTTCACCTCTGCCTCATAGAATCCTTGGTTTCTTTTATGAGTTGGCTGAGGAGGTACTTTTTTCATGAGATCTTTCCTGGTTGCTTTAGCTACACCCTAAGACTGCCTTTGTATGTGTTTTTCATGAACTCATATTGTGCATTCTGGTCTCTCTCCTCTTAGAATGTAAGCTCCTTGAGGACTCTGACTTTTGTTTTTATATCCCAAGTGTTTAATACAGTATAGGTTCCTAATAAATGTTTTTTTCTTGGTTTGGTTGGTCGGAAAAGAGGGAAGAGAAAAGGAGAGGCATGGGCAGAGGGGATAGAAATTAAATTTATTCTGTTCATAGAGATGGCATAGTATAATGGAAAGAGTGTTGAACTTGGAATTTGTCCTGGATCATAGATCTAGAACTAGGATCTAGAACATAGATCTAGAGCTAGGACAAGGGCTGACTATGACATTTACTGTACGACCTTAGGTAAGTCATTCTACTTTTTTGAGCCTCCATTTTCTCATCTGTAAAATTACAGAATTGAATGAGATGTTCTCTAACTAAGGTCCCTTCTGGCTGTCTGGCTCTTGGAAATACTTGATTTCTTTCTGCCTCATCAGGACCCACATAATCATTTCTGCCTCTGAAGCCCTTTCTGTCTCTAGAACAGGGGTTCTTAATTTTTGTGGGTATCATTGACCCCTCTGGCAGGATGGAAAAGCCTTTGGATTCCTTCTCAGAATAACATTCTAACATACATAAATTTTATATGTAATTACAAAGGAAATCAATTATATTTTAAAAAGCTATCAATTTTTTTTAAAAAAAATCATTGACTTGAGGTTAAGAATCCTTGCTCTCGAACTATGTATTCTATGAAGAAAAAAGGGAACCAAATAATAGAACTTTTTAACCCTTTATAGACCAAACCTAATAATAATAGCTAGTATTTGTATAGCGCTTTAAGGTTGGCAAAGTACATCACCTTTTACCTCATTTGATCCTCACAACAAACCTGTAAGGTAAGTTCTATTAGACTAAAAGAATTAAGTGTTTTGAAAACAACCGCTGTGGCTGTAATTAGTATGGCTCCATGAGAGTCCAGGCACATAAATGATGGTTCCATTTTCCAAAGGTCTCCCTCCCCCCACCAACCAAGTCTTCCTTTTCACTCTGTGTTTCTTTCTTAGCCAGTAGATGTCACTGAAGGGAAAGGCGTGAGGTGTAGACCATTTCTCTCTAAAGCCAACATCAAGACAATGTCTGCTTTGTTTCAGTGGAACTTCCCATTAATGATGCTTATTTGGAAGATGGCACCAGCCCTGTGCTGTGGGAATACCATCATTATTAAGCCAGCTGAGCAGACACCCCTAACATCACTTTATCTTGGATCTTTGATCAAAGAGGTAGGATGTCCAAAAGAAAATATTTTGTGTCCTTGACAGCATACCCACTCCTAGGAACCGAGCCATGGAGCAAGATAAAACTGCTCCAATCAAGATTTACCTAACCTAGTGTTGCAAACTTATTTACAGTTGAGTGGGCAGGATATCACTCCCTAAATTTTGCTTGGCAACTTCGTTTTTTTTCCATTGCTCATGGTTGCTGAATTAGAAGAAACTCTATTCCTTCCAGTCAGGCTAATGAGGGCACTTAAGTTTTATTATGGGTTCAATGTAATAATTTAGAACCAAATGTTTTGCTTAGTGAATTTACAAGAGAATGAATGCTAAGGAAAGTTATCAGAAAAAGAACAGAATATGTAGGAGGTTCATCAGGCTTTGCCATTGTGGAATGAAAAGTTGTCTGGAAGGGGTGATCTAATGTAATCTTGCTTGTTCTGGCTAAAAGCACAATACACTAGAGCAAGTAGACCAAAGTCGTGATTTCAAAAATAATTTTTTATTCAGTTGAAATAATTTGGGTTTGGGTTTTATTTTATTTTTGTTGGGAAGTGGGGGAAAGGGCAAAAGTATTATAGTAGAGAAAAACACTCACTGGTCTCAGAATAAGGAGACCTGGCCTCTAACCTCTACCTCCCACACCCACACCCCACCCCCATCAGCTCTGTAACAATGGCAAAGTCACCTTGCTGCAGCCTTAGTTTCCTCACCTATATAATGAGAGGTACAGACAGCATTGATTTAGAGGGTCCTTTCCAGTTCAAATGGTTTACAGTCACTGAGAGCTAGGTGTTTCTAAAGGCCATTTCGAGGATAGAGAAGTAAGTACATCTTCAAAAGACAACTCACAACACATTTTGGGTTACTTTTAGCTTTATATTTGTATCAGGAATTGAGAGAAGAGACTAGTTTAGCTTCTTATAGCATGCTTAGCACAGTGCCTGGCATATAGTAGGTACTTAATAAATGCTTATTTTCTTCCTTGGGCTAGAGATTGGGAATTTGTCTTTAGTTTTCGGCTTTGCTATTGCACTTGACATGCCTACATTATTGCAAACAGAGTAGGTTAAAATAATTCATAATTCACCAGATACTCACTTGGCCTTGTACTGGTGATGTTTGGAGACTTAATTCATGTTTGTTTGGCTTGTGCCTTCCAAACCATCAATTCTGTTTTAAGAACTTTTCTGGAGGAAGTAAAGATAAAGCTTATTATATCTCCCCAAATATGGTCACCCCTAAGCACGCTGATTTCTGTGGCAACATGTGTAATTCATTGGAAAGCAGATAGCTTACATCACCCTAATGTGATATATGGTTTCAGTTGATTATAATTGAGTACCTATCCTTCATGGAGACACTGTGGATGAGATTGAGAGAAGATATAATCTAGTCATAATATATACTATAATATATATCCTATACATTGAAAAATCAAGAACACTTTATCCAGTGTTAATTTTATTTTCTGTCACAATTTGGAAAATGACAACAAAAAATTCAACACATTTATTAAGTGCCTGTTATGTACATGGCACTATGCTAAGAGCCTGGACTATTGTGCTAGCCTCCCAGTTGTTTTTCCTGCGTCAAGTCTCTTCCCATTCCAATCCATCCTCCAACATAGTCACCAAAGAGATTTTCCTAAAGTACAGGTCAAACCACGTCATCCCTCCACTCAGTAAACTCCATTGGCCCTCTCTTATCTCTAGGATCAAAAATGCTTCTGCCTGGCATTTGAAGCTCTTCCAGTCTTCTTTCACTACTGGCCTATTTAATTTTCCTCACAATGATGCTCCATCTCCTGAATCTTTGTCTTATACTGGGGGTCTCTTTGCCTGGAATGCTCTCTCCTCATTTCAGACTCTTACGCTCTCTGGTTTCCTTTAAGACTCAGTTGAAGTGCTGTTGCTTCTCTGAGGCCTTTCCTCATGTTCCAACTACTAATGCCTTTCAAGGTTATGTATATACATATATACTGTATATGTGTGTGTGTGCATATATATGTATATATATATGTATATATATATAATGTATACTGTATATACATACTATATATATGTATATATATTATGTATACTGTATATACATAACCTTGAGAAGGCACTAATAGCTGTGCGTGTATGTATGTATGTGTGTGTGTGTTAGTATACACACATATGCTGCACATGTATCTTGTGTATACATACATTGTGTGTTTATACAGCTCTTGTCTCCCCTTTTTAGAATGTAAGTTCCTTGAGGGCAGGTACCATTTCATTTTTGTCTTTTTATCTCTGCCACTTAGCACAGTAACCATGCTATTCATTTAGTACGTATTCATTGATGGAAGCTACTAGGTGATTCAATGGCTAGAACATTGGTCTTATGGTTAGGAAGACCAGAATTCAACTCTAGCTTCAGACATTTACTAGCTACGGGACCCTGGGAAAGTCACTTAACACCTTCTGCCTCAACTATAAAACGGGGTTGTCATACTACCCTTACAAGGGTGTCATGAGGATAAAATAAGATAATATTCATAAAGTACTTAACACAATACCTGGTTCCTAGTAGGCACTTAATAAACGTGTTACCTTCCCTTCCCTTGATTGGTTAAGATGTCATCCCTGACCTCAAAGCATTTCCAATTTAGTTGAAGAAAAATGTAAAACTACCTCACAGAAGCAGATGAAAAAACTAAAATTCAATTCAGGATACATTTAATGAATATTTATTATGTGCCAGGCATTGTGTTAGGTGCTGGAGATATAAAGGCAAAAACAAAATGGCTCTGCCTTCAAGGAGCTTACATTTTACTGAGAGTATACAACATATATTCAGATAAAGCATATCCAAAATAATAAATCATTTTAAGAGGAAGAAAGGAATTACTGCAGACTAGAAAGCAGGAAAGGCTTTGTGTAAGAAGTTAGACCTTAAATACTACAGGGTATAGTTCTAAGTATCTATTGTTAATCTGGAGAATAGGCATTTAATAAATTAATTTCCATATGATGAACAAAGAAAAAGTCATGAGAAACATAAAATTAAGCCTTTCTATGAGCATATGCTAAAACTCTTCTCTAGGGTTAATTAAGGTAAAGCTAAGGCAACTAGGTTGTCTACTAGCCCTGCAGCCAGAAAGATCTGAGTTCAAAATTGACTTCAGACTCTGAACCAGTCATATAGCCTCTTAGCCTCAGTTTTCTCACCTATAAAATGAAGATAATAATAGCACCTACCTCCCAAAGTTGTTATGAGGTTAAAATGAGATAGTAAGGCTTTGCAAATGTCATACAAACTGTATAAAATGCTAGTTAGCACCATATAAATGCTAGCTTATTATTAAAATGCTACATAAATTACCACTGGCTATGGCTCTTTACACTTAATGGGGCAGTTTGAAAAATGTCGTGCAACATGACAAGTCTTTTCCTTTTTTATATTTTTTTTTCAAATCTAAGCCTAGTAGAAGATCTCAAAGTGATTTTGACCCCCTCCTAGATAAACGAATGGGCAAAACAAAACAGACTTCCATGAATGATGTTCAGGACTCCATGAAAATAGGATAGAGTCAACTCCCATGGCATATGAGAATGTAACCTGAGTTTGATATGCTCCCATATACATCACAGCTCAAGTTTCAAAAGATGACATGAATTAGATTATACTTCACCTGGTAGTCTCCTAAAATTTAGTACCTCTTAGCAAGACTACACAAAACATTGTAATGCCAGGTCAATGTTCTTTGTATTCTTGGGTCAGTCAATCACCACAGTCCCACCTAGGCTCTGAGTAGGTCTTTTTCTAATGCCGTCTTGGTTTTTGTCTAGGTGGGATTCCCTCCTGGAGTAGTGAACATAGTTCCAGGCTATGGACCAACAGCAGGAGCAGCAATTTCTTCACATCCTAAGATTGACAAAATAGCCTTCACTGGATCAACAGAGGTATGCTTTCCCTTCCTCCAAATACTGGTGTTTGTCAAAAATGTAATAAAGAAGGATCTGTATGCTCTCTAAATGATTAGTAGGTTAGATTATTTTCCATGTTAATGTGAAGATTTTTTAGTAGTTAAAAAGTCCCTGATGTGTCTCCAAGCTAAATACAAATCTAAAATATATTGTTTATTAAAAAATTTCAACCAAGGGACTTTTTCATTTTTATTTCAATGGAGGTTACATGCATGATATGGGGAAAAGGGTGTTGGAATTGGAATGAAGAGACCTGAATTTGAATTCCAGCTCTGTCATTCATTAATTTTATGACATTGGCCAATTTACCTGATCTCTCTGGGTCTCAGTTACCTCATGAAGGTGAGGATAGGTGACATCTAAGGGTCCTTTTCAACTTTAACCCTATGATTCTGTGATTCTCCAACCTGAATAAGGTGGTAGTGTTACGTCTTCCATTATACAAATGGAAATGTGCATTTTTAGGTCCTATTTTATTTAGCCTCATTTTTACCATGGTACAAGAACTGTAACAGTCCTTCAGTTTCTTCTTCAGAACTTTTTTTTTCCAGATTTTTTTTTTACTTAGATGGATTTGTTTATGAATGCTTTAATTTACTTGTTTATTTCGAAGTCAGAAAATCACTTCAATTTCTGTTTCTAATAAGCCTCTATCTGGGGCTAACATTTAATAGTTAAATTCTTCAAGCAATTATTACTATTAAGTACATACTGTGTATAGGACATTGTGATAGGAGCAGGGATGGGGGATGAAAATAAGGGCTAGACTTGTGATTTCACTGGAAGAGGAACTCTCATGTGAGGGGATTCCCTCTGTCGATGCAGGTCAGCACCTGTTCTTTAATGCACAATCTTCATTGCTCGGAGCACTGAGAAGTTAAGTGATTTGCTCAAAGTCAAACAGTGTCAGAGGTGGGCTTTGAATGCAGGTCTTTCTGGCTTTGAGGCCAGTTCTCTATTAAACCACATTCTTTCTAACCAGATTGGAGTTACAAAGACAAAACATGAAAAATAGTCCTATCTTCTAATAGCTTACATTATATCCAGGGATTACAAGTACACACATGAGGAAATAACAAGAGGGGGCAGAGCCAAGATGGCAGCATAGCAGCAGCAACATATCGCAGCTCTCACATAGCCACCCCAAAATACCCATAAAATAGGACTTTAAACCAATCCTAGAACTCCAAAATGCACACAAAGATACTTCCCACTAAAGTCAGCTCG
>CM053582.1:467874178-467921104 GCA_028627135.1 Pseudochirops cupreus | reverse complement strand
CTACTTACATTTATGAAGCAAGATCTGAACCAAGGCCAACACCTTCTACTTTGTCACCTGAGTTCCATCGGAAAGGTCTATTTGCCTGGCACCACACCCCTAAATGCTAAGGAAGAATGCCCCATTGGCAGCAACTCAACAGCATATCAGAGCTAGAGTCAAAAAGGGAAAATAGAAAGGCACCATGGAACTTTTACAATTCTTTGTAAGGTCAACAGAGTTTCCTTGGCCTACTTTGGGTGATTTTAGGAGAACAGGAAGACAGCCTCCCAGAACCTACTCCCTGTGTTCACTGATGCCAGAAATTACTTTACCGGGGGATAAAGGCTTTCATTCCATCATTAGAGATAAGGTTTGAAATGCAAATACCCTTGGGAGAGTTATCACACTGACTTCTGAGTCAATGTTGTGTAACTGGCAGATATCAGATCCTTTTCAGAGAGTAGATTTTGGTAGAAGGAAGGACACTTGGTAAGTGAGGAGAAGGAGGCACCACAGGAGACAGGAGAGAGTGCAGAAGGTGTAAGCTGGGAGAAGTGGAGATAAATTTTGCCTGCAGACAGCCCTGGGTCTTATAATAGCAGCCATTGTTGCTGATGTTTCTATATCTACCTGGGGCAGCCCTCAACTCTCTTTCAATTACCTGTAGCTCAAAAATTGGAGTATAGAAGTGAAAGTCAACAGGACTCTTGCTTCAGTTTCATAAGTCTCAGCTTTTCTTTTATCTACTAAACTTAACATGCAGGACTTTTTTTTCCCCCCTGGGGAAGGCAGTCATTAACATGCTGGCTATCTGTGTTAGACTCTTTTGTCTGTGAAATTCCATATAATTAATTCTTGACATAATTGGCATCTCAGGCATGACATAAGCTAAAAAATACCGAAGTAGACTAACCTCTTCTTCTCTTCTATCCCCCACCCCTACTCCAGCTTCTCTCAATGGCACAGAAGAAGAATTCATTACATTAGAAGGGGGGCATTCCAGTTTGGCTTAGGGGCCCGCAGAAGGGTGCTGCTTCCATGTTCAGAGGTTCCTAAATGCAGTTCTGGAGCTGTGCTGCTCCATGGAAACTTTCTGAGCTTAGTTTTTCAAGTTAGGGCTGACTCTGTACTTCTGCCTAGAGAGGAAGTAAGTCCTCGGAACATCTGGTCCCATTTCTCCATTGAGAAACCAGGAAATTATCTGTGCCACTTTCTTTGGCATTTTACCATTGAAGACTTTGCTAAGCAAAATAATTGTGTTTTAAAACAAAGATTAAGGGGAACATTTATTTATTTTAGCTACATTAGAAGTATCAGACTGCATACAAATAATATACCAATTCTCATTATTATCTGCCAAAGTAAGTCCTCTAAAGACCTCTCCTGTGTAATTCAATGTAATAAGCATTAATGAAGAGTCTGATGTACAGAGAGCACTTTTCTGTCTCTTAATTCTATTCAATGCATAGATAAGATATGGTCTCTGCTCTCATGGAACTGATAATTGAGGCAACAGTTTGTTAGAGTGGTTGGTTCATTGGATCACAGATTCTCTCTCCTTCTCTTTTCCCTCTCCCTCCTTCTCTGTCTCATATTATTTTTCTGGGCTTTTTTTTTTTAGTGGATTTGGCAGTAGAGTGTGCCCATCAGGGAGTGTTCTTTAACCAAGGCCAATGCTGCACAGCTGCTTCCCGAGTGTTTGTGGAAGAACAGATCTACCCTGAATTTGTCAAGCGGAGCGTGGAGTATGCCAAGAAGAGACTCGTTGGAGACCCATTTGATGTTAAGACTGAACAAGGGCCACAGGTACTTTTATGTGCATGTTTGTGTCTGCTTTTTCTTTTAATGGGTGAGGACTACTCAAAAGAGAGTACTTGACAATGAGGCTCTGACTTTTATCAAGCATCCAGTTGCCTACATTGTCTACACAAGAAGTTTTTAACTGAAGGTTCATGAACATGGTTAAATACACACACACACACACACACACACACACACACACACAACTGTATTTCAATATACTTGGTTTCCTTTGTAACCCTGTGTATTTCATTATCCTAATAAGAGATTCATCAACCTCACCAGTCTGCACAAATGGTCCATTGCACAAAAACAGATGGAAGAACCTTTGGTCTGCAATTGGATTCTGAGAATAGTTTCACTTACATCACAGAGTGTAGATGGAAGGGAGATCCCCCACTTGTGTTGCTTGGACAATAATTTCTCCAAACCTTCTCCTTTTCAGGACTCTTTCTGTTTTCCAGATTACATATGGGGGAACACCTTGACTAGGTGCTCCTCTGTCTTTAACATACCCTATAGTGTTTGATTGTCACCAACTGAAAAGGTCTGGTATTTTTTTTTTTAAGAAGAATTTGTCCCTTCTTGCTTAGGCCTTCAGCAGGAGGTAGCAGCATCCAATCCAAGACAGGGAGTGTCATCAGGGAGCAGAAAGTAATTTGAGCCATGATGAATTGCCAGGCTGTATAGTGAACCTGTGAAACTCTAAGTTCAGCGTCTGAAGGCTTTCCCATTGTTCCCTGGTGAGCAGGAAGACTCATTAGCGAACGTGTCCCGGAAGGCTTTATTTACAGGGTGAGAAGAGGAGATGACTGACTACTAAGTATAATCAGCTCTTCTGTAGTTGGTGTGCCATCTCACCTTCTGGCTATCATACAGCAGAGTAGATGGATAAATATTTAAGAGATACCAGACTGACCATTCCATGCATTATTGGTTTTTTTTTTCTTTTTGGAGGGGACAAGGCAGGGCAATTGGGGTTAAATGACTTGCCTAAGGTCACACAGCTAGTAAGTGTTAAGTGTCTGAGGTCATGTTTGAATTCAGGTCCTCCTGACTCCAGGGCCGGTGCTCTATTCACTGTACCACCTAGCTGCCCCCCATTCCATGCGTTATTGAGATGGAACTGGCCTTACCAACAACAGCCTGATTTATCTTCTGTTTAGCCTCTAACTACCAGCTGGGGGGTGACAAATCATGGGTAAATGTTTATTAGAAGTAGATCATGTCCAAACAAATATGAGGATTCACCAGCCTACAAACAGTTCTGTGGATCTTCTCTAACAAAAGAAATTTAAAAGTCTCAGGATCAGAATTTCCTCAGTGATCCCTTAAGTCTAGGACTGAGGTAATAAGAGCGAATGAGCACTTTATAGACATCTCTTTAATCCTCACAACAACCTTGTCTGTAAAGTAGATGCTATTATTGTCCCCACTTTACAGCTGTGGAAACTGGGGCAGATAGAGGTGAAGTGGTTTGCCTATGGTCACATAGCTAGTAAGTACTTGTCTGAGGTAGCATTTGAACTCGGGTTCATGACTTCAGGTCCAGTATTCTATCCACTGTGCTACCTAGCTGCCTATGAGAATAATATCTATTCTCAGATTCTCAAAATTGAAAGAAATCATGTAGGCCTAACCAAAAACTCTTTCTACAAGATCCCCCAAAAGTGATGATCCAATCCTAATTTGAAGACTAGAGGTGAGGGGGTACCCACCATTTTTTAAAGCAGCCCATCCCTATTTCAATAGCTCTATTGTTAAGTCAACAAACATTTTAAAATACCTGCGATGTGCCAAGCACTGTACTAAGTAGTAGGGATAGAAGCTAAAAATAATTTCATTCCTGCCCTCAAAGAGCCTGGGTTCTTTTGGGAGGAACAGTGTGTACTTATGTAGGTATAAAGAAGAATAATTTTTTTTAAAGAGGTACCAGGTGATTTGAAGGAAAAGACACAAGCAGCTGAAAAGATTAGGAAAGGCTTCATGTAGTCTGTGTTTGAGCTGAGTCTTGGAGGAAGTTAAGGATTTTCAGAGGCATTGGGGACAACCAGGGCAAAGGCCTAAAGATGAGAGACAAGTACTATATTTAATAGTCTAATTATAAGATCAAAGACACTCAAAATTAGAAGGAACCTCTGAGGCCAGCTAGTGCACTGCATACCTGAATAAGAGGCCTTTCTGGGATAAATCTGAAGATTAACAAGTCCTTATCCTATCTCTGCTTGAATTCCAGTGTGGGAAGAATCTACTGCCTTTTGAGGCTGCTCATTCCACTTTGTGATAGCTCACATTACTAGGAAGTTTTCCTTTGCATTTAGCATAAATTTGGTTCTGTATAACTTTTACCCCCATCCCTGGTTTTGCTCTGAAACCAAGCAGAGTAAATCCAATCCCTTTTCTATATGTTGTTGTTCAGTTTGAGTTGCATTTGACTCTTTGTGACCCTATTTATGGTTTTCTTGGCAAATATACCAGAGTGGTTTGCCATTTCCTTCTCCAGCTCATTTTGCAGATGAGGAAACTGAGGCAGACAGAGCTAAGTGACCTGCCCAGGGTCACACAGCAAGTCCGAGGCCTGATTTAAATTCCTGGAAGATGTCTTTCCTGACTCCAGGCCTGGCACCCTATCCATTGTGCCACCTAGCTGCTCTTTTTCAACATGACAGCCATTCAAATACTTAAGAGACAATTAATATGCCCCTTAAGTCTTTTTTCTTTCAGACTAAATGTTCAATTGGATTATGTTCAAAATTTATTAAGTATCTACTACATACAAGGGTTGCTCTATGTTCTGATGAAACAAAATGGTATCTACTGTCAAGGGTCTTATCTTCTATTGGGGATACAACATCAGTATAACAACATAAAGTCCTTATAAAATATTTCCTAAGAAGTAGAAAGTGCTAATAATAAGAAATCAAGAAAAGTCCCATTTTGAAGGAAGGCATTCTTTGAGGTGAAAGTAAAGAGGAGCATATTCCAGAGATGGAGGACCATTTTTGTAAAAGGAAGAAAGCAGGAGGTAGTGAATATCTAGCAGACATATTTGATGGAGATGCAGAATGTGTGAGGGAGAGGAATGAAAAATAAGATTGAAAAAGTAGATGGGAGCTGATTGACAAGGAGCTTTAACTGCCAGACTGGGTGGGGGCTTTGTAATTTATGCCAGTAGCAATAAGGAGCTACTGTAATTTTTGAGGTAGGTCGGTGATACGATCAGATCTGTGTTTTAGGAATATCCATATGGAAGCAGTGTGAAAGCTTGATTAGAGAGGGAACAGACTGGAGTTAGGGAAACCAGTAATGAGGCAGGCGAGATGGGATGAGAGTATGAACTATAGAGGTGTCAAGGGAGATGCATCCAAGAGACATTGCAGCAACATTTGGCAACTGGTTGGATATGTGAGGTGAGCAAGAGTGAGGCTGATGCCGAGGTCAGGATCTCAAGCAGCAGAAAATATGGCAGTGCTCTTAGAAGAAAAGGAAAAATTTATGTTTAGATGAGAAAATAACATTTTGTAGATCTATTATTTTATAATCCAGTGATCTATCATGTGAATTCTATGTCCCCTTCATCACCTAACCGAGTGTTCAGCAAATACTTGGCACTTGGCAAATGTTTGTTGAATAAATGAAGGCCTATTAATCAATTTGAGCAGTTACACAGACATATGTCCTCCTGGCTTAGGGGATGGAAAGGAAGCCTTCGAAAAGGGGAATATTGTGATTTGTTTCTGTTCTCAGCACCAGCCCCTTGCCCCTAGACTAAAAGAGTTGTGGCATTATTACCAGACAGCTCTTGTGGGGCCAGGGTTACTATGTACGGCCTATATTCACTCATCTCCAGTTGCTTCCATGAGGATGGACTCTATGAAGCACAGCTGTTAGTAACCCATAGGCCATCAAACAAGTTGCAGGAGTTTAATTTCCAAATGAGATGGAAACATAACCACAAAAGATTATTGAATAAACTACCACATTAAGGATAATCAAGCTTCTTGCAGAAAGATGTGAACTGATCCCTTGTGAGGAAAGTCTTATACCTGATTATGACTTAAAATTCTTTCTCTCCAACATATTTGGTCTTTTAGTGTGAGGAAGAAATCCTTGGCCTAATTGTGTCTTTTGGAAGAACAAAGCCAAAAAGAGTTGGTATTGATTTCATGAGCCCTTCTGATGGTGTTGCTAAACTCAGTTTTTCAAAGCTCACTTAAATAGTCCAACCCAAGAATATTATTCTAGGAGACTGTTGAATTTTTCCCTCATGCGTCTTTTCATCTATGGTAATAATAAGATTTTGCTTTGCAAGAAGTTCCAGCTGTCTAAATATTCCAGACTCAGTAATGTAAAGAGGCTAACCAATCTACTCTGGTGTCTACCAGAGGCAGAACACTCACTCAGATTCTTAAAAATTATTCAGCTTTATTTGGCAGCTAAGCAGCAAGGCAGATAAACAATATGTAAGCCCCTTGGTCTGCCTGGGATCCAGCATACTCCCCACCTTGAGCCGATAGTGACCTTTTCATCTAATGCCTTGGGGTCTCATGTTTTTGTGCTGCTTTCTACAGCATTTAGCTTAAGGTGAAATTTGCCAGAGAATTCTCTGACTTGAAACAGTAGGCTCATCCACTACCAACAGGAGACTCTGTTTTTGGTGTATAGGATGTCCATTAAGAAGCATACTATCTGAAAAGCAAATGGATCTTCCTGGGGTGAATTAGGTAGGCAGTCAACAATCACACACATCACTTGTATTTTTTTTAAACTATGGGCTAGTTGCTGAGGGAAATAAACTATTAAATAAGACAAAGTTCTTGTCTTCATGATATTCAGCAGCTAGCAAGGAAAGGCCAAAATGCAAAAATAATTATCATACAAAATTATATATGCAATAAATGCATATGAAAAGTGCAAGCCAAGTACTGTGAATCATGGGGAGGATGGGAGGAGGGGTTGGGGAAGGATCCAGGACATAGGGATGAGGAAAGGCAAGGGATCCAAATGGAGGATTGTATGTCATTGCTGGCATGGGGAAGATCTTTAGCAAAGGCAAGGGATGCTGGAAGTATAGGTGGGGCTTGGCACGGAGTAATCAAATTGACTGCATCATGGCCTTAAATTTGGATGAGATTGAACTTATAAAATAGTGCCAGACTGTGAGGGCACTGAAGATATCATTTACATTTAGCAAAAACTAATTTTTGGTAATGTCATCAATAACCTTTAGAAACCACTGATCTTGAAGAGAAGGCAGTGGAAAATAACAGTTGACATTTATAAAAAGCATTATGGATGGCAGAACATGCTGCATGAATTATAAGATTTGATCTTCACAATAACTCTGTAAAAGGAGTGGTCTGATTATAGCCCTCATTTCACAGATGAGGAGACTGAGGTACAAGACATTAAGTGATTTGCCAAAGGCTACATGGGCTATTATGTGGAGAGCAGGGATTCAATCGTCTTCTGACTCCAAATCTAACCTCTTTTGTTTAAAACATGAATCATACTTATTTTGTCCCAAGACTGGGACTGGAATGCAAATAGAGAACCTATTCAACTAGAGATTAATACTGAATCTGTTTTTAATGAGGCTATCTATGAAGATTGGGAGCTTTGGGCATATGCCCCGAATTATTGACTTCTATGCTCTCCTATGGTAGAAAGAAATGAATGCAGATAGGCTGTTGGGCTTGCTTTTTATTTTAATTTTTAACATATTTCAAGTCAAACTCATTACTCTGTCTAAAATCATAAAGTATCAGTACCAACAAATACACACTAAAGTTGTGTCTACAAAGCCAAAGTGAAGAGGAAAACGGAGCCCATTTTCAACAAAATTCAAAGCAGTCTTTGATCAATGACCCTCCAAAAGCTGGATAATTCAATTGCAAATTCACCAGACTGATTACCAGATTGCTCCCATCTCTATTTCAGTTTGTCCACATGTACAAGAACTGTGAATGAATGAAATGCATTTTTTAAGCGTTCATTATGTGCCAAGCACTATGTTAAGTGTTGGGGCACAAATATAAGGTAAGATCTCTTTCAGCAGCTGGCTTACTTTCAGATGGGGAATGGGCAAGGAAGGTTTTGGGAAATGACAAGGAATGGATGGTGAAGGGAGTCATAGAGCCATTGATCGTCATAGTTTTTCCAAAAGCACTGGTAATAGTGTTTGATCATTGTTTCCACCTCTGTAAGTAGAAAGTAGAGCTCCAGGAATAATAAGAACTATTGTAATCATATTTTTTTCCACTGAAAGTGGAAAGTGCAGTGAAGTGAGAGGGTAGAAGTTTGAATGGGATTTGAAACATGATCTGAATTTGTGATATTATGTAAACCAATATTAGTTATTCTGTCCACACACGTATAGTATATGCCTATATAATACATATACCTGTGATTGGTTGTTGTCTTGTGCTTGAAGAGTACCAAAACAACATCACTGTGTTGAGGTCAAGGTACAGTGTGTCCAACAGTTCATGATGGCATGCTTGCACAGATCCTGGAAAATGGAAGATGCTCTCCAGCTTTCCCAGTCACCAGGGGAGTGAAGCAGGGCTGTGTGTTTGCTCCCATGCCTTTTAGCGTGATATTTTCAGCAATGTTGCCGAATGCTTTCAAGGACAACAAAAATGGCATCAAAGTCAGTTATTGCACTGATGGTAAATTATTTAACTTGAAAAGGATACAAGCCAAGACTAAAATGAAGGGAAAGTTGGTTTGTGACTTTTTGTTTGCAGATGATTGTGCACTTAGTGAAGTCTCTGAGGCTGAGATGCAACAGAGTGTGGACTGATTCTCTGCCGCTTATGCTAATTTTGGCCTGACCAAGAAAACAGAGGTTCTTCACCATCCAGCCTGCACCATCCATATGTGGAACCATCAGTTATAGAAAATGGAGAAATTCTGAATGCTATGAATAAGTTCACTTGTACTTTAAGGCATGTATGCATAGATGATTAGTTTAATGCATGCATTGCCAGAGCTAGCTCAGTGTTTGGGAGACTCCAAAGGAAAGTGTGGGAAAGGAGAAGTATTAGACTGCCTGCCAAACTGAAGATCTACCAAGTCATTGTGCTGGCCTCATTGTTGTATGCCTATGAAATGTGGAAAGTATGCCAGCACCATGCCAGGCAACTGAATCAATTCCATCTGAATTGTCTTAGGAAGACTCTGAAGATCACCTGGGAAGATAAGGTACCAGACACTGAGGTTCTTTCTTGAGCTAAACTGACAAATATTTAAGTTCTACTGCAGAGAGTACAACTCCAATGGGCTGGCCACGTTGCTCAAATGGCAAATGTACATTTGCCTAAAAGACTGTTGTTTTACAGAAAACTCACAAAAGGCAAGTGCTCAGATGGAGATCAGAAGAAGTAATACATGGACACTCTCAAGGTCTCTCTGAACAACTCTGGAATCAACTGTAAGACATAGGAGACACTGGCACAGGACTGCCCATCGTGGCATGCCCACATCAAAAATGGTGCTATGCTCTATGAGCAAAGCAGAATTGCAATAGCTCAAAAGAAATATGAGATGCACAAATTTAGAGACATCTCCTCTTCAAATGTTTATATGGACTGTTAGTGCCTAACCTGTGATAGAGTCTTCTAAGTTCATATTGGTTTGATCAGCCACAGTCAGACACACTGTACTTTGACTCCAACATAGTGATGTCATTTTGGTCCTTTCTGAGCACAAAGGATAACAACCAACTATGTATCAGTCTGTCTATCTATCTACCTATCAACCTACCTTTCTATCTACCTATCTATGCACACACACACACACACACACACACACACACACACACACACACACTAGCCTATGTATGTTTGTGCTGGCTGATTCATCAATCAAGATAGCATAGCCTCTTAGTTCCAAAACTAAGTTGATTAAATTACCTAGGACAGGTGTTGGGAAGCCCGGTGGCAAGGTGAATGGCAAGGATGTAATCAGGGTAGTTGGTCTGCTGGGATGTAAAGCATGGCCTGTAAAGACCAAAACCTTTATTTAGAAAACAGGACCCAGGTGTATTCTATGTGAAAGCCATGTAGCCAGGCAGCTAGCACCCATATCTGAGAGTATCATGAGTTATGATTCCATTTCTACCATGGTTACAGTGAACAGTCTTGAGGAAGGGACTCATTTATTAGTAAATCACAAACTATGAGGTTGAATTTGAGGATGTCTAACAACCTTTCTAACTCCAAATCCTACGAATAAAAATTACCTGGAGGCTGAAGCCAGCATTGTCTATTTCTTTGCATTCATTTCCCTTCTCTCATGTCTAACACAGTGCTGTGCCCATAATAGATGCTCAATAAATCCTTGCTAAGATAATTAGCAAATATTTCAATTTCTTTCTTTGCAAAAGTGTAATATCCTTGCCTTTGCAGAAATGTTTAGATGCATGATAATAGCTCAGTTTGAAGGTCTGAATAGTACCAAGACCATGAAATCCATTTTTGGTCTTGAGTGAAGCTTGGGTTCTATCCTAATTGCCTCTTCTCTGTGTTTTATAGATTGATCAAAAGCAATTTGACAAAATTCTGGACCTGATAGAGAGTGGAAAGAAAGAAGGTGCTAAATTGGAATATGGGGGCTCAGCCATGGAAGATAGGGGGCTATTCATAAAACCGACAGTGTTTTCAGAAGTTACGGACAACATGCGGATTGCCAAAGAAGAGGTGGGTTATCATGAATGTTAACAGGAAAACAGAGATAGTGTTCTGGCGGCTCAATGGACTTGGAGGTTTGGGCCTATCAATTTGTATGGACGCTGGGAAGATGGCCCTTGAGGCCAAAGGGCCTCAGCGATAACTCTTTGCTTCCTCTTAGTAGAAGCAAATTTTGATAGCACTTCTTCCTGTCATCTTAAATAATACATCAGAAGGATCATGACTTTGCACTAGAAGGGGACTTTAAGCTCACGTAGTCCAACCTTTTTATTTTACAGATGAGGCCTGGAGAGATAGTGACTTGACCAAAATCACACAGCTAGTGAGTGACAGAGCTAGCTTTTAATCTTAAATCCTCTTTACTCCAAATCCAGCCCTCCTGTACCACAGTGCCACTTTGGTTTGGGACCATCATATTGTATTGACATTTGACATACTTGTGTATGTCAAAGGAGAAAGTAGACTACACGAAGCTGTTATTCATTCAACAATTTCAAACAATGCATAAATCTCTTTCTCTGTCATTTAAACTTTTCAACAGTTAAATTCCACATAGAAGTGATATTAGTTCTGGTTGGGATAGAAGGAAGGAGAACTAGATGAGGAGGTCAAAATTCCTCCCCTCCCCATATCCTAGTTTTTTACTCTTTTAACCATTTAGAATTAATACTTTCTGCATGTAATTTTAGAACCTGTAAGGCTTAGTTTTGTGGAAAATCAAATTACTTTTCCCTTGTTCATGGCCAGAATCTAAATCTTTTGATCTTCATAGTCCATTTAAAAAATACTGGCACTTCTAAAAAAAAATTCAGTTCTGTAGAGCCAGGAGGAAGGCTGGGGTCATAGGTGAGCTGCCTTCTCCCTTCTTCCACTTCTGGAAGTTAATCAGAGTAAATTCAAAGGAAAGGAAATATACTCTTCCTGCTCCCGCCCCCACCCCTTGCAATTTTTTTTTAATGGTCAGTTGATTCTTTTTTAATAGAATCCATTTTTCCATTCACCTTCTACTAATTTTCACCCATTCATCAATATAGTATAGTTCTTTGATTCCACATCAAGGAAAATTCTATTTTAGGTTTCATTGGCTTTTTGAATAAATGTCAGGGCACAGGGTTGATATTAACATATTTCTTAAGATGAAAGCTGTTAAACAAAAGTCCCTACAATTAGAAAACAGTTATATCCTGGGAACTTCCCTGTTATTTCTATGATGGAAGTGATCCTGACAACAAAGTATAGGTGGTTGCTTTGGGATTTTGACAAATCAAGATCCCTGGAACCAGTCAGCACCCAAGTACCACTTTCTGTCTTCCTCAATCAAATTCCTATAAGGAATGTTTATTCAATGAATGCGTCCCTTGAAGTTTTCCCTTCTGGTCATCATTTTGAAATGCTAGAAAGGCAAAAGAACCCCACAAATACTCAAATCTAACACTGTCTTTCTAATATCAAGCAAGATGGCATCTGGTTACCATGGGCCAAGTTTGCATCCTTGTAACAATTCCTATAGAGTTTATGTAGGATGAGAATCTGGCCCCATATGATTAGACCCCAGGATGTTTTGTCTTTTTTTTTTTTTAAATGTGTCCTTTGGGAAACATAAAAGAGTAAATTACTGCCAAAGGCTTTCTGGCAGTGAAATTTTATAGACTTAAGTCTTGAGATTTTTATGGGTTACTTACTGTACACTGATGGCATACAACTCAACTTTTTAACTGTCCTGTGACATGCAGTTTCTAAGGAACCTGGGAAAGTATTTCCTCAGCCTAGACATAATGTTAGATCTAAAAATAGATTTGGACACTGAATCTAGTAATAAGTTTCCTTCAAAAGATACCCTTTAAATTCTCAACTTTAGATTTATGGCACTGTTTTTTCTTTTTTTTTTTTCCCCTTTGCTCACACTCCATTTTGGTAAAAATTTGCTGTGCCTCTCTTCCAATGTTTACCAGAACCTGCTAAGAACAGGAAGTCCTTTCGTCATTTTGAAGATCGTCCATTTGTGGAAAATGTGGCACTCTGTGGGTTTCAGGGCATAATCACAGAACTGTATCTACCTCAGTTCCTTAACAATATTACATAAAAAGTTCCAACATCTTCAGTGTTAGTGTATGCTTGACAGTTGTTCTCTGCAAGCTTTCCATGCTTTTCTGTGCTCAGGAACTCAGAAAAAGATTCTACTGGAACAACTTTAACCTCAACCATTTAAAAAATTTTTATTTTGTTTCTTTTTAGATTTCCATAAAGTCAAATTGCTTTTTAAAAGCCCTTAAGGCTTCTTATTCTATAATTCTGAGGATTATCTGGAGCCACAAAGAAAAGAAGTAAATGTCAGAGTTAGAATTTGAACCCAGAGCCATTGATTCCAAATTGAGTGCTCCATCCAGCTCGTACCACAGTCCAAGTTACTGATGATCATTTTGCGTGTTTGGACAAAACCATTAAAGTGAGGAAGTTCTTTCTTGAGGTCATGAGATTGCAGTCTGTATTTGTCCCTAACTACCATGTTTATACTTCATTGTAGATCTTTGGACCAGTACAACCAATAATGAAGTTCAAAAATATAGAAGAAGTTATAAAAAGAGCAAATAGTATTGAGTATGGACTCACTGCAGCTGTATTCACAAAAAATCTTGATAAAGCATTGAAACTGGCTTCTGCATTAGAGTCTGGAACAGTCTGGTAAGTATGCAGTATATGTTGTACCTCCTAGGTTTTGGAACGCCTGGAGAGACTTCTTTATTCCTAACTTTTAAACGTTTTCAAAAGCCTACCCATAGCTAAATGATCTCAGAATAGGCTGCAATAAAAGAGTGAACACTAGGTGTCGCGTTTTTAAAAAAATCCTGTCGAGTTCGAGAGAGTCTGATGATTTAAAAAAAAATTAAATTTTTTGTTGTTGTTGTTATTTCTATCTGTTCAAATACTGTCTTCATTCTTCCTTTCCCCCTGCTTTTTAACCCTCTGCTTTCATTTGCATTTTTCTTCCTTGGCTCACTTTTTCTTTGTTGATAAATTGGTACTCCGAGAGTTTCTATCCCCACTGTGAACACACATGTGAAATGATGTAACCGTTCAGCTGTTCCTGGATTGATTCAATCAACCATCTGTTTTGACTAACTGAAGTAAATGAGGACTGCTGTCCTTACTTACCTTAAGAGTAACAATAAAACATCACCCATTGGAAAAAAAAAAGAATCGATATCTAGTTATGATATATGGAATGGCAAAAAATGAAACTACATCTTCAGGTGTTACAGGTGGAAAAGAAAATTTCAGACTTTCCTTTTTTTTTCTCCCCATATTCCTCCTTTCTTCCCTCTCTACCCTTTCCATCATTATTTAGAATCCTCCCCAACTGCAAGTCATATGCTTGAAATATTTAGCTCATCATAAAGGCATGAGAAGGGAAGAGAGGAGATCAAAAGTTGTTAAACATTATAGATGGACTTTCTTAAATACCGATGTCAGTTCTCCATGTAATTATATTTTTAAAATTCTTTCCACAGGATCAACTGCTACAATGCCATCTATGCACAGGCTCCATTTGGTGGCTTTAAAATGTCAGGAAATGGCAGAGAACTGTAAGTTTTGTTAATAATAATAATTTAATGAACTTTTACATTTATGTTGCACTGTATAGTTTCGAAAATATTTTAATATATTTTATCTTCATCCTTATACCTACATTGTGAGGTAGACAGGTTAGGTATTATTATTATTCCATTTTGTAGACATGGAACCTGAGGCCTGGAGAGACCCAAGTTTTCACAGCTAGTAAGGAGCAAAATAAGGCTTTAACTCAGCTCTTTCAACTGTCTAGTGCTCTTTGTAGTACCCCATATTGTCACTCCTATCTCATTAAGCCCCTAAGTGAGCAACCACAAAATGAACCAGATTTTCAAGAACATAATAGTTTGTTTGGGCTCCACTTTAATTATCCAACCTTCTCTTTCATTGCTGCAACTTTAAACTGTTAATGGTATTCAGTCTGGTGATCTTATAGTTCCTTATATGCGTCATGCTCATTTCTATGTCTGATGCTTTGATAATTCTGTTTCCTACTCTCTAATCCCTCTTGAAATATTCTGCTCACAGAAGGGCTCTAATGTGTAATCTGCTAAATGATTCATTTTTGGTGAATAACTTTCAAATTTCATCCTTCATTAACTTCAGAACACTCAAGTGTATGCTTTCCGGTGTTATTTTGTAAATTTTTTTTAAACTATTTTGAAGGGGGGAAGGCAGGGCAGTTGGAGTTAAGTGACTTGCCCAAGGTCACATGACTAGTAAGTGTTCAGTGTCTGAGGCCAGATTTAAACTCAGGTCCAGATTTAAACTCCAGGGCTGGTGTTCTATTCACTGTACCACCTACCTGCCCCTACTTTGTAAATTTGATTTGAAGATTCTCAGTAGTTACTACTCTTTGAACTAACACTATTAGAAGACTAAATTAAAAGTAAGGTATTGCCTACTTCATGTATTTTTCTCAGTGAAAACCAAGCCAAGAATTCATTCAACCTGTTGATTTTCTCCCTTTAAATCCTAAACAAATCCTTTGCTTCACCATCATCAAGGGGTCCATTGGTTCTATATAGAGAATTATTGGTTCCTGATGTAGATGTGTGGGAATTTTATATGTGTGGGTATATGTGGCATATATTATATACATATATGTGTATATAAACACATATGAGATATATATGTATATATATATACATATATATATATATACATTTTTAAATTTTTGTTTGCTTTTGTTTTTGGAGTTCTTTGTAAAATAGATTGCAACCTTTTTTTGTTTCAGTTTTTAATATCTGTGCATTTGACTTCTTAAGGGATCCTTAGTACACATTTTTCCTGCAGGTTAATTTTTCAAGACTATCTTTTACGTGTTCTTTAATGTAGATATATTTTGTCATAATTACATTTTCCAATATTGAATAACTGATTCCTTGGGTTTTCTCTCTCCTATCAGCATATAGAATTTAATTATATTGTTTTCAGCTCTTGCCTCATGTCCAAGGTTCTTTTCAATAACTATTACTAAGTCAGTACTTAAGATCACCATATCATAGATTTAGACCTAAAAGGGAACTTAAAGGTCATCTGGCCCAACTCTCATTTTTAAAGTTGAGGAAACGGAAGTCTACAGTAGCTAAGTTACTTTTCTAAGGTCACACAGGTAATAAGTCTAAGAGGTAGGATTTTAAAAGTGCTTCTTCTAACTTCAAATCTTTCTACCATATATTCATGCACCATGCCATTATCTGCTCTGAGCAACAATGCTTTTTTTATTATGTGAAACTCTCATCTGCATTTCTCCTCCCAATGAAGTTTTCTGAAGTTCAGATTTAGGTAAATAAATTTACCCACTATCACTACCTGGCCTAATGTTTATCTTCCTCAGTCTCATCAGAGCTGTCCTTCCTCTATTGTGGGTGTTAAGTTAGCTCACTTTAGCTTAGCTTGCTTTTGTATAGGCTTTAGAAGGGACAAAACTGTTTAAATTATGCTTTGACCTTCACAAGAGTTCAGTTACATACATAATTTAGCTATTCTCCTCATTTTGCAGTTAAGAAAATGGAGGCTTAGTAATGCAAATACATGCAAATAATAAGTAGCACAGTTTAGACTCAATCTTGGGTCTTCTCACTTAAAACTGAATTCTTTTCATTATGCCGTATTGCCTCCCCCACTTTATATGTACAGTAGGAAGGATTATTTTCTATCTGTAATTCTGGAAGAGGTGGTAGAAATGAGTCAAATGCAGAGCCCTCAAGGTGGGAAATTATTTGAGCCAATGATTTGAGCAAGAGGCAGGACAAGGATCTAGTTTCTATTGGTTGTTGGCAAGACTGGTTCTTTTTTTTTTCTTTTTGGAGGGGGGGAAGGCAGGACAATTGGGGTTAAGTGACTTGCCCAAGGTCACATGGCTAGAAAGTATTAAGTATCTGAGGCTACATTTGAACTCAGGTCCTCCTGACTCTATTCACAGCGCCACCTAGCCGGCACAAGACTGGTTCTTACTGTAGCCAGGTCAGGGCAGGAAGGCTCTAGCAGAAGAGGCTAAGACCATTCAGAGTCCACCATCTGTACAAGACTGTCACTGAAGACAAAGAAGCCTGAGGATCATTTGTGGAATGAGACACAAGTGTCAGTGCATTTTCTCATACATTCCTTTATGCAGATTTTGTGAAAATGTTGTTGAGTCATTTCAGTCATGTCCAACTCTTCATGACCCCACTTGGGGTTTTCTTGGCAAAGGTACTGGAGTGTTTTGCCATCTCCTTTTCCAGCTCATTTTACAGATGAGGAAACTGAGGCAAACAGGGTTAAGTGTCTTGCCCGGGGTCACAAAGCTAAGAAGTGTTTAAAGTCATATTCAAACTCAGAAAGATGAGTCTACTTGGCATCACCTAAAATAAAGAATTTTTCTAAGAAAAAAAAGAAAGATGTCACTTTAACTTGTCCAGTACTCTCTAAAACCATATAGCTGAGCAAGTGCTACCCTACAGTAGCAGAGGAAATTTCTTCACTAGGATTTCTCTAGACCACTGGTATCAAATAGAAATGGGGGCCACTTAGAAAACCAAATTGTCTATTTTTTACTATATTTTTATTTATCTTGTTAAATATTTCCCAATTACATTTTAATCTTATTGGTATAGAGCATATTTGATACCTCTGATCTAGATCAGTAAAATCATACTTCTCTCAATATTTACTCATTTATAGAGGTTTACAGATTATTTGTCCTATTAGATTCTGAGCTCATCAAGGGAAAAGACTGTGTTTTGCTCATTTTTGCCTCTACCCAGCATCTAGCACAGGGCTTTGTACACAGCAGGCACAGAGGTTTTCAGGGATTTGGGGGCCCTTTCCCTTGTTTTAGATTGGGGGAAGGGAAGGGGTAGTCATTTAATTGTTTTAAGGAATGGCCGCATTAAAAAAAAAAATCTGATTCCAGTTATGCTCAGAGTTGCCTGACGCACTGAGAAGTGAAGTCTCCTGTCTATCCAAGGTCACACATCAGATCTTCCTGATTCCAAGGCCAGTTTTTTATCCAGTATGCCCATTTAGGATGCAGGGGTTAAAAACAATTAAGATGCTACTGCTTTAATATTTTTTCACTTTCTTTTTCTTGCTTTTCTGCAATGTGTTTTACACAACTTCAGATGTAAAATGGATATTGTATTTTTGCCTTCTCAAGGGGTGGGGGGAAGGGGTGAAGGTAGTGAGAAAAGTTAGAACTGAAAATAAAAATTAACAAAAAAAAATGATGCCATTGCTTTAAATAAAACAGAGGTGTTTGGGGGTTTTTTTGAGGGGGAAAATTTCCTCTGACCACTAAATACCCCAATTATTTTTAGTGACTTCTAGCCACAGCCTCTCTCCTACCTCCTCAAACCCCAATCTGACCACTAAATACCCCAATTATTTTTAGTGACTTCTGGCTACAACTATCTCTCCTGCTTTCAGAAACTCCAACCTCCACACATTCTTTGCCTACCCCCTCAGAAGGACTTTAAACAGCCTTTTAAAAGAGGTTTGAGTAATGCAAATGTACTAGGCCCAGTTAATTCCTTCTAGGGCCTTTTACTCTGGGGTGGATATGCCCTTCTTTTGCCATATGAACTCTGAATATTTTGAAGCCACCATCCCAACTAAAGCGTGGGTTAAACAAATCTCCCCAGGTGTCCTCTCACTTCTCAACATATTGTCCAGTTTCTTTCTTTATTTTTGACTGATACATTAGTCCTTTGGGATTATGTTGGATCATTGTATTGCTGAGAATAGCTAAATCATTCACAGTTGTTCAGTTTCCTAACCTGCTTTCTGATGATCCCTTCCTTGCATGAATTTAAAGTGACTTGGCAGAGTTATATACATAAAGAAATTTTTTATATATACACACATACATACATACATACACAGGTATTACATAAGGAATCTAGATGATGTGTTTTTTTAATTTTGTTTTCTTATTATTACAGAGGTGAATATGCTTTGGCGGAATACACAGAAGTGAAAACAGTTACTATTAAACTCAATGAGAAGAATCATTGAATGGGAGATATCCTTCCTTAAGCATCTGACGTTCTGAATGTGGCAGAGAAATTTTGTAGAACACAGCACTTCTTTAAAAAAAAAAACAACTTTATTTCTTTTAGGACTTTTTACTGAATTTTGAAAGAAGTTTTCTCTCATTCATGTCCACCCTCGTTCATCCAAACTCTGGAGGGCTCCATTAGCCACCTGTGAATTGTCATTTTACAGTAATCATGTTGTCAGCTATTATTAAGAGTTTTGCCCCTTTAGACCTGCTTATGGGGGACAGTGAAGAAGCTCAGGGCACTGTTAAAAAAATGGCATTTCCAAAAACAAAGCAATGACATCTGACCCTCACTTGAAAAGCACTTGGCCAAATTTCTTGTCTCTGTTAAGAACTTGGCAAAAAAAAAAAAGTCTTCTCTAGACCTAGAGGGGAGAAACCCTATAATTTATAGTGACGAGTCTTGTTAAAGACCTCTTTCCCTACCCCCACTCCCACTGAGACCAGTCCACCTAAAATCTATGGTTCATCCTAGTCTTATTATTAGTCTTATATTAAGCACAACTAGACATGGCCATTCAGCCAGAGGTTAGGTAGAAAACACGCAAGTTGAATGACGTGAATTAATGTAAACTTTAACTCTATTTTGATTTCAAGACGACAACTCTGTGTCAAGTTCCTTCATAAAAAGGAGTTAATATCATTTAAGGACAGAATGAATGGTAAATAATTTGGCAGGCAATTATCTTCATTCATAATATGGTATGCCTACATGACTTAGTTTAAATATAAGTCCCAAAAATATCACTCAGCCCCCAAAACATACTACACACAGCATATATATATCCTGCCAAGCACTTTCTTTTTTTGGGGGGAAAAAGCCTTTTGCACTGCATTCACCCCAAAGATTTCCTCTATCTTATAAAATCTTGCAGCTTGGTATATATTTAACTTTTAAGCATAACATGGGAGATTTTCACAGCAGTTTCACCAAGAGCTCTGTCTATCTGTCCCCAGGATAGTAGAGTCAGAACATTAATCAATCAACATTTATTAAGTGCCTACTATGTGCCAGGCACTGTGCTAAGCACTAGGCATTAACAAGCTACTTAAAGTGAGAACTCTTTTTTTCTCCCCACAAACTGCAATTCTGCATCAGGTTAGTAATGCTCTGGTTATCCCTGAGATCTTTTGCTCTCTCTCTCTCTCCTCTCTGGATCACTGATCGTAAATAACATGTCCTATTTGTTTTTAACAGCACCTTAAAAGTGCATTCTTTTATAACAATCCTGTGAAGTAGGCAGCATAACTATCATTATCCCCATTTTTCAGGTAAGGAAACTGAGGCTCACCAAGTTTCAGTGAATTATCCACAGTCACACAGCTAGGAGGGAGCTTGAACTCAAACCCAGATTTTCCAGCTTCAAGTCCTGGGCTCTTCCCAATAGGCCATGATGCTTGTTGATCCAAATTCTTAGTAAGACTTACATACTACTGGAACAATTGGTATCACCTAGCCTTACTTTAGAAGTATGCTACTTATATTGATTTCTAATTGATTTAGTAAATAATAATGTGGACTGGGTGGAGGCACTACACCTGAGTGGTTTAGGAATACTGCTTTAAAAAAAAGTTGTGAATTTTTATCTCCTTTTTATGTAACAGAAACTTAAGATGTTCTATAATTCCAAACTTGGTAATGCTATAAATTTTCCTATTTGGCACTGAAATATTAAAGTTTATTTAAAAAAAATTCTTAAGGCATACTTTTAGTATTACCTAACTGGTATTTTTTTTCTAGATGTGAAAAATGATACTTATTTTTGAGATGGGGGGGGGTTGTATAATAAAGTGAAACTTCAAAAATAAAAATCAACATGTGTATATGGAAAATCATGTATATGATATAGAATTGCTATCCTTTTGGAAAATAATGCCACATGTAATTCACTGTTTTTTTTTCTTATCAGTTAAGATTCAACATATTGTCTTATTATTTTGTTAAATCAGGGTTTGACTTTACACACTGAACTTTCTGAATTTTTTCTTATGTTACTTTAGACACTAACTTTAAAAATAATCCCTCAGAGGGTCCTTCTTCTTTCATTGCACAGTTATGCTTTTCATATGAAATGCTACTTAAATTGTTTAAATATTTATAATTAGCATACAGTATATCCTATTTTTATAGCTGAAAGTACATGGAAATGATATGTTTAAACTTCTTGTATATACTGTATTTAGAAATGGAAATCTATGTAATATTAGGTTTTCGATTCTTTAGAGATTTACTTTTCAGTGGTGTGGTTTAAAAAAAAAAAACAACCCACTATTGTAATCCTGTGAATTCTAATTCCACTGCAGATTAAGTTTAAAGCAATGCAACAACACTTTTAAAACAGAATAAACTTTTGAGACAAAACAGAATGATTTGTTTTCATTGTCGACAAAAACTCATACCCATCACATGTGGATGTTCTCTCTTCTTTTACCTGACCCTGGTAGAAAAATAAAGTTCCTTAATCCAATTTAAAAAAAATTCACTTGCCAGTTTGAAAGATTAAATTGACATTTGTCCAGATTTACAGCTTTAGACTAGAGTTCTAATTGCCAAAATAAGTTTTGTACTTCTTTATCTGGACGTTTGCATCTCAACTTTAAAACTCTTTGAAACCTCTGCAAATAATTCATAGCTAACAGATGAAAGTTAAAGTTGGAATGAGAGCATTAGTGGGGTAAAGTATTAATAGACATTTTTAGGTTAATCTAATATCTTGGATTTTATGTTTTAAATGCAGCTCCTATATTTTCAGCAAAATGCTACTTTTAAAAAAAAGAGAGAGAGAGGCTAGAATGTTTGTCCTCAGATTATAGTTTCTGGAGCTGAAAAGTCAACTGCTTCCTTTTTACAGATGAGATGCTGAAGATGGGAGAGGTGATGTGACTTGAAATTTTAAAATCACAGCACCTTTTCCACTGTAGCACAGAGGCAGAGAGGGGAATAGTTTTGCCTCATTCAAGAATTATGTTTTAGAAAATGTCACATTCTTTTTCTCCCAAATGTTAGGTGAAGACTTTATTAAGGAAACAAATTTAAGAATTCTTTTGAATATATGTGCTAAATTGAATGCTATGATTTGAACAACACTAAGCAGGGCAGTTGTATTTTCCAAGGACCTTATGAGGCTTTTGTCAACCTAGTCATTTCATTCCCCAACCCTACCCCCTCTCCAAAAATGGAAAAAAGTACTGAATTTTCAGCTGGTCCAATCTTACATCCCCTACCATGCATTTTCTAAAAGATGTCACTAGGTGGCATATGATAGAGTTGTTAACTAGGGGAATATTAAGAAGGAAGTTAAGAAGGGTAATGAAATCATAACGGCTGCACTGTGGGTTAGACTTGTTTGCTATCTTCATTTTTTCTTTCTTTAACCCTAACAATAAAAAAATCACATCGGGACATTACTAGGAAGTGGTAATACAGTGCCCCTTTGCTGTTAAAAAGATCTGAGTTGTTTTCCAATTATGAAAAGAGATTTGCCCTAATATGACTGCAGTCTTGTCGGGTCTCCAATTATAGCTCTGCCTCACAGGGCGAGACTTCCTAGCAGAAGTTCAGTCTGTAGGCCCAGAAAAGAGTTAAGAAATAACTGAGTCCAGGACATGGGGATGAGAGAGACTTATGAACCATGCAAATAAACGCCTGTAGCCATAATAGCTCACACTTAAAAGACTTGGACAGTATTTTCCTAATGACAATCTCATGAAATATTACACTTGAAGCTTGTAACTATTATTAGACCCATTTTGCAGATGAAGAAATTGGTAGAAAGAGGTTAAGTTACTTTCTTGGCCTTATAAGGGGCAGATAAATGGTATAATAGAATGTTGGGTCAGGAGTCAGGAAGATAGGAGTTCAAATTATGCCTCCTATACTCTCTTTGTAACTGTGTGACTGGGCAAATCACTTAATCTGTTTGCCTCAGTTTCCTAAACTATAATGGAAATAAAAGCAGTTGTTGGGAGGATCAAATAAGATACTGTAAGGCACTTAGCCTAGTGCCTGGCACATAGCAGGAGCTTTATAAATGCTTATTCCCTTCCCTTCATTAGGGTTACTGGTAAACCAGACTCAAATTCAGGTCACTGACTACAAGTCTAGAGTCTGCCACTAAATGCTAATAGTCACACACCACCTAAAGACATTAAGACACGTTTTGAAGGCTTTAGTGGTCCAATTTGGCTGGAGCATAGAGTGATAATGGAAGGGGAAGTCGTCTAAGTTTAGACTGAAAAAAAGTAGGCAGGAGTCAGATTGGGGGAAGGACCGTACTTGACAAATCCCATTTTCACATTAGTTTCTGCTTCTTTGAAGAGAGAATATGGACAGGGGGTGGCTGCAAATTGTATCTATATACAGATACATAAAATATATTATAGACGTATGAGGCAGGGTTGCATGGTGGATAAAGTACCAGAAAGACTTCAGGTCCAGACTCTGATACAATACTGTGTGACCCTGGGGAAGTGAGCAACCCTCCCTAGGCCTCAGTTTCCTCATGTGTAAAAGGGACAGGCTCCTAAGGATCTTGATTCAAGTCTCCTAATTTCCATGGACCTCAGTTTCCACATCTGTAAAGTCGAGGGAAGACTCGATAGCCTCTGAAGTCTGCCCCGAGGTAGTAGTGATCCAATTCTCGCACCACTCCAGCCTTTTGGTCCGAACTCCTCCTGCCTCCTAACCACCCCCCCCTCTCCCGGCCACTGCTGAATTTCCTTCCAGGGTCCGTTTTTCCAGAAGTAACCGGCCCTCCAACTTTATTCCCCAGATGCCTGCCCGTCCTCTACGGCGCAATGCTTATTCTCCCCTGCAGCCCCAGGGTCCCCCGCCCGCCTTTCCCTTGGGGTAGAGGAAGGGAGGTCCTGGTCCTGGCCAGGACCGTGGCCGTGACCGTGACCGTGGCCCAAACAGAGAGCGCGGCCCGGGGCGCCGCGCGGGAAGCGGGGGGGGAGGAAGGGGGGCGCTGCTCTACTCCGGCCCCGCCCTCCCCGAGGGACTCCCGCCCACGCCTCCCGCTTCCCTCCCCTCCCCACGGAGGGAGCGGCAGTAGCCCTGAGCCCCGATTCCACCTGGCAGCGCGGGGCCCCCCCGGACCCCTCCCGGAGTAGCAGGTAAGCTTCTCCTCAGACCCCTCCCTTATCTTGGCTTTTTCCTTCTCCGGGACGCATACCACGCAGTTTCCGAGTGGGGTGGGGTAGCGGGGCTGGGTCCCTAGATTCTCTGTGCCTGCGGCGAAGGAGAGGCCATACCACGGGCTGGCCTCCTCCGGTCGGCCACCTCTTTCCAGGGCGGCCCCCGCAGCCTTCAGAGCCCAGGAGGACGTGGACTTTGGTCGGGGTTGGGGTGGAGGGCGGAAAGGCTGGAAGACGCACCTTTCCCCAGGTGCTGCTCACCTTGGCTCCTGCCCGGGAGAGAGCGAGGTCCTTGCAGCGCTCCAGGACACTCCGAAACCCAAACTTTCTTTCTGCTGCCGGGATTTCTCAGCAGTGACTCACATCCCCTGGGAGCTGCCTGCGAAGGGGACCGGGAATATGGGACCGGGTGGGTACGGAGGGAGGTGGGGGTTTGGGCTTCCGAACCTGGGGTTTGGGGATGAAGCAAGACCCAGGGAACCGAGAGGAACATCTGAGGTCGCGGACAGACTTCCTCCCCTAGAAATGCACCAACTTCCTACCCTTGGGGACAAGTCACTTCTGCTGTCCACGATCTGTCCAGAGCTTAAAACAGTTCCTCATAGTAGGCGCTAAATAAATGTTTATCGATTGACCGATTGATTGATTGATTGGTCTGTTAGCCAAACAATATAATGCATGCAGTTCCTCTTACCAGTCTTTTAAAGGATGTATGTTAAGGGGAATGCATACGGGTTATTTACTCCCAGAGACTCTTCGACTCTGATCTAAGATGCGCAGAAACAAAAGTACCTTGATTTTTTTTTTAACCATATGTAAGATTTTTTATTTCTCTCTGCAGTATCTGTCAGGACACGCTGGGGGGAAAACTTCCTAGAAAAAACAACAACAAAAACAGGTTTTGGCACTGCTGCTTAACTAAGATTTCAAATGATCCTTCAGAATCTATGTGGGACTTAGACTTGGTTTGATAAACTGCAGTGGTGTTTCAGTAAGGTCTTAAAAGAGGCAGTTGTAATTAAGTAGCATCGAATGGAACAACAAAAGAAAAAGGAAAGAGGTGGTGTTAAAGAAGTAACATCTAAACCTTCCCTTTGCTTTCAGACAAAATGCTTGGCCTTATGCCTTCTTTTTTCTTTTAATTTTTTTTTTAACAGTTGTTTGCCAAATCCTGGTGTTTGAAGAGAAAGGATATTTGGAGTTTAATTTTACTAAGTATGCATGTAAAGCATAATTTTGTCTGCTTGATAGGAATTTACTTAAGTAAAATAAATGTTCAGGTCTTCCCACCTCAGTTAAACATTTTAGGAAAATTTGAGTTTTCTATACCCTGATTACTCACATGGGGATTTTGGGGAAGATTAATGAGAATACCATTTACCCCTATGATACCTGGGATATTGTTTTTGCCCAAAGTTAAGAGTTTCTACACTAAGTAATTTTGCCTGGAAGTTAAAGAATTAACTTCAGTAGGTGAGCAAGGAACCCTCAGTAGATGCCCTCTTTATCAGCCAGTCATGATTTGAAGGCCTTGGAAAATTTTGTGCTTGGAGGGACACTTTTCTAAGGCTGGACTTGGAAGAGCATTATGATCCCTCTTTTCTAACACTGGCTCCCACCAGAAGGCCTTTCACTAGGCTGGAATGGACTCTATATATCTCTACCTATTGAGTTTAATAAAAAGTCAGCAAAAGAAATCTCTCTTGAATTACTGAAATCTTTAAAGGCCCAACCCACCACTTCCTCCATGTTTGCCTATCCGCTGTCCACAGCCTTACCCCCAGCTGAAGTGATATATCTCTTTCTCCTCAAATTTCCTTGGAGCACTTTGTCCTGAGCTTTTGCTGTTATCACATTCTGCCTTGTGTGAGTTAATTTGTACGTTTTTGCACATTTGTATAAAAAATTGGTATTGCCAGCAAAAATTCAGTACCCTTCTGCTAATCTGTTGCTGATAAATTTCTCCAAACTTAGGCTGGTTCTTACACCAGACCTACAAGCTACCCTGTATGTCTTTGCTGCCAGGTAGAACCCTCTAGAGGTTTTTTTTTTTAATGCATTACAAAGACTTCCTGAACCCAGAGTCACCTCTAGGCCACAATGACACCGGCTTTAGGACTTTATGGTTTTACTACTTTCACCCTGACCCACCCCTTTGAAGTAAATCTGCTTCTTTACTATCCTACTTTTGTGGGAGGGAGATGTGAGGGCACAAAGAGAATACTGATTTTCTTCTGAGCCTTCAGAATCTTAGTAAGATGAGATGTCATGGTATACAACTACCAGGAGAATACAAACTCTTTTATTTTGAAAGATCTTGGAACATTTATGTATTTATATAGGTGGAAAAGGTTTGGAAACCCCTCTTTGACAAAAAAATGGAAAATTTGCACTATTTACCTCTTCTAAACTAATTTCATAATTTAGACATTTGATTATACCAGGAATCTAACTAAAGATGAGGGGTACTTTAAGGAAGCTAAGATTTTATAACAAACTTCAGCTGAGGAGGGAAAATGTGCACTATTTGCCACCTCTAATATGAGCTAATTTCCAAGTTTAGAAATTTGATTATGCCAGGAGTCTAAAGATAAGGGGATCTGAGGAAGCAGAGATCTGTTTGAGGGCAGAGATTGAGCAAAACTTAAGTTGCTACACCTCATAATTTTTATTTAGCAAATGGACAAAATTGTGACTATAAAGCTACTCTGATGGCAAAATATTATGTTGGTAAAAATGATTTTCATAGAGAAACTGAAAGCAAAAAGGGGAACAGCATGTGTTGGAGAGGTTTTAGCAGAAGCTAAAATTTCAAGTTTGCAGAAAAAAGTAAAAATATGGAAAAACATTATTACAGGTAGGAAATTTTAAAAATTTTTGCCTAGCTTTATATTAGTTTTGGTGCCGGGTACATACAGTAAATATTTAATAACTCATTATGTTTGAAGGCAGTCATTTACAATAGTTTTAGTCCCATTCTACATCTCTTCCCCAAACCCAACCTGGGGAGTTAATCTTTTTAAGATTAGTTTTTGTAGAGTTAACACCTCTTAGTTAAATCTCAGCAGGATCTACAGTCTCTCCCCCTCCTTCCAGCCCTACCTCCAAATCCCACTTCTTAGGCTCCAGAATGTTAAATAGCTAACATACCTAATGCTTGTTCAGATATTTCTCCCTTCTATTTGAAATACTGCCAAATCCTATTTAACACCACATCCGTGAATTTTATTCTGATTGTGCCCTCCAGAAAACTCATTGTATTTTTAAAGGGGTTTAAGGAATGCAATGGTAGATAATTTTCATAATATGAGCTGAGCGCTTAGAAAAGCACTGGCTATTTGATTTTCAGCACTCGTAAGTACTAAGCCATGAAAGCTGTTGGACATATTTTTGCAGCTATGTTACTGAATAATTGTTGGAGACATAGTATATTTGGTGTGGTACAGAACCAGTATCAATTAATTACTAAGCCTTTATTGAAATCTATGATAGGGGAGAAAATTTTTAAAAAAAAAGCAAAACCTTACATTCTATTGGTAAAAGGCAGTATGTACTCATACAAAATAAACACAAGGGAGAGATTATAGAGAGAGGAGAGAACACTCAGGACAAAGACTTAGAGATAAATGCCATAATTAGGGGTTACAGAATGATGATAAACCAGCTAAGGAGCCTAGGAAGTGGCCAGACAAGTAGTTGGAGAACTAGGAGAAAACAGTGCCAGGAGAACTCATAAAAAGGGAAAATTCCAGATGAGAAGGTGGTCAATTGTATCAAATGCTTCAGAGGGATCAAGAAAGATGTGTATTAAGGAAAGACCATCAGCTTAACAGTTAAAAGATCATCGGTAATGTTGGAGGAATATAAAGTCAGAAGCCAGATTGCAGAGGGTTGAGAATTAATCAATCCATCAATATTTATGAACCATCTATTACATCCCAGGCACTAAGCATGCTGGGGATACAAAAAGAGGCAAAAGAAAAGTCCCTGCCTTCCGGGAGTTTGCAGTCATTTGGGAAGTGAATGAAAGGAGGAGCGGCTAGGTGGCGCAGTGAATACAGCACTGGCCCTGGAGTTAGGAGAACCTGAGTTCAAATTCAGCCTCAGACACTTAATACACACACAAAAACTAGCCATGTGAACTTGGGCAAGTCACTGAACCCCAACTGCCCTACCTTTCCCTCCAAAAAAAAATATTATAATAATAACTAAGAAAGTGAAAGGAGAGGAAGCAAAGAGGGAGGAGGTTGTAGGATGATATCTTGAAGAGCTAGAGAGGGAGAGACTTGAGGCCTGTTTGTAGGCACCACAGGGAAAGGGCCAGTACATTGGGAGAGTTGAAGATTAGAAAAGGAAATGATGTGGGGGCAGTTTGCTGAAGTAGAGGGAAGGGTGTGGGATCAAGAAAGGTTGTCCTTGGCAAGGAGGACCACCTCTTTATCAGATATAAATAGGAATAGAGACAGGGGCTATAATTTTATCAATTATAGGGATCTCCCTCCACCAATGCTAGCTCCTCTGTAAATTTTGGAGAGTTTTCTAGGGCACTGAAAGGTTAAATGATTTGTCCCTGGGTTCTTTGTAGTCTTCTTGACTACGAATCTAACTTTCTAGTTTCTGTGGCATATATCATAAGTAAATACCCATCTTTAAGAGTTTAAATTTTAAGAGAGCCTGCTAATCAGAAAAGGGTAGGAGACCCTGCTGATGACATAGCCCATATCCTCTCTAATCCCAATGCCTATAAAATATATTTTTTTCTAAATTAAATTTTATTTTGTTTTCAAACAAAAAATCCACCTTCCCTTCTTCCCACCTTACTAAGGGGAGTGGAGGAGGTAGGGAATAAGTATTCACTAAGATTGTACTATTTGCCAGGCACTGTGCTTAAATGATTTATAAATATTGTCTCATTTATTCTATTAAGAAAGTAAGAAAAACAAAACCACTGTTACAAATCTGTTATAGTCCAACAAATTACCACATTGATCATGTCCGAAAAAGAAAAAGAAATCTCAGTCTGCACTCTGAGTTTATCACCTTTATTAGGAAGTGAGCAGTATATTTCGTTATGAGTCCTCTGGAATTGTGTTAGGTTATGCTGAATGATGATGGCTGTTGACTGAGATGTTTGAGGGAAACTACTTGTTTTCACCCAGCTCATCAAGGCTTAGCTGGAGCAGGTAGCACATGAAGGTAATTGAAAGAAAGAGAGGAGAGAAATAATTATTTTAAAGATTTACAAAAATAGAGAAAGATTTGATCATTTACAAAGCTCTTTTCCCTCCTCCCATATAGCAAACAAGCTTTCTTCTCAACCACGATGTCGTTTTCCTTCCATACTGTCACCTGTACTCTGAGCTGTGCAGATGGTGATCTTTGACTGGGCTGCTTTAGAAACTGGATTACTGGAGTTTCACAACTGCAACCCAGAATGTACTGGTGTGTGGGCACGGAGGCATCTGCTGTAGGCCAAGAGCACATCATGGACCAAGGCCAAGATGGTAAGTCTTTTTGGTTTAGGAGAGTACTAGACCAGGCTTATCTGTAAAGTCAGAACGATACAAGATGACTCATTTATATAATTTGTTTAACATTTTTAAAGTGAATTTCTTGTGAGACAGCTAGGTTAAGTATTATTATGTCATCATCTTGCAAATGAGGAAATTGAGATGCAAATTCAGTAGGTAAGTTACTTGCCCAGCATCCTACATCTAGTAAGTATGGGAGCCAGGATTTGAACTTAGGTATTCTCATTCCAAGATGAATATTTTATATTATGCCATGGTTTTTTCCTTCAAATCAGTAGAAGTGAAGTTGAGTATTATTTTTCTTCACAGAAGTATGCTTTAGTAAGATTCATGCTAACAACAGGAATATATGACCTAATTTTCAAATGTCAGCTTCTCCTTGAACATAAATTATGAAAAATGGAAAATCTTCCCCACAGTGAATTGTCCCAAAGTTTGAGACATACATCTTTTTAAAAGTTTGCTTATCGTAAATCTCTTTCTTTATTAGTGTTAGTCAATGATGTGGTACTGGAAAAGCATGAAACAGAGAAATACAAAATTTTATATTTAGTGCTTTTAACACTTTTAAGTGAGCTTTTACAGATCTCATTTTTCTTTCCCACACAGTGACCCTTTGATGTAGAGAGGGGAAAGTATTACTATCCTTATTTGACAGTTAACTGGCTTGCCATTCATTTAATTAATTGGTCAGCTCTGCTGGTCCAGAAGGAAGAGAGGCTTTCAGCACTTAAGTTGCTCTTCTAATGGGAAACCAAGTACTAAAAAAAAGACAACTTCCTTTGACTTAAAGAATTACACATATATGTGGCTACAGAGGAGTAAACATTCTCCATCACCACTACTACTCCTCACCCCCCACCCACATCATGCGGGAAGTTAATGGCAGGGACAGATGTATTATTGAAAACTGTCTCATCTCTGTTTATTGCTGAAGTGTTGTGTCTGTGATATCGTGGTAGCAGGGTGTGGTCTTTCACAGAATTTGTTGTTACTGGCCTGTTATCCATAGGTTTTGAGATTTACAAAAGTGGTAAAGGAATGAAAATGACCAAAAACTCAAAGAGAAATGGAAAGGTTATTTAAATAGACTATAAAATATTATATATTTTGTGTTATAACTACTGATAATATTGATGATTATTAATCATATTATATATGATATTATAGATTAGAAAGATGGTTTAAATAGACTGTGGAATATTAAGTTATGTTTGAGTGCTAGAATAAAAGACATCATTGAAGAAACATATGCCTGGAAAGGTAGCACAGGATATTGAATAAAGAGGTGGCCCCAGAGTCAGGGAGACCTGGGTTCATTTCTGTCCTCTGACACATATTGACTGTGTGACTCTGAGCAAGTCAGTTACCCTTTCAGTGGTTCAGACAACTAAAACTGAATTGCGGAACAGTTGCTGATCTGCATTTGAGGAAGGAATTTCCTTACCATGGCATTCCCTTCATGGATGTAATCAGAGGTCCAGACCTATTGGTCTTCCCCAAAAAGGAAAAATTAGGAAAGATGGTGGGCCAGTCATGTGTTGAGAATGAGAGATAATAGCTGGATAACGTGAATGCTATGTTACTATGTCAGAAATAGCAAAAGAATGAAAAAAAAAAACTTCCATCACGTTGGACGAATCTCCCATGAAGTGTTTTTGGAAAGAAATGGTCAAAAATTGCACAGGATAAGAATGTGTGGAGGAGTTGAAGGAATGAAGAATTTATTAAGTGCTTATTGTATGCACAGCACTGTGCTAATATACAAATAGAAAATGGAATACAAATAAAAAAGGAAAATAATCCCTGCTCCCAAGAAGCTTACATTTTATTGGGAGAGACACCTACAAGTCAGGTAGAAAGGTCCCATGGTCCTTAGAATATAGCAGAAAAGCTAACATTAATGCCTCTCTAATGGCATTTCTCCTAGTAAAATCATATCATTTTCTGTTGTTGAACCATTTGATAGTTCCAAGGACTTTGGAGACAACAACTTTCTTTTCTGAGTCTTCAGTGGATGTGGCTTTAGCACCTTTAGGAACATTTGCCAGGCTGTATGTCCAAGGGGGCTTGTTTCTCAGGATGATGGTTTGGACACTGAGTGGAAAGCATTTTTATTCTAACAGTTCTTGGGTTCAGGGTCCTGGACTGTCTCCATCAGGAACTAAGGGGAGGTTGTGGCAGTGGCCTGATCTGTCTGGTTTCCACTTACTCCTGTCTCTCCTTCAGAGAGACTTGGCTTGTCTGTCCTGTAAATCCCATTTGGTTGGGAGTTGGTGGAGATGACTGACTTCTTCTTCTCTATGGGAGTCACCTTCCCAGGTGACGGTTGTGAGGGTTGGACAGAAAGCAGGACTGGTAGTCTGGTGGGGGAACTAAGGCTCTTATTCCTACTTTCCTGTTGGTGGCAGTTGTTGATAGTGATGAGAAAGCCCTTTCTCCACAACGATTTCTCCCTTCAGTGATGGCTTTGTGGGCTGAGTTAGAGGCAGGACTGTTGGTTTATGGTACACTCTATTACCAGAGCTGTTGGGTTCAGGATCCTGGGAGACGGTGGTGAAGATGGTGGCGGTATTTGGGATTTGACTAACTTGGCACATGCTATCTCCCCCCCAAGAATAAATCTTCCTGGGAAAGGCGATGAGTCAGTCATTTAGACAGAATCTCTAGTTCATTTGGTGGGACCTATGAGAATTTCTGCAAAGATGGATGTAGAAGGTCCTATCAAATGCACTAGACTTCCTGACTCTGAGAAAGTTGTAATTTGTAGTGAAAATGGGGAGTTCTGGCTCCACAGAAAGAATAATAAACAATCCATCTAAGAATTTAAGAGCTTATAGATCCTAACCCTCCACCAGATTTTAAGCTACAGAAGAGTAAGACCTGAGTTTTATTTCCCTCACACTGGTTTGTGCATAATTCATTTTTTGCTGAATTTAATTAAAAATGAAGTCCATCTTAAAACCAAACCCATAGCCTCACCCTTATTAGCATCATTTATTAGATAAGTCGGCTAATGAGTATGCATGTCATAGGAAAGAAAAACATTTTTTGGCCTTTAATGAATTATATTTGAAAATGAAAACCCTTTGAAAGTAGGGTGTGTGTTGGATGTAACATATTATTATAAATGTGAAATTAGAGTAAATGAAATGTTGATAATGGGACTAAGAAATCTGCTTTGACAAACGTATTATTAGACAAAAGCATTCTTGATGGAGTTAAACACCAGTCAACTTTAGAAAAACCTGTCTCTGGCTGTGATTACCCACAAAGTCAAGTAAAGAATTGAGACAATTATCCAAGTGATTCAAGCTACAGAAACATCTAGCCTGATCCATCACAGAGATTAGTAATGTGCCTTATGTTACAATGAGGAGGAAAGACTAACAGGTAACCAGAAGAAGCAAATTCTAGACCCAGCCCTCCCATTAACTAGACTTGTGACTGGGCAGATCCCATAGACTCTCAGGCTTTAGCTTCCTCATCTGTGAAATAAGGGATTAACCTGGATCTGGGGTGGAGAAACTGAGGCTTTGAGACCACATGTGGCCTTCTAGATCCTTAAGTGCAACCTTTTGACTGAATTTTCACATCTGAACACATCTGAATTTTCAGCCAAAAGTCTGCACTTAAGGATCTAGAAGGCCATAGGTTCCCCATCCCTGGACTGAATAATATGATTTGTCTTCTGAAATTCTTCAACTCTTTGTACTCCAGATAATTGACTAAGTTCTCCTCCCTTCCCATTTCTTTGTGTAGGCATGACTTTTGTACTCTTAAATCAGGGGTTAACCTCAGTTCTATAAACTTAAGAAAATTTTTTTGATAAGTACATTTGAATATTTTTTACTTTCTTTGTAGTCCTATGTATTTTAGTTTCCATATTTACAAACATTTCTCTCACTATAGGGCCATTGGCTTCATCAAACAGCCCAAAGGGTCCATGACACAGACAAGGTCAAGAATATCTCTGCATTATATTGAGTGTTGCTAAAATTTATACTGATGGTAAAAAAAAAAATACCATGATGTTCGTATGCTACCGAAATGTAAATACTGTATACAGCATGACTTCAAAAGCAGAAATATAAATGGAAGAGAAACGCCCCATCCAGAGTGCTCCAAATCCCTGAATTTCTATTTTTTAAAATGCCCATTTTTGCTTTTTAAAACACAAACATACAAGAGTAATTTCTCCTAAACTGAGGTGGTTTGAGCTGGTAGTAGTTAGCTTCTGCCTTCCTGAAATAGAAGTAGGAACCAGCAGACTAAAATAGGAAGTGAGCCTAATCCTACCATCAGCTGGTGATGCGGGGCGGCTGTGTTTTGTTTTTTGGTTTGTTTGTTTTTTTAGTTATAGAACCTCATTTATGACACAAACCTCAGCCCTCATCTTTAACTTGTGTTTTATGCGATGATGTTTTTTAAAATATGAAAACAAACAGTTTGAAATTTATCAATGAAACAGGAGGAAGGTGGAATGGATAATTCACTTCCTGTCCTGGGGCCATTTCTTTGAAAGGGCCCTTTGTTAAGGGTGGGGCCCTTTACAGCCTCTTGTATGTTCATGGTATTTATGGGTCATTGGACACCTAGCACAGTGCTGTGCAGAGACTTCACAAATCCACAGCTGGAAGTAACTTCAGAGGAGGGCATTGAATTGTCCAAGGTCCCACTGATAATGGTCATGAAGGAGGGATTCAAATCCAGGTCTTCTGGTTCCAGAACTGGTATTCTTTTGAGTGTATCACTTAGCAGGATGCTTTATAAATACTTATCCTATTGATTTTTTTAAAAACACAAACAAGAAAGACTGTTGATGGTTAACTCAGGTGGAAAGAACGCTTTGTTAAAGTGATTTCAGCTGTATGTGGATGGGGGCATTTAGTTCTTTTTGTGACCACAGGTTGCCATTCGTTAAAAGAGAGACTGAATGTTGATGGATCAGTGTTAGAAAAAACAACCCAGACTGCATGTAACTGTCTGTGTGACCACTGGACAGTGTGACCTGAGGCATCTAGGTGACATAGGTAGTGTGCTAGACCTAGAGGCAGAAAAGACATGAGTTCAGATCAGGCACTAGTGTGACCCTGGGTAAGTCACTTAACCTCTGTGCCTCATTTGTCCCCTCTGTAAAATGGGGGAGTATGATAATAGCACCTCCTTCCCAGCTTGTAGTGAGGCTTAAATGAGACCACACCTTTGCAAAGGTTAAAGCACTATATAAATACTAGCTGTGTTTATTATCATCTCGGGGTCTCCGTTTTCTTATCAGTAAAAGAAAAGTATTAGACTAAATGAGCATTATGGCATGGTAATAAGAATACTTAGACTGGAATCCAAATCTTGCTTCTGCCATTAACCAACTGTGTGACTTTGGACAAGTCTTTTTTCTTCTGAGCCTCAGTTTCCTAATCTGTAAAAAATATTATGATCTCATACTATTTGTACTACCTGTATCTTGGGATAGTTATGACGAAAACCTGTTATTGACTTTTAAGTACTATATAAAAGTGAGTTGTTACCAAATAATGATCTCTGCCTCTTAGAATCCCCAGCCACATAATTTTGTTGTTGTTCAGTCATTATCGTGCTCTTCCTGGCCCCATTTTGGGTTTTCTTGGCAGAGATACTAGAGTGGTTTGCTATTTCCTTCTCCATCTCATTTTACAGATTAGGAGACTGAGGCAAATAGGGTTATGTGACTTGCCCAGGGTCACACAGCTAGTAGTGTCTGAGGTCAGATATGAACTCAGGAAAATGAATCTTCCTGATTTTAGGCCCAGTGCTCTATCCGCTGTGCCACCTAGCCTTCCCTAAATCCCAAATTGCTTATACTCCCTGCCAAAGGAATCTTGTATTTAATCTGAATATACTTGCTCTCATATATGTTATCTCTCTTTATTGTAAGTTTTTTGAAGGCAGGGTGCCATATTTTTGTCTTTGAATTCCTAGGCCTACTGTCTGGCCCAGTTGCACATAGTGGGAATAATGCTTCTTCATTGACTATATATGAGTCAGAGGCCCCAGGTTCAAATCCTTCCTCTACCACTTAGCTGCCTGCATGACTGTGGGCAATGTCGTATAACTTCTCTCACTTATATTAATGTAGTAAACTTATGATCCTATTTCTCAGCGTAATTACGTTGTAAGAATAATTAAATCTTTATTAATAGATTTTCCATTTGAAAGTAATTTTTATGCTTATTCTTAATATTTTTGCTGATGGGTTCATTACTTGAGTTTATCTCAGCTTCAGAAATGAAATGCCTACCACATGGAAAAGCAGAGTGTGAGAACTCTGCATCCTACTTTGAAGTATTGTTGTTGTTCTTATTATTATTATCATCATTGCTTTTTGGAGGGGGGAAGGCAGGGCAGTTGGGGTTAAGTGACTTGCCCAAGGTCACACAGCTAGTAAGTGTTAAGTGTCTGAAGTCTGATTTGAACTCAGGTCCTCCTGACTCGAGGGCTGGTGCTCTATTCACTGTGCCACCTAGCTGCCCCAGCATTATTATTTTTTAAGATGATGATGCTTTTATTTGGTGTGATAGCCTGAACGGTGGTCTCTCAGCCTCAAGAATCTTCCCACTCCAGTCCATTTTCCACTCAGCTGTCAAATTAATCCTCCTGAAGTACACATCTGAGTATCATGTGTCACTCCTACTGTTCAGTCAACTCCAGTGGCTCCCTGAATCTTCTTGGATCAAATATAAAATCCTCTGTTTGGCATTCAGAGTCCTTCACAACGTGGCCCCCTTCCATTCTTCCAGTCTTTTTACCTCTTAATCCTTACCATAGACTCCACTGGCCTCCTTGCTGTTCTTCATACAGAACACTTCATCTACAGATTCTGGGGATTTCTCCTGGCTCTTCCCTCTCCCCCTGAATATTTTTCTTTCATCTTTAAAATAGCATTTTGGTTTTTTCCAATTACATGTAAGGACAAATTTTAACATTCAATTTTTAAAATTTTTGAGTTCCGAATTTTTCATTCTATCACTCACCTGCCCCCTCCCTAAGATGGTCAGCAATTTGATATAGGCTACATATGTGTGATCATGTAAAATTTATTCTGGAATCTTTTTCTTCTTCATCTCTGCCTCCTGGCTTCCTTGGCTTTCTTCAAGTCCCAGCTAAAATCCCATTTTCTACAAGAGATCTTTCCTGATGCCCTTTCATTCTAAAACTTTCTCTGTTTTATGGAGAACTCACACAAGGCAAGTGCTTACATGGTCAGAAGAAACCATATAAAAACACTCTCAAGGTCTCTCTTAAGAACTTTGGAATTACTTGTGTTACATGGGAGACCCTGGCATGGGACAGCTCGGCATGGCATGCCCACATCAGAAAAGGTGCTGTGTTCTATGAGCAAAGCAGAATTGAGACATCCCAAAAGAAATGTGAGATGTGCAAATTTAAGAGAATCCACCCGATTGGTGTCTGACCTGCAATAGAGCATTCTGAGCTCATATTGGTCTGGTCAGCCACAGTCAGATGCATTTTAACTGGATTGTAAAATAGTGATGTCATTTTTGTCCTCCTCTGGAATGAAGCACAGCACCCAACTCTGTTGGCTATCTCCAATTTTTCCTGGACATATCATGTTTGTACATAATTGTTTGCATGTTGTATCCCTCCTTAGACTGTGAGTCCTTTTGCCTTTCTTTGTACCTAAAACTTAGCACAGTTCCTGGTAAACGCTTAATAAAATTCTTTAATAACTATGTGTGGCACTTAAACTTTCCCCAAAGGTTCACATTTGTAAGAGCTAGGAAGAAATGGTATCTATACTCCTGGCCTGTTGTTTTAAATACAAAACTTCATGGTAATTCAGATAAGAGGTTAAAAAGTTTAAATACATAAAAATCAAGAAATGGGAATTCTTTTATTAGCATTTTATTAGCATGTGGTGTTGTTTATAAGTGGCCTTTGGGGCTGTTATGTAACCTATTACAAGTTAAGTCTGTGCTAAATGGATGAACATTGCTTTGAGAATGCTGGCTTTAATATTTCATTTCTTTCATGGGATTTATTTCTTTTATGGAGCTCAAATTTGTATCCATACTGGCCCCACTGCTTGGTTTTGTACTTTCCCTGAGATTTTGTTTTATTTTAGATTGGTTTGGTTTTTTTTTTTTTTTTTGGTAATTTAGAAAAGAATCTGCTCAAGCAGATTTAATAAATCCTATTGGGTTTATTAGGACAGCAAGGTGGTACAGTGGATAGTGTGCTGGGCCTGGAGTCAGGAACTGACTCATCTTCCCAAGTTTATTATTAAATCTAGCCTCAGACACTTGTAAGTTGTGTGACCCTGGGCAAGTCACTTAGCCCTGTTTGCTTCAGTTTGCTCATCTGTAGAATGAGCTGGAAAAGAAAATAGCAAACTACTTTAGTATTGTTACTAAGAAAACCAAGAAAAAACTAAGAAAACTAAGAAAATTGTTACTAAGAGAACCCCAAATGGGGTCATGAAGAGTTGTATATAACTCAAAGGACTCAGCAACAATAACAACAACAAAAATTGGGTTTATTTGCAGAGAGAGAGCTTTATGCTAGCAAACTTGGAGTCCGTGACTTTTCCACTAAAAGCTGGGTGCCAGCTTTTAGCCAAGTTCCATGGACCTCAAAACCTGGCTGAATTCACCCAAGCCAATGGATACAAGCTGATTTTAAAAAATCAGATCTGTGATTTCATTTGGTCTAAAGAAATCCCTGAGCATAGAACTCTTTCCACCAATACAAATTGATACCTGCTCTTTACCCCACAGCCCTAGAGTTACCTGGGGGCGTCAAGAGTGGAACCAAAGCCATTCTTGAACCCATGTGTTCTTGGCTTAAAAGGTCAGTTCTCTATCCACTCTGTACACTGCTGCTCACAAGCTGCATATATCCTTGCAAAGGCATCCCCATTTTTGTTGGGGCTGCTTTTGTGAGAGAGAGAGAGAGAGAGAGAGAGAGAGAGTGTGTGTGTGTGTGTGTGTGTGTGTGTGTGTGTGTGTTACTCAACACCAAACACATTTTCTATTGACCTGTGGTATAAGCTTCAAAACTCTGACTTGCGGAAATATGATGCCTTCTCATGTAATAATTAGATTTGCAACTAAGGTAAAAATTTCTTTAAATAGCCCTTTGCAAAATTGTCAAAGAGTGTTTCTGATGAAGAAAAAACATGTTAAAAGTCAAGTTAATATTCAGTTGTTTGTGAATTATGGGGAGGGTGAAGAAAAGCATATGATTTTTCTTTCTTTTTTATTCTTATGCAAAGGGAAAAAGAGTATCATTCCACTCATACCAGTTTGCAACTTTAGTGAGCCTCAGGTCTTTCCTCTACCTCCCCCCCCGTATCATATCAAATTCCAGGTCTGGTCACCTCACCCTCCACAACACCTGTCACTTCTGTCCCCTTCTCTCTACTCATCTACCCTCCCTCCTCCCGCCCTTTAACTCTACTATGGCACCAGCTTCCTGATTAGTCAGCCTGCTCCCAGGTTCCTCTTTCTGCACATCTCCTCTACTATAACGGGAGCTTAGTGGGCTCCTGGAGCTCTCCTTCCTGCTTCCCAATCCCCAGTCTCCCCAGTCCTTTCTTGGACCATAAAAGGATTGGGGATGGGGTGAGGGTTAAGAAGTCTGGAAGGTTGTGAGGCTTTTTCTGAACTTTTACTGTCTGCTAAATATGAGTTGCTGAGTACTCTCTATCTCAGCCTTCTTCAGCCCCCTTGTTGTTGATCAGTCGCTTTTCAAGTGTGTCTGACTATTTGTGACCCTTTGGTAAAGATACTGAAGTTGTTTGCCATTTCCTTCTTTAGCTCATTTTACAGATGAGGGAACTGAGGCAAACAGAGTTGAGTGACCTGCCCAGGGTCACATAGCTAGTAAGTGTCTGAGGTCAGATTTGACACAGAAAAATGAGTCTTTCTGACTCTAGGACCAGCATTCTATCCACCAGGCCATCTAGTTACCCCTCATCTCCCTTGCTAAGAAGTAAAAATCTTTTCTATGCATATAAACACTCCCTATTATTTAGTATTACCTATTTGAGATGTCTCAGCATTACTGAAAGCTTCCATGATAACCACCATAGAAGTCACTGTAAGTATCCAAACAAGTAAGGACTCCCAAGACCTCAGTCTCTATGTCCACAATCCCTAGTTAGCCACCCAAAAGGATCTTCCACCTGCTTCCTTTTGAGCAACAGCCTCTTTCCCTTGGTTTGTCCCCAAAAGAAAACTGATGTGAAACACCAAGCCAACCCCATTTTAGAAATATTAAAAAAATATTTCTCTGGTCTAAAATCCAAATCTTATCAATTATTGTTATATTGCTCTGCTTAGTTTCTTTTTCTTTTATTCTGAACTTAAGTACCAAAAAAGAAACAAAAAAGTTTTCTCATCTATAAAGTAGAACAGAAAAAAAGATGAAACAGTGAATATGTATGGAGTACATACTTACTGCTTTTTTTGAAAGCAGGTAATAATTCAGTAGGTTACTTTCAAAATTGACCTACTTGGCTATTTTCCTATGTGCATTTTTAAAAAATGTATTTTTTTTCTAAATTTTACATCAAATCCCCTCTCAAAAAAAAAAACCAACCCCAAAAACTCTGAGTATTTCCATATTCAAAATACAGCACAAAGATGATCGGAAGATAACTGACATCTGAACTTTTACCTAACTAACTTCTATAACTGTTTTTTATCTCACTATGGAATTTTATCTACTATTTGAGAATGTTGTGAATCATAATTCTGACATGGCTCATGGTAGAGAGATTTTCAAAGGCATGGAGTAATTCTGTCCTGTTTTGAACCCAAGGAAAAAATGTTTAGACTGAATTTAATCTAAGAAAAATTGTTTCTAGAAGGTCTTAGTATGGAATTTTATTCCATTCTGGAGTATCCCATAAAGTCAACAAAGAACCCTTGGTATAACAATAACCCATTGCTATGATGTGTATTTTAGTGTTGTTTCTGTCCCCTTTCCCTTCTTAACCACATGTACTCTGGTGAATGACCTCTAATCTCCGAAGGTTTTAAATGATAAAAGTTTTAAATTATTCTGGGCTCTAGGGGAAACCTCAGTTTCACCCTAGGGGGGTCTCATTTAAACAGTTTTTTATGTCTTGGCACAAAGATTTGTTTGGTCTTGTACCACTGGATGGTGTTGGGGGCAGTCAGAGATGCCCTCAATTTTGGTGGGGCAGAAGAATGCCTACTACCCTGGCCCTAGATACCTCTATACATTTTTACTAACACCCCCATAGATTGGTAATCAATCACCTTATCCACCCTGTATTTTAAAAGTCATAACTAGTACTCCTTCCTGAAGAGAGTATCGTCATTTTATCCATCTAACATGCGGTAGGTGGGCATCATGACTCTTCCATTTATCTCCTTGACCTCTAGGCAGTTTGTTTGTGTGACTAGCCCTATTCTGGAGGGCAGCTGCTGGAACTGCTCCAATCTCTTAATTAAACTTAACGAGTTACTGTGTAAGCCCTTCTATCACCACAAGGAGGTGATTTTTTAAAAAAGAACAAGAAAGCAAAATGGCTTTCTTATAAGGCTTTACAAATAGTTGAGGAAGGAAGGAAAGTGAAAGGTAAAGGAGAAAGGTAAAGATATAGAATACAGATTTCCAGAGAATAGCAGGGCCAGATAAGAAGGTTTCTTAATTGAACAGTGCAAAGAAATAGAAGAAAACCATAGAATGGGAAAATGAGATTTCTTCAAGGAAATTAGATACATCAAAAGAATGTTTCATGCGAAAATGGGCATGATAAAAGATGAATGTGGCAGGGACTTAACAGAAGCAGAAGAGATAAAGAAGAGGTGGCAATAAGCCACAAAAGATCTACAAAGAAAGATCTTAACATTACCAATAACCATGATGATGTGGTCACTGAACTAGAGCCAGATATTCTGGAGAATGAAGTCAAGTGGGTCTTATGAAGCATTGCTAACAATAAGGCTAGTAGAGGTGATATAATTCCAACTGAGTTACTTAAAATCCTAAAAGATGATGCTGTTAAAGTACCGCACTCAATATGCCAGCAAATTTGGAAAACTCAACAATGGCCACTGTAATGGCAAGCAAAGAAGTACTTTGCTGCTTGTTTTAGCTATTCAAGTGCCTTTGAGTCTTGCCTTTGATTGTGTCAAGTCTTTGTTGGAAACATTATACATTGTGTTGCCCTTAATAGATCTAAGGCAATTTGGAAACCTTCCTTGCCCTTAATAGATATAAAGTCGTCACATGGAGCCCACAGTGGGAGGAGCTTGCTGAAAGAACAGAACAGAAAGAAAAGATGGGACAGGAAGGATGGAACAGGAAGGAACAGAACAGATAAAAGCTTAAACATGAGCTGGGACCAAGCAGAACTGAGAGGGAGAATGCTTGTGATTTCGGCACTCTGTCCATCTGTTCTGTGTTGATGTTACTTTGTTAGAACAAAGCATTCTGTCTTTTAAAAGAGGGCTTTACCAGAAGCCCTGAAAGAAGATTTTACTGCTGTTTACAGAAGTCTTGAAGGAAGCCTTTACTGCTGTTTACAGAAGTCCTGAGACTTTACTGTTTATCTGTGTTTGATTTCTCAGACAGAAGTTTGCCTATTGGTTTGTGTTACTTTGTCAGAAAGAAAGCAAATTGAGATAATAGAGCTGGCAATGTGTGGAAATATTGTTGTCACCTCTGTTAAGCTTAATGCATGTAAATATTGTTGTAGTTCTGTTAAGTTTGTCTTCCTAGAAACAAAAACTGCAAAGGGCTTGGAGTGGAATAGTCCCCATGGGATGAGATATAGAACTGGAGCAGAGAGCTGCCTGCATGTGAATCCAGGGAGCATGGAAGAGGAGCCATGGGGTTTGGAAGTCATCCTTGAGTTAAGATGAAAGACAACTTTACTTGGGTAGTTAGTGCTGACTGATGATATTGTAAGTTACTGTGACCTAGGGGTGGTTGGTATTTGTATTTTCTGCTACCCCTTGAGGATGATTGGCTTAAGGATGATTGGAAGTCAGCCTGGAGTCAAGATGAAAGAAGGCTTGACTTGGGTATTCTGTATTGATTGAGAAGATTGTGACTTACTGAATGATGTTTTGTTTAAGACTATGTGTCCACTTTAGTAATAAGTAGCTATATTATATTGTTGTGAACTTTGTGCTTTAGTTTCTTAAATGTTTTGCTTTAGTTTATTGCTGAATAAATAGAGAGTTCATTCTACTATTCGATTAGATGCTTAAAGTTATTTACAGCAGCTGTCCTCAGGAGAGCTGCTTGTGATTGGCTTTATGGCCACTGAATTGGATAAGATCAGTTTACATCCCAGTCCTAAAGAAGGCAATGCCCAAGAATGTTCAAATTACTAAATGATTGCACTCATTTCATTTGCTAGCAAGGTTCTGCTTAAGATTTTGCAAGCTTACTTTAGCAATATAAGAACCAAGAATGACCAGAAGAATAGGCTGGTTTTTGAAGAGGCAAAAGAACTAGAGATCAAATTGCCAATATTCACTGAATTATGGAGAAGGGAAGGGAGTTCCAGAAAAAACATATACTTCTGCTTCATTGACTACACTAAAGCCTTTAAGCTGTGTGGATCACAACAAAATATGGCAAGTCCTGGAAGAAATGGGAATACTAGATCATCTTGAGGGACCTGTATGGGTCAAGTAGCAACACAAAAAGATTGTATGTTGTTATCTTTTTAATTTAACTTAAAGGCAGAGTATATCATGGAAATGTCATACTGGATGAAACAAAAACAGAAATTAAGGTTGCCTGGAGAAATATCAACTATCTCAGATATACAGACAATACCACTCTGATGACAGGAAGTGAAGACAGATTAAGCAGGCTGATCATAAATTCAACACACTAAATCCATTTCTTAAAAGTTTCACACACACAAGCACCCCTTCAACTTTGTGGGGCCAGGTATGCAGAATTTCCCATTTTATATCCCCTGAAAAGGGATAAAAGTGATTCCTTTAAAGAGACCTTTAATTGATTCTACTGATTTTGTAAGAGTAAATAATTTTGCTCTTTAACTCTCCCAGTTAATGAAATTCTGCAGTTTACAAATAATCTAAACCTCTCCCATTAGAACAGACCTTTATTAGCCATTGTTTTAAATTTTCTGTGACTTGTTTAAATTTTTGTTGCAACTGCCCAAGGACCTTAATTTAAAAGCCCACCCATTTGGCCATTTGCTAAAATCCACCCCTTCCCCCAAATATTGATGGGGAAGGGAGAGGGGAAGGTGGTAAGAAGGTAAATTTGAGGCTTTTTTTTTATCACTTGCTCTGAGCTCCAGTGGTGATTACTGTTGTTATTTTCATGTTTTAAAACTTTTAGTTCAATAGAGTTTGAGGAGCATTCTCTGACTTCAGTGCACTTTTTTTAAAAATTAAAAGCAAATTTACTTCTAGCTCTTATTTTTTTGTCTTTTTTTTTTTTTGGATGGGAGAGGCAGGGCAGTCGGGATTAAGTGACTTGCCCAAGGTCACACAGCTAGTAAGTGTTAAGTGTCTGAGGTCATATTTGAACTCAGATCCTCCTGACTCCAGGACTGGTGCTCTATTCACTGTCACCCACCTGCCTCTAACTCAATTTTTTTAAAATTTGTACAGACAACTTGTGTTCTTTCTTATTGATTGGGGCAGTACAGGTTTTCTAATCATGAAAGTAGGCACTAACAGTGCCTCTAGTTTTCTGCTTCTTTTATAACATGTCCTAATAACCCTATTTAGGTTATTCAGATTTAGGTTCAACAGAACCTTCCCCCTCTATGGAAAAGGAATCTCTACATCGTGCAAACAAGACTTCTATCACTTGGGGAGGGAAACTTTTTTCCTAAGCAGCCCATCATCCCAGTGAACCTGCTTTCCACAATACCTTTTCACCACTTAAAAAGAGAATTTAACCGTGAGGTCATTACAAAATGAAAACAAACATTAAAAAAAAAAGAAAAAGGTATCTCTACTTATAAATTCAAAAAGAATGGGCTAAACTTAAATTTGAATTGGCTCAAGGCTGTTATTTTTTTTTAATTCAGTAAGTACTTGTGAATTCTAAATCCAATTAAAAACCAGTTTAACAATGAAACATTAACAACACAAAACCAGGACTAAAAAAAGACATAAAATACAACCCTCTTTCTGTCACAAGGTCTGGAATTGTGGGAAGTGATTTGCTGGCTATTAAAGTTCTGGAAATGACTTTATTCTATCTTCCCTGCCCTGAGGCTAATCCTCTTAGCCTACCAGCCGCCAGATGTGTAAAACATCTAGCTGGCTTAACCTAAGGGTCAAACAGTTGTTAAAACCGTTGCAATTGCTCCAGGAGTAAACTCTAGCCCTTGCCACATTTATACAGCTATCTATATAATCTTCCTAAACTATTGGTCTGACCGTGGCACTTCCTTACATAATATTCAATGGCTCCCTGTTGCCCAAAGGATAAAATACAAATTCCTCAACTTGACATTAAAAGTGCTTCAGAATCTGACTCTAAGCTATTTTTTTTTTAGACTTAATTCAGTCACTGTCTTTCACATAATCTGTTCAATCCAAACTGGCTGTGTGCATGTCTTGACATGTTGTCTTTCCTTGTCTGGCATGCACTCCTTCCTCACCTCTGCCTCATAGAATCCTTACTTTCAAGTTTCAATTTCAGCAACTTCTCTTACAGAAAGCCTTTACTGGTCTGACTAGTTTGCTTTTTCTCTTCTTTCAAATTGTCTAGTATCCTGTCCTTTCCCTTCTCCTTCAGCTTCTACCAGGAACTTACCCTCCTAGAGATCAGGTACTTCTCTTTTTGCCTTTTATCTCTAATGCCAGCACATACAAAGGCCTTAATAAGCATTTATTAAATTCTAGGACCATAAAGGCACTATGTAGAGTGAAAGAAACAATGTAGAGTGGAAAAAAACCCAACCAGATGAAAAGCTAATTATGGCCACAAAAGAGGAAAGTGAATGGAGAAAGAATCCTGAGGGAGATTTGGAGGGTTGACTGGAAAATTATGGCTTTTTATGGATTGAAATGAATTTTTAAAAATGTAAGTGGATTCAAAGGAAACTTTTGCTTGTATTGATGGCTAATTTTAAGCTTATTACATTACAAACAATTAAAGAGAATGAGTGAGCATAAATGGAGAGAATATTTGCTAGAAATTGAAATAAGTAGTATCTTCTAGAGAGTTGCAAATGCAAATTAAAACAACAACAACAAATAATGCTTTTCCTGAACCTCCACTTGGAAATTATCCACTAAACAGTCCTCATTATTTTCTTCTTCTGCTCTGCAAAAAACGTCTCACTTTTTCTTCTTTTTATAATCCTTTGGTTTCAAGTACTCACAGAAAAATCATGAAATGTCTTTTTTAAAAAAGTTCAATTCCATATTTACTTTAGGCAAGTCATGGAAAAACAGTGAAGGACGGCAATGATTCAGGTTTGGGAGAGCAAAGGAAATCCTGATAAATTTAGCCCAAGTATTCTTGGTATGTTCATAGTGTCTGTTGAAATCATCAGAATAGCACTCTTTTTTAAAAATGAAGCTAAGTAGCCTGAGTTATATATTAAAATTTTGAAGAAGTTTATTTTGCTTCAGGAGGGAAGTTCAACTGCAGGTATAAGGGCTGTGCATTTGAAAAACAACAAAACTGGGTTTGGCTCAGCTTGGCACCTGTTCTCAACTATATGTTCCTTTCTCTCTGAAGAGCAAAAGTCACTGGGAATGCTGATAATCACCAAAGAACCAGTTTTTCTAGAGAATCAGAAATGTCGAGGGAGCTTCAGAGCAAACTTTCACTTCTTTGTTAGAACACATCTTGCACTAATGGATAGGATTCATTAATATTTCAGAAGCAACATTGTTATCCAGTCACCCCAAACTTCATGTATTTAATGTGTCCTCTTATAGCTGAGGAGTGGGGTAGGGGCTACAAGTGGTCTCAGCAGGATTGGCTTTTTTTTTAAAACAGTTTTCCTTCTTGAAGATTTTGTGGGCAAATATTTGGTTTTTTTCTATTTTATTTGATTTTTCAATTAACTTAATTTATTTTTTTCTCTCCTACCACCTCCAATTTAAAATAAAACAAAAGAATAATGGAAACTTTACAACAGATATCAATAGTCAGGCCAAACAAATTCTTATATTATTTGTGTATGGATGTGTGTGTGTGTGTATGTGTACATGTACACATTCTGTACCTTAACTCACCTACCAAGGCATCATGGGTCCTTTGGAATCATTGTTGTTCATTGCACTGATCAGAATTCTTTTTAAAATTTTTTTTATTTTTTTAAATTTTATTTTACTTTACATCATTAATTTCTACGAAATTTTGAGTTACAAATTTTCTCCCCATCTTTCCCCTACCCACCACCCCAAATCAGCCATCCCAGTGTATACGCCCACCCCCAATCTATTCTCTCCTATGGCTTCCCCCCTCACCCCTCTGACTTTTCAGTAGGGCAGGATGGATCTCCCAACCACAGTGCCTGTGTATCTCAAGTTCCAGTTGGATGTAGTTAATAATAATAATGATAATAATTGTGTATATATATATATATACATATATACACATATATATACATATATATTTTTAACATTTGATTATAGAACTTTAGATTTTAGATTCTTTCTCTTCATCTCTC
>CM053582.1:467850960-467873678 GCA_028627135.1 Pseudochirops cupreus | reverse complement strand
AAGTTGAACTATTTACATGCCAACATGGAAAAATGATAATTGTAACTTATGAAACTTTTCTCAGTATGAGGATAGGTGAAAGGAATACAAATGTATATATACATATACATACATATATGTCTATATAGGAAGGTTTATATATACGAACACATATCTGAGTATGTGTGTATATGAGTACGTAGAGGGCACAGGATCAATTGAATAGGAAGGGACAATACTCTAAAAGGTGAAATTCTGAGGTGGGAGAGGATTAGAATGAGAGGAGACAGGGAGAGACAGAATGGGGTTAAACATCTGATATAGAAGAGGCAAGGGATAACTGTTACAATGGAGGGGAAGAACAGGAAGGTAAAAGGGAAAGAGTCAACCTTACTCTCATTGAATTTGGCTTAGGGAAGGAATATCATAAATTCTAAACTGGGTATCTTGCCACATAGGAGAGTAGGGGAAATGGAGATGAGAAGTGGGATGACGGAGGGGAGGGCAGGGTGGAAAGGAGGGTTGCTGGAAGTACACACTTCTGTAAAGGGACAGGGACAGGGTAGAGAATAGAACAAGGGGGGTAGTGGGATAGGAAGGAAGGACATATAATCAGACTCTCACAATATACCCACTGTGGAGATAGTCTGTGTAATTACACATGTACAGCCTGTATTTAATTGCTTGTCCTTCCAGTGGGGGTGGGTGATGAGGGAGAAAGGGAAAGAATCTAGAATTTAAAGTTCTATAATCAAATGTTTAAAATATATATGCATATATTATTATTACTATTATTATCATCATCATTATTAACTACATCCAAATGGGAATTAAGATATACAGGCACTGTGGTAGGGAGATCCCTCCTGCCCTACTGGAAAGTCAGAGGGGCGAGGGGAAGGACATAGGAGAGAGCAGATTGGGTGAGGGGTTATACAGTGGGATGGCTGTTTTGAAGTGATGGGTAGGGGAAAGATGGGGAGAAAATTTGTAACTCAAATTCTTGTGGAAATGAATGATCTAAACAAGAAAAGAAATAAATGAATACCAAAAAAAAAAAAATGAAGTACATTCTCAAAAGAGGAAACAGCAAAATTTGATGCTAGGGTTTAAAAAAGGACAAGTATACTATATACTTTCACATCTCCAGGATTCAGCAATCCACAGTCAAAGAGCTATGAACCATTTTTCTCTACTAGGGCAAAATTAAAGCATGGGCAATAACCAGGTACTGCATGTCCTTCTCCTAGCCTGGGAGAACAGTGTGCTCTGGGTATGCCATCTGGTGATCAGAGAAGAACACAGCAGCCTCTCCAAACACAATGGTGGCCAGAGAAACTGGAATGGTCTGAATCACAGAGATGCAAATGAAGACTGAATTATTCACAGGACATGGACAGGCTTTCTAAGGGACAAAGTATATCAAGAACTGAACCAAAGACTGAAGACTGAGGGCTAAACTTTGAAGAATGTTAGAGAGTAGTTGAAGAAAGAAAAAAACTTAGCATAGGAAACAGAGCATCATGAGACAGGGGCAGGGGTGTATATGCAGGGGAGCTGAGCCTTCTTAGCAGTCTCAAATTATACCAGGGAGGCAGCTGACTTCCTTAATATTGAAGCTAGTGCCATGACTGACATCTGCATTTGCTCTCTTTAGCTTTATTCTTTTACTCTGTGCTTTTTAAAAACTCTGTTAACTAATTTATTAACACTAGAAGGACCTGAGATATGAACTCTAGCACTGCTCTGTCAACAAGCATTAAGTGCATTCCATGTCCCAAGCGCTGCATTCAAATGCCAGGGATAAAAAGATGAGGGAACAGCCCCTGACTTCAAGGGACTTACATAACATGGATGGGGAGATGGAGGGAGAAAGAAGATGATGACAATATGTACACATTTAAGTTTTTATTTTTATATATATACATATGCATCTATGTGCGTGAATATTCATATTACACCTATATGTGTGATGTGATTTTATATATAAATATGTACATTTATACATAAACATGTTATAAATATGGACATATAAAACACTTAAATTTATGCATAAAATACATTTTATACATATATTTATATGTAATACAATGTGTCATATGTGGTGAATGTGATATATAATTACACATATATAATCACATCATGCACACACATATACACATTTTGGAGTTAATATGTGTATACATACACATATATATGTACATTTATATGTACATATGTATGTAGATAGATAATAGATAAAAAGATTGATGGATGGAGAGAGAGAGATAAAGAGCAAGAAAGAGAGAGAGAGAGAGACAGAGAGACAGAGACAAAGACAGAGACAGAGAGACAGAGAGAGAGAGTCATTTGTAGGGGAAGATACTGGTAAGTGAGAGGTTCCAGGAAAAGTTTTGTGTAGGAGATAACATTTGAACTGAGCTTAGAAATAAATCAGGAATGATAACCAGCAGTTGTAAGGACAGAATGCATTCTATACATGGGAGATGGTTTGTGCAAAGGGATGAAGAGCAGAGTTGGAGATGGAATGCTTGCTGAACTGAACAGAAAGACCAGTTTGGCTGGATTGAACAGTATGTGAAGAGGAGTGATGTGTATAAAAAGGATGGAAAGGTGGGCTGAAGCTAGACTGTGAAGGGACTTAAATGTCAAATAGAAGAGTCTGTATTTGGTCCTAAAGGTAACAGCGAGCCGTGGAGGTTACCCAACAGGAGAGTGCCATAGTCAGAGCTGTGCTTTAGGAAGAACACTTTGATGGTAATAGGAAATATGGCCTGGAGAGGCAGAGAATTGAGGCATAGGTCTAGTTCAACCCCATCATTTTAATGATGAGCAGACCGGTTTGCCCAAGTGACTTATACAAGTAGCAGAGGTAGGTCCTTTGTCTCCCAACACAGAGCTCCTCTACCAGCCCACACTGCCTCTACACTAAAAAGGAAATAATTCCTCTTCCTTGGTCAGAATGGGAAGCATTTACTCTTCCAGCACATCTCCTATGGCTGTAAAACTATCTGGTCATATACTTTCCAGCCAGAAAAAGTAAAGAAACTCCTACTCCTAAAATTATTTGATACAGCTATAGATACGAAAAAGTAAGAAACTGTCAAGAGGCATTTTTTGTAATTAGTTGGCATTATGCTTCAATTCTGAGTATGTTGCTGTAAAAACTGGAGATTAGAAACTAAGTGCTTTTAGACTTACATCAAGCTGGAAGAGTCCCACAGAAACGTCTTTGAGTGCATTTTCTGAAAAATCCACTTCTTTAAGGTGATTTTTCCAAAAAACAGCAATTTTGTCTGGCAGATACTCAAGTAAATTTTTGGCAGCTTTACAACATTTCTAAACATTCAAGGAGAGACAGAGAGATATAAACTAGCTCTCTGAGACAGAACACTGCTGTACAAGGTAGTTTCAAAGTGTTAGAATTTTCATTTTTCATATTTATACAAATAAAATTAAGGTACTTCGTAAGTACAAACCGGTGCTTAGTTAAAAGGTCAGAAACTTCAGGTTTTTCCCCATTTCTTATTCTCCTTATTGAGTGCTCACTGCATACAGAAGCCTTCACTAGTTTATATCTGAATTCCTTAATTTAAAACTCAGCTCAGGAACCACCTTCTACGTGGTTTTCCTGATTCCCCCAACTGTTAAGTGTTCTCCCCCCTAACTGCTTTGTATTTACTCTACATAGAACAAATGACAGAAATTAAGCTCCTTGAGAGTGGATATTTTTTTTCTTTCTTTTCTTCTTTATTTTTTTCTTTGTTTCTTCCTTCCTTCCTTCCTTTCTTTTGTCTTTGTATCACTAGCACTTAGCCCATGGTCTGGCATATAGTAGGCACTTAATAAATACTTATTGATTGATTTTTCTCTCTAGATCAGGGGTTCTCAACCTGTGGGTTATGTTCAATTTAAATACACCCTGTATATCAGATATTTACATTATGATTCATAACAGTAGCAAAATTACAGTTATGAAGTAGCAATGAAAATAATTTTATGGTTGGGGGTCACCACAACATGAGGAACTGTATTAAAGGGTTGTGGCATTAGGAAGGTTGAGAACCACTGCTCTATCTCACTCAAGGTACACCGCTTGTGTATCTCTTTCTACCTCCCTGTTTCCAACACTAAGAAATTTCCAACATTTCTCTAGGATGTAAACTAATTTCTTCTTAAGCTGCAATTATCGTAAATATTTATTTTAGCTTCAGATTCCATACTTACCAAGGGGCAGGCCCAAGGATCAGGAAAAACCTTCAGCTTATTTCTGGAGACATTGAGGCAATTTAGTGATTTGAATGAGTGAAGGAATACTGCAGGTAGCTCTGTCAATTTATTGTCAGACAGGTCAAGCTCTTGTAGCTTTCTTAATCCAATCCAATTAGTTGCTGAAAGAAAGAAAAGAGGAAACCTTTCTTTCTGACCTGGGCCCTCTTCTCCCTCTCTACACTATCTAGTTTGATTGCATTAGTTCTCATGAAATCAACTATCACCTCTATGCAGATGATTGCTAGATGCATCTATCCAGCCCTTCTCTTTTTCCTGAGCTCCAGTCCCATATCACCAACTACCTTTTGGTATCTTGAATTAGATGTCCCATGGACATCTCAAACTCATCATGTCCAAAACAGAACTTCTTATATTTCCCCACAAATCACCCCCTCTTCTCAATTTTCCTAATACTGTTGAAGCTACCACCATTCTCCCATCATCTTCTACGCTGCAACCCCAATTCACCTCACAGATTGAATCTATCTGTCATCTGCTCTTCTTGTTTTTGCCTTTACAACATATGTGTCCCCCATTCTCCATTCACATAGCCCCTACCTTGGAAGAGACCTTCCTTACCTCCCTATTGCAGCCACCTTTTAGCTAACTGATCTCCCTGTCCCTTCTATCCCAACTGCAATCCATTTTCCACTTAGTTACCAAAATGATCTTCCTAAAGCACAGTCCTGACCATGTCATCTTCCTACTCAACAAACTCCAATGGCTCCCTACTTACCTCCAAGATCAAATATAAAATGTTGTTTGTCATTTAGTGCCCTTTATGACCTGGTCCCGTCCTACCTTCCCTGTATTCCTATACCTTAGCCTTCTCTAAATATTCTACAATCCACCTACACTGGCTTTCTTGCTGTTCCTCAAACACATCTTCTGACCATGACTTCTCATTAACTGTCTCTCATGCTTACTTCCTTGGCCTCCTTCAAGAATCAGCTCACCTCCTACCTTCTGCACAAGGCCTTTCTGGATCTCCCCTGCCTTTCATTTTGCTTTCCATTCACTATATTTCTATCTTATATGTACATAATTGTTTGCCTGATGCCTCCCCCATTAGAATGTGAGCTCTTTGAGAACTGGGATTTTTTTTGCCCTTATCCATATCACCAGCACTTAGCACAGTCCCTGGCACATGACAAGCTCTTAACAGTGTTTCTTGACTATCTTTGCTATTTGATGCAAACTTTTCCAAAAGGAAAAACAAAAAAAATTCATCAGATTACCAAAGATCAACATACCATTTTCTTCTTCAAATAATTTTTCTAAGTAATTTTTTGTAGCTGTCAGCTTTTGAAGTTTTGAGAGGTGTAAAAATCCAGGAGGAAGATGTGACAACTTGTTGCTGGATATATCAATTTCAAGTAACCTGTAATTAAGAAAAGAGAAGTAAAATCACTAGGGCAGCTTTTATTGTTGCACTGAAAACAATGATATCATCGTTTTCCTGCTTGTACAAGAGAGACCATGTGATATATAGTGCATACAATATTATGCTTGGAGGCAGAAAGAACTGGGTTCCAGATCCTGTCTCAGACACGAGTTGGATGAACTTCAGAAAGTCTCAGTTACCTTATCTATAAAATGGGTATAACAGCTACCTCACACAAAATTGTTATGAAGATCAAATACGGTAATATATTTGAGTGTTTTTAAAACCCCAATGTCAACTATTACTACTTTTAAAAGATTTTTTTCTTCCTATAAGGGCTAAAGAAAAAACAATCTGCAGTGTCCTAGTCAAAGGACAGTAGTCAAAATATCTTCATTTAAATGAATTTGAGTAGATAAAATTGTCCTCATGCCTCATAGGGAATGAAAATTACATTCGAATACTAAAAAGATTAAAACAGACACCTATATGCTTCCAGAGGCAACTGAGTGGTGCAGTGGACTAAGTGTTGTGCCAGGAGTAGGGAAGACCTAACTAAGTTGAAATCCAGCCTCAGACAGTTCAGGGCTGTGTAACCTGGAAAAATCAACCTCTGTCTGCCTCAGTTTCCTCAACTGTAAAACAGGAATAATAATAGTACCAACTGCCAGGGTGGGTGTGAGAATCAAATGAGATAATGTTTGTAAAGAGCTTAGCACAATTCCTAGCACATAGTAGGTACTTAATAAATATGTATTTCCGTCTTTCCTTCCTTCCTTTTACCTCAAAGATGCAATTTTCCTTGTATGGGTTTAAATATAGGCCATAGTTCTCAAACAAGACCTCTTTCAAAGAAAAAAATTACACAAAATTAACATTTTTTAGAATATTGACCCACTGGTGGTGGTGGTGGTGAAATCTAGTATTTTACCTAAGTCTCGGAAAATGGAGAGACTTAGAATAGTCAATCAGCCTGACTTACTAGAAAGAGTTCTATGTTTGGAGCCTATGGACATGGGTTTAAATCAGGAGGGGGGAACCTGCAGCCTCGAGGCCACATGTGGCCCTCTAGGTCCTCAAGTACAAGGCCCTTTGACTGAATCCAAACTTCACAGAACAAATCCTATTAATAAAAGGATTAGTTATTAATTTTAATTTTGTTACTTTAATTTTCATTTACTTATTTATTAAAAAGATCCTTTTATTAAGGGGATTTGTTCTGCGAAGTTTGGATTCAGTCAAAGGGCCACACTTGAGGCCCTAGAGGGCTGCATGTGGTCTTGAGGCTGCAGGTTCCCCATCCCTGGCCTAAATCATAATTGTGAATTTTACTAGCTGTATGATTGGACAAGTCACATCCTTTCTCGGGGCCTCAGTTTCCTCATATGTCAAGTGAAGGAATTGCTTTACATTTTCTAAGATTACTTTTAGCACTATACCCTCTGATCCTAAGCATAAACTCCTTTCTCCTCCTATAGCATTCCCCAACTCACTGCCCTCTTTCTTGTTTCTCCCTGCACCTCTTTCTTCTTCCAAGCCTGGGCTAAGAGCCAGGTGCTTTGTGGAGGCTTTCTGAGTGATCTTCCTTCTCCTATATCGCCCAATTAAAAGCCTCTCATTATGACCTCCCCCCATCCATTATGGAGTCAGAGAACATTTGGATCCCAGGTCTTGGAGAGACATTTTCCTGTGCAGGAGGATATAAAGAATAGAAGGATCTTTCTCACTCGCTCCTCTCTAATCTTTACTCTAGTACTCTTAGGGCAGTCTCTCACTTAGTCACCAAATTTAGAAACTCTATCGTTCTCAGGAGGACAATTTATATAATAACAACAGACAAAACAACTATGAAAGATTTAGGAACTCTAATCACACAATGACCAATCATAAATCCAGAACTCTCCTAATGCTACCCACCTCCGAACAGAAAGAACTCAGAATGCAGATCAAAGCATATCATTTTTTGTACGCGGCCAATACAGGAATTTGTTTTGTTTGAATATACAGGTCTGTAACAGAGTTTTGTTTTTCTTGCTTTCTCAGTGGGTAAGGGGAAGGTAAGGGGAGGAGGAAGGAAAAAATGAAATATAAATAAAATAAAACTGAATTCAAAGGCTAAAAAGAATTTCTGTTGTTTCATGTGCCTTTACTCTTACATTCTTTTCCACTAAAGGAGCTCCAGCTCCCTTGTAACAGTTCACTCCAGTCTCAAGGATGATGAGGGAGAAAAGGAAAGCTGATTTTCATAGTGAGATTCCTAGGGCAATCAATTGGAGCATGTAAACTTCAGGGATCTGCTAATTGGTTAAACTGTCTCCCATGTCAGGGGGATCCAGCACAAGTTCCTTCAGTCTGGATTTCAATTGGGAGAAAGCTTTTGTTGCTTTTGTTGTGGATAGAGACACCACAGAAGTGTTAGCTGAGACTGTGGTCTGAAGAACGGAATGATGAGATACACTCAGGTTTTTTGATCAATAGAGCTAGGTCAATCATGGCTTTTCTCCAGGGCACCAAATAAAAATAATTAGTTAAAACAGGAAGCTATCAGATAGCAGGCTACGGTGAACTCTGCTTCTATGTCAACTTCCCCAGCAATGACTTTGCTCTGGTGACCTGGATTCTCTCTATCTCCATTGCCTCCATCCCCAGCTAACTAGGAACACCCTTCATATCACTAGACCCAGGTATAGTTTGTGGTCCTTACCCCAGCGAGAAAAATTCCTAGTTATAGCTCTGTATGTGAGCCACATGTTTAGGGAAAATACAGCTTATATTCATACCAAAAGAATATTTGTTCAGGCATGTCACATTAACATGTCAGCCAAGATAGCCCACAGACTGTCTTGGGTGACATTCACTGCTGGTCCAGCTGGTCAATCAGTTGGTTAAAAATCAAAGCGCAGGCCCTTCAGATGAGGGTTCATTAATATTTTTTATATCCTAAGGAGAACACCACAATATTATGGGCCTGGTCAGAGATAGCAGTGCACTTAAGGGAACGAAGTGGGGACAGAGCAGCAGTGGAAGAGGGTCTCTCCCTGCTGGAAATTTATAAGAGGGCAGAAACTTCCTGTTCAAATTTCCAAGGGCAAATTATATTTGAAAACATAAAATAAAATGATGGAAAATTGGCAAGAGGAGAAATGTAGCGCTCTCCCTGGAGAGCGAACTATTCCTTTCACACTCACTCTTCCATGACTTAGGACTACAGCCCACCTGGTACAGATGATTTCATCAGAGGATTGCACACTGGGCAGCTCTACCAGCTGGTTGTCACAGAGATTCAATTTTCGTAGGTTTATCAGTCCCCAGGGAATGACGGATGGGAGGGAAGTCAGACAGTTGGCAGAAAGGTCCAACTCTGTGATCTGACATGAAATATCGATTAGCCAATCTAGATCCACCCATGGTAACTTCAGATGGGACCATTTCACACGGAGGGCCTAATGTTTGGGGTAAAGGAGAGGGAAGAAAGGAAAAACACACATTAATTAAAATACATTCAATCAGCAAGGAGCCACTATAGAGTGTGGTATAAATCCATTCTTTTTATTTTTAAAAGGTGAATCCTTTAAAACTACATCTCCATGCTGTTTTGTGATGAACATAATGCCACAAAAGACAGCTCACTATTCCTGGAGTCATCAAACATCCTGGGTTCAAGTCCCGACCTTATCTCTTAATATTTGCTACTTTTCTATTTGACTTTAGACAAGTCAGCTCACCAGTACAGGCGAACTGGCCTCAGTTCTCTCACATATAAAATGAGGGAATTGGATTAGATTAACTCTAAGGTTCCTCCCAGCAAAGAATCTATGACTGAATGACCTTATCTCTTGGCGCAAGGCAGTGGTTACAAAATGATCAGACCCATTAACTAAGTTGGTCTTCCCTGGGCTAGAGAGGTTGCCAGTTTGTTTGTGGTGAGAAAAGGATATGGTTAACTGCTGGAACACATAATCTGGGTATTTTTCTTATATCTTGATTACCAAAGAACTTGAAGCCCAATTAGGTTTCTGAGGAAGGAAATCTGGTTTTGGGGTCTGTTTCTCCAAATAACTGGAAATCCATATCGGAAAAAAAAATTAGAAAAGCAGGAATATAAACAAAAATTAGTGCTTTGTAAATGGAAAATGTTAACAACCCAATGAAGTCTGCATGGAAAGATATCAAAAAATGGTTTGGAAACTATTTAGCCAAATATTTTTGCCTTCAAACTTGGCATTAGCTGAGGGAATTTCCTTCTATGGACACTAGATGGTGGCATATCACCTATGTTTTATTTAAGCATTCATTCCTTCCAGAGAAAAGATAACTAGGATCGAGCCTATACTTAGATTCACAGGATTGGAGGGTAGAAGAGACCTGAGAGGGAAAGAGAGAGAGAGAGAGAGAGAGAGAGACCACTCAGCTATCCCAAATATGTCCTGCCTTCAAGTCTTTCCACCATATTACTATTCTACAATTCTAAGTTATTATAGGGAAGACTTTTCCCCTGTGCATAAATTTGATTTCCAACAGAGCCAGACTCAAAATATAATAGAATTTTAGATCGGGGAGGGATTTAAGATGACATAATTTAACCCCCTGATTTTAAAGATAAGGGCCTTGAGGTCCAGAGAGGTGAACTCTTCTGGCTAATCAAGGACATTAAAAGAACTAAGAGTTGAAGCCTAACTTTCGTTATACCACTAGCACCCACTAGGGGCTAGGTGCCTGGATAAGGATGCTACTTAACAGTAATATAGAAAAATAGGTATTTCATATTATTCTGAAACTGTAACTCCAAAGAACTTGTTGTTCCCAGGGAATTTCTGATCCTCTGCTCTTGTCAGAATGCACAATCTCAGTGCAAGAAAATGAGGGGTAATCAGAAAAAAAAACACAAAAACCCAAAGATAATTAGATGATTCTTCACCATTAAGGTCTCATGACCTTCTGTCTTTAAGGAATTACATTTTGTGTTATCTAAATGTGTGATCCCATAACAAATCAAATGAAATCATGTATATAAAGTGCTACCTACCTCACAGTGTTGTAGTTAGGAAAGGCTTTAGTAAAACCGAAAGCTTTGTATAAATACGTGTTGTCGTTACTCTTTCAAGTCTTATGAATGAGGGCCTATAAAAATATCCATAACTACCACAAGAGAAGAATATATACTACAAAACAAAGAGATTTAGTGAAATCAATAAATCTGGTTCTCAGTACAGGTCAATGCTGCCAGTTCAACCCAAAAAATGGATCTATTTAGCTTACACTTGGCAGCATGATTTAGTAGACTGAAAATTCACATATCTAGGTGATACTTCTGGTTCTTCCACCAAATTTAACTGTGTGATCTTGGACACTTAACATCTATGGCTCTCAGTTTCCCTATCTCTAAAATTAGGGGATTCAACTAAATGATTTCTAAGGTCCCTTTCCATCTCTAAATTCTATTACTCTAGAATATTAGCCTCTATGGAAAGACACAACTCAATCTTCCCTATGTTTACCACTGTTAAACCTCATGGATATTTTCCCTGTAATTAGAAAAAGTTTTCTTCAGCTGATACCTTTATTCTTTCTTAAGGAGACACCCTTCTGGTCCCTTCCATCTAGTACAGGTAATCATTCCCTTATACATAACCCACAAATACAGAAGGCAGCTCCTATCACTAGAGTGAAGAAGCTAAGAAAAGCAGGAATAGCTTAGCTTAAAGAAGCCTACTCTGTAGGGTTCTAAACTTCCCTTTATCCTTTAAAGCAACCTCTCTCCCTTCATTGTCTCTTTACGGCCAAATTGCTAGAAAGAGTGGTATCTATCACCTTCTCACCAATTCATTTTTTTTAACAATACGGCTTCTGATCTCACCAACTCTACTGAAATCACTCTTTCCTAAGTCACTAATGAAGTGCTTATCTCCAAATTCACCGCCACCCACTCTCTTATTAATTGCTGTTTCTCATCATAGCACTCCCATTTCTCACCTATTGGCCTTCATATCACTTGTCTGCTATGCTTGCCTCCCTGATCGTCCATCTCTTGGAATCCCCAGTTTCTCTCAAGACTCAGTTGAAGCGTCACCTTCTGCATGAAGTCTTTCTTGGTCTCCCCAGCTGCTAGTGACTTCTCTCCTGGAGTTGCTTTGTATCTTGTTTTATATATACATCTATAGGTGCACACTGTCTCCTCTTTTAGAGTAGAAGCTCCTTGAGGGCAGGGACTGTATATGTAGCTCCTGGCACAGAGGAGACCTTAATTATATGCTTGTTGCTTGATTCCTCTGCAGTATCTGACACTGTTGTCCACCTTGTCCTTCTCCACCTCTCTTTTCTTCAATTCTGTGTCACCATGACTCTCATGCTTTCTTCGACAATTTTGCTGGGTCCCCTCCTCACAGGGCTCTGTTCAAGCCCTTTTCTCTATTCTCTCTAAACTCATCTGGCTAATTAATCTATTCCCATGAATTCCACAATTAGCTATATACAGACATATATAATCTTTATATTTGGTTCTAACCTCTCCTCTGAGTTTCAGTCAGTGGTTTCCAACTCTCCATTGTTTATCTCCACTTAGATGTCCTACCATCACTTCAAAACTGGAAATGGAACTCGTCTCCCTCCCATAACCTGCCCCTCTTCCTAACTTTACTATTCCTGCTGACACAACAATTCCCCCAAACTCCCAGCTTCAAGCCCTCTGCATAATTAAAAAAAAAATTTCCCCTTTCCTTTACCCTCACAGCCAAGTCCTATTGTTTCTGGGCAACAGTTACAAAGATTTGTTGATTTTACTCTAGAAACATCTCTTGCATCAATTCCTTCCCATTTTTTACTGTTATCATCTTAGTTGATATAGTCATTACCTCTTTTTTCTAAAGGTTTTAAAATTTTTGTTCATTTTGAACTTAGATACATATAGACAACAAAAGAATATATCCATATCCATAGCACAACACGAAAAGAGGATTCACTCTAAAATCATGAATATACATTTCACACTGTTTACTTAAAAATAGAGTATTACACATCATTTTCAAAACTACTCTGCATTCTATGCTTCCTTCTAAATTTTCTTTTATTCTCTGCTGTGCACTTTTTATATATATATTTTTTCCCTTTCCCTCCACTCCACCCTAGAGATGGCTCCCATTAGATACAAACACATAGATATATGGAACCACACTATACATACTTCTATTTATCAGGTCTTTCTCTGGAGGCAGATAGTAACTTCCATCATAAGTTCTTTTTAGTTGATTTGAGAATTTATAATAATCAAAATGAGTTAGTTGCTCAAGGCTGTTTTTAAAGTAACATTGCTGTTACTGTATACAATGTCCTCTTGGTTCTGCTTATTTCACTCTTCATGATTACTACAACATTTTCCTAATTGATCTCTTGACCTTCAGTCTCTTCAATCTCCAATCCAGCCTTTGCACTGCTGCCAATGTAATCTTCCTAATGCACAGGTCTAATGACATCATGACCTTGCTTAACATCGTCAATGCCTCTCCGCTCCAAATTACAAACACCTTATCTTGGTACTCAAGACCCTCCAAAATATGGGTCCCAACCTTCCTTTCTGACTTGAGCTCATACTAAGCCCTTTTATAGTAACTGGACAGCAAGGTGGTACAATGGATAGAGCACTGGGACTACAGTCTGGAAGTCCGAAGTTCAAAGACTGTCTCAGACACTAGCTGGGTGATCCTGGGAAAGTCACTTAGCCACTCTCTGCCTTAGTTTCCTCAACTGCAAAATAGGGCTAATGATAGCACCTACTTCACAGGGTTGTTGTGAGGATCAGATGGGATATTTGCAAAGCACAGTGCCTGGCACAGAGTAGGAACTTAAGAAATGTTTGTTCTCCCCTCTCCAAGAAGATTATAGACTAGTAGGGGAGAAAAAGCATACATGAAGAACTACAATAAATAAAATGGAAGTACCAGAATTTTAGACTGAGCTTTGTAATTAACTATTAGTGACATACTGGGAAAATAACTTATTCTCTTTAAGGCTTGAGCTTCCTCATCTATAAAATGAAGAAGCTGGTACAGTTTCCCTGCCAGGCTGACCAATAAACATTCATGGAACTCCTGCTTTGTACCAGGCATTCTGCTAGTAGCTGAGGATACAAATGAAGTGAATGAAACAAGCCCTACATCCTAACTGGGGAGACAAACAAAGACATGTTTTCATAGATGCTGGATAGATGTAAGAAGAATAAATACAAGATAACTGAATACAAGGCAGGGCGAGAGGGCACTAGTAAGTGAAAGAGGTCAAATGCTTGAGCTGGGTCTTGGAGGAAGAAAAGGATTGAGGCAGAGGTGAGAAGGGGGTCCTGCACAGAGATGGGCAAGGCCAGGGGGAAAGCATGGAAATGGGAGGCAGAGTGTGAGGAACAGCTAAGAAGGCCAGTTTCATCAGACTAGAGAGTCATGTAGCACGAAGCTAGAAAGACAGGGTTGGGTCCGATTATTTAAGGACTTTAAAAACTACACAGAAGAGTTTATATTTTATCTTAGAGACAATAAAGAACCCTTGCAGATTCCTCAGTGGGAGAGTGACCTGGTCATATATACAACCTAAGAAAAATCACTTTAGCCAATATGCAATGGAAAGACTGGAGAAGAGAGTCTTGAGGCAGAGAGACCATGAGATGGGACAAGGGCCCAAACTGAAGGGAGTTGTGTGTATATAGAGAAGGGGATGGATGAGAGGGAGTTATGGAGGTAGGAATGGCAAGAATTTGGCCACCACTGGAAATGTGGGGTAAGGGAGAGTGAGGATCCAAAGATAACATTATTAACCTGGAAGACTCAGAAGAACAGTTCCTTTTAGTTCTACGATCTAATGCGATATGTCTCTAAAATATTCTCCATACCCACAGTGTCTACACAGCATGGTGCTTTATACATAGTATGCACCCAATGAATAGTTTGGTTGTTCATACATTTTCAACTGTTATCAAGAAGTTTAACTTGTGGACTTAAGATGCTGTAGCATCTTAAGTCCAAACCATGCTCTATACGGCTCAATGGCTAACATAATTAATCAGTTCTACAGAGGGATAGTGATATTGATTGATAGTGATAGTGATAAGGACTGGTGTGATTTCACTGTTATAAAGAACTTCCAGTGAAGAAATTATCTTGGCAATCCAGGCAGGTAACTGCACTGCAATTTATATACAGTCTTCTTTATATACAGAGTTCACTGGAGCACTGAGAGAGTGCCCAGGGTGACACAGCCAGTATATGACAGAGGCAGGCCTTGAATCCAGGTCTAGCTGTTTTTCTTTGCCATTTTATTTAATTCACCCACACTGTCTCTAGTTTTACATGTATATACACATGTGTGTATGTACACACAGGTGATAATGATGATATATACACATATTTTTATACACACACACAGGCCTGTACAACCTGTGGCCCTTGGGCCACTTGCAGCACACCATACCCAAAATGGGCAGCCCGTGAAAAAATGTAGAGGAAAACATCCTTTGTATGTAGAGGAAATCCTTTGGCATGCTGCATGCAGTTTGTGCAGGCCTGATGTGAACCCATACACACACACAGACACATATGTGGAGATATCTATGTCTATCTATAGAGACAGAGAGAAAGAGGGGGAGAGATACATATACACAGTTGAAGAAGAAAGGAAGAATGGGGAGAAAAGTGGAAGGAAGAAGAGAAAAGGGAAGGGAAAAGGAATGAAAGGGGAGGAGGTATAGGAGAAAAAGACAGAGGAAGATGAAAATGAGGAGGAAGAATTGTGTTACCGACTTTTAGTCTTTTTATTTCTGACCAGAGCTGCTTTTAGGAGAAAGAATTTACAAATCCAGAAGATCTCTACCCCAAAAATATTTATAGCAGTACCGTTTGTGGTAGCAACAAACCGGAAACAAAAGTAGAGGCCCAATGACTGAGGGAATGGCTAAAAAAAAAACCCCTGGCACATGAATATAATAGAATATTAATGCCCCATAAGAAACAAAGAGTACAGTGAGCATAGAGAAGTATGGAAAGACTTACCTGAGCTGATACAAAGTGAACTAAGCAGAGCCTGGAAAATAATGTTCATAAGGACTGCAATGGTGTGAATGCAAAGAACTACCCACAAAACCACAGAAAATGCAGATTGCAAAATTACAAAGAACAAGCTTCACACTGAGGAAGAGAAAATACCTCCCTCCTCTTGCCAAGATGAGAAAGTCCACCACGTGTGGCACACTGCATACAATGTCATTTTCCCCGCTATGTTTTGATTGGTTTTGCTGGGTTTTCTCCTTTTCTTTTAAAAAAAAAAAGCATTGTGAAGAATGGTTCTCTCAGAGGGGGAGGGAAAGAGATACAAGGGGATGTACAAGGTAAAAAGAAATATATCAATAATATATATTATATACATACATATTTTTAAATCTAAAATATTTCAAATTTTAATTAGTCACCTTTTGAGAAATGGGTAGCTATTTGCAACCAACTTCTCTAGGCACGAGGAAGAAGAAAAAAAGGGTTGGGGAAAGATCCTAAAATTAAGCTCCTTCTAAGTCATTTACCTCGGGGCTTATATTGTTAGGGTAATGATTTTATGTCCAGAATAATATAACAACAATAATAATAATATCAACAAGGCTGGCATTTACATAGAGTTTTTAAGATATGTAACGACTGTATAAACATAAAAAATCCGAATGACAGAAGAAGCCTTTGTAAATTAATTTTATATTATATTTGTAATTATAGAAGTGTCTTCAAAATGAAGCTATCTCTGCTTGGAAACTTGTGAAGATCGTATTTGGGGCTGAATCTTGTATAAAAACTTTCATTAAAAAAGTCATTTCCTTGTCATATTCAAAGATTATAGGCCGCCCAAATGTTTACTCGGAGACATAAGGAAAAAAAGCACGCGATTAAAAAGGCCTCACATCCTGCGTCGTTGAAGTCTAAATCTATCCTAGTAAGCCTCAAAGGCCTCGTTTCTGCCTGCGTTTAGTCCAGGAAGACTCACAATAAACAAGATTCCTAGGGAGGAAAGCCAACAATGACATGATTAAATTCATGAACATCTCACTGCAAAATCAAAAACAGAATGTCACTGAGACCTCACTAATACAACATATACGGTATAAAAGGATACCAACGTTTGGTGCAAACGCAAGCACAGCGAATGTGTCTCTGGGAAGGGAAGGCACCAAAACAAATTCTAGGCTAAGAATTATATTCCCTCAATAGCTGGTTTCAGAACAAACTGGAGGAAATAGCAATTAAATGATCCATGGATACCTCTTACCACAGCCAGCTGAAATTTCTCTGTGACTTAGGAGATGGTCTTTGAGAACTACCATGGCCATAAAATCATCCCCCTTGCATCCAGCCCCTGTGGACAAGCCTCTTCAATTTGGCAAAGCCGGTCCCTTGGATGACAGATGGAAGTCAATCCATATTCAAAATGGGACCTTCTAGCCTGGTAGTGCCTTTCAGAGCTCATACTTTTCTGGCATGACCCATTAGAGTTAAGGGCTTCTTCTACACCACACTGAAGGATTGGAGAAGGACTGAAACAGTGGCATAGTAGTTTCAGATAAAACACAATTCTGGAGGTGCTAAAATACCTGATCTCTTTAGGTACCTTAGGACTACACAATGGCTATCAGTGGTATACCAGCAGGCCTAGAGCAGGGAGAAGAAAAATAAAGGAATAAAGAGGAATGAAGAAGGGAGAGAGAGAAAAAAGAAATGAGGACAAGAAAAAAAAGTGCATATGGTTAACGGTAAAAGATTAAATTTATGCATAACAATATGCATATTGTTAGCCAGAGGTCTTTAAGATTATTCTTCACCTTTTGTGATTGACAAATTTTCTTCTTCCAAGAGAAAGAAAGGATTCCTGAGAAAAAACATAAATCAATATTACTCTCTCTCAAGTATCAGTATGAAAAAGAGAATACTGAATTGAGACACTAGTAGACAAAGAGCCAGACTTGGAATGAATAAGATATGAGTTTGAATCTTGCCTCAGATTCATAGTAGCTGTGTGACCCTAGTCAAGTCACTTAACAGCTGCCTGCCTCAGTTTCCTGATGTGTAAAATGGGAATGGTAACATCTAACAGGTTTGCTATGAGGATCAAATGAAATGTAAGACACTTTGCAAACCTTAAAAGTAAAATATAAATACTATCATTATTCCTTTTTTTTCCCAAGAAAGCTCCATCTATTTTAATAGAAGAAAAAAGCGAAAACCAGAGTAAAAGATAAGTATCTTAGTTTCTGCACTCTGGCCTCTTGAGAGAACACTATGCTAGCAACTGCGAATTACTTCAATTCAAGAAACACGTACTGAAGACCTCTACCACTGGCAAGGGACTGTGTGCTATGCACCAAAGATACAAAGGGAAGGTAAGACAGTTCCTTACAGTTACTGAGTTTACAATTCACTGGGAATTGAGGTGGGAAGTAAGACACACTGGCAAACAATTATAATACAGGTTACAGTGTGATAAATATAAAGCAGAGGTGCAAGAAGAATTTCATAAAAAATCTGAAGAGGAAGAGATCATTTCCAGTTTTGGAGGGGTGGACTGAGGTAAGAAGATCATCAGGAAAAGCTTCATAAAGGAGATGGTACTTGCTAAAATGTAAGCTCCCTGAGGGCAGGGTCTGTTTCACTTTTGTTTTGGTATCCCTAAAACTTAGCAAAGTGCCCAAAGCATAGTAGGTGCTTAATAAATGTTTACTGAATTTAAATAAATCAATCAACTGATTGAAACCAAATTGACTAAAGGAAGGATTCCAATAGAGAGGGGGAGGTCCATTCCAGATATGGGGGATGACAAAAAATGGGAAACCAGAAAAGCCAAGGAGATGGAGTAGAGAAGGATAAGAATATGAGTTTTGGCTCAAAAACCATTTTGGCTGGAACATAGAGTACATAAAGTACAACAGTTTGACATATGACTAGACTAATACATTGGAGCCAGACTGTAGGAGGCTTTAAAATAGTAGGCTAAGTAGTTTGCACTTTATTCAGTAGACAATGGGGAGCTATGGAAGGGTTTTGAGTAAAGAAGTAAAATGATCAGAATGACTGGCCTCTGAAAATTACTTTGACAGGGAAATGAAGGCTGGATTAGAAAAGGAAGAAAAATAGAGGGAGAAAGAGCCATTAGGAGACTATTTCAATATAAGAAAAATGCCTAAACTGGAGTCATATATTATAATGGAAGTAGAAAGGGAAAGATGATTGAAGAGATTACTTATCTTCTCTGTGTCTCATTTTTCTGCAACTTCAAGATGGGGTTGGAGGGTTGGACTCTATGGCCCCTAAAGTCCTTTCTACCTCTAAATCTCTGAGCATAGTCTTAAGACTAGAAACCAGAGGCTGGATGAATACTTCTTGAGTATCTTATAGTATTACAGTTTTGTGTATTAGTTGGACTAAAGAACCTCTGAGGATCCACTGCAACTCTCAAATTCTATGATTCTGTGAAACCTCTATCCATTGGATAGAATAGCCTCCTTCGCTTTCCTCTAGTAATGGAAAAGCAAGCATTTCAGGTATACCCAAAGACCCCCCAGGGTCTGTGGAGTTGGGGCTCTATAGCATGGATACTTAACCTGGGGTCTATGGACTCCTTGGGAGTCTAAGAAAAGATTTTACAGAGGGTTTGTGAACTTGGAACTTTTAATATTTTGATAATTATATTTCAATATAATTGGCTACCTTTGAAGTCCTATGTATTTTATTTCATGCATATCAAAACATTATCCTGAGAAGGGGACAATCGGTTATATCAGGTTTCTGAAAGGGTTCGTAAGACAAAAATGGTTAAGGACCTCTGGTCTGTGAGCTACTAGAACATTAACTATGGCTGACTTCACAAAACCAGTTTCTACATGGAGGAGGCTTGGATGGGCATGTGAATAGTTTGGCCTCAAAGTACACAATGATTCATCTGGTAGGTCACTATGAATTTAAAAGTTTTAAACATGCCAGTTTACTAGCATACATTTGATACAGGAGGCAATAAGAATGGTTGCTTTCTTTGACTTAGCTGCCAGATTTTGGATTATTAGGTGCTTTTTTTTAAGGAAACAAATAATTTCCTAAGTAAAGATCAAAACTAGTGTAAGTTTCAGTTATTTTTGCAATGGTAAAAAACCAAACCGAAAAAGCCCCAACCCAATGTTCGAAACCACTGAGCAGGGAGAAGCAGCACCAGGATTCCGGGACCTAATTAGCTCTTTCCTGGCATTTACTACAACTTTCAAAATGTTTTCCAGTTCTTGCTAGGGTGTGACAATGCCAAACCATGAAAGTCACTTCTCACAGAAACAAAATCAACTTTCCTCAAGATGCTCACAATGAAAATAATTCACTTCACTAAACTTTAGAGCCATGATATGGCAGGAAAATACTCAACCAAATCTTACTTTGTTTTTTCTTCTTTTAAAAGAAGAATTTTTTTTTTTAAATTTCCTTCTAGGCAGCTGGAATTACAGATGTGGTTTCACCCCTTTCTACTTCATTTGTAAGTAAAGCAATGAAAGAAGTTCATTTGCCACAGAAAAAGACTTTTTTTGTCCTTTGAATTTTTGGTATAAAGCTTCTACTCTTTATTGTTCTTATGCTGTTTCAAGTGTTTTTGTTTGGGGTAGGACCTATTATTCCACAGGCGTAAGTAATTCCCAGTGAAGAAACTCCCTCTACCAATGCAGGTCAGCAACTTCTATGAAACTTAGACATTCAGAACAGAGCTATCAAAATCACAGCCTGCTGACCACTAGAACCAGATTAAAATGTAATTGGGAAATCTCTAACAAAATAAATAAAAATACAACAAAACATAGACAATGCCAATTTGTAGTTTTCTAAATTAATATCTGCCACAGGGATCCTTTCTACTTGAGTATGACACCATTGCTTTAGAACATTGAAAAGTGAAATAATTTGCTCAGGATCACAGGACCAATATGCTTCTGACTCAGAAGCCAGCTCCCCAACCACAATGCCAAGGTACTTCTATTACTTTTAGAAGTCTGAGGAATTAGGCAAATATCCTGAGGCTACATTGCCTTCCTATATATTTGGATCAATCAGAACATCATATTTTACTATTAAATCAAAACAGCAAATATTTACTGAGCACACTCTGTGTACTGGGGGCTATGGAGGATATAATGGCCTTCCTCCCTTAAGGAATTTACGGTCTACGTAGGGTGGCAAGATTTAATTGATGAAAAGTTAAATAACAATACAAGAAAATGTCAAAAGGCCTAGACGATAAATGCTGTCATTTCAGAGGCACTTTACACGAAGGTCTTTAACAAGAAATCCACAAACGATGGGGATAGACAAGATCTGGGTTCATATTGAGAGGAAGACAGTGGAGCTAAAAAAGACAATCTTTTTCAATGAGAAATGTCAAATGGTCACAAGACCAAAAAAAAGTTCTTAGGAAAAACTTAAAAAGGACTTTAAAAATCAAATAAAACAGATTGAGGAAAAATTGAAGGGGGGAAGGGCAATCTAAGAAAATCAGGAAAATTATGAAAATAGTCAATCAACTAGAAAGAGACAATCAAAAATTTAAAGAAAACAATTCTTTGGAATTCGGCAAAAGCATTATAAGACACTAGGAAATAATAAAACAAAATCAAAAGAATGAAAAAATAGAAGAGAACGTGAAACATCTCATCAGAAAAACAACAGATCAGGAGAACAGATCAAGGAAAGACAGACAATACAAGAATAGTTGGACTAAATGAAAGTTATGATCAGAAAATGAATTTTGATATATGGTTATAAGAAATCATTAAGGAAAATTTCCCTGAAGTTCTAGAACAAGAAGGTAAAGCAAAATTGAAAAAAAAAATCCACCAATCATCACCTGAAAGAGATCTTAGGAGGAAAACTTACAGAAACATCATAGCCAAATCTCAAGGCTCCCAGGTTAAGCAGAAAACATTGCAAACAACAAGAAAAAAAATTGCTGAAGTGTGAAATGGATAATTTTGATTATTTTAAATAAAAAATTCTAGTATAAATAAAACCAATGTAACCAAGATTAGGAAGAAAGCAGAAAATTGGGGGAAAAACTTTCATAGCCAATCTCTCAGTTAGGAAATGACTGTGATGGAATACTGATGTGATATAAGAAATGACAAGTTGGTTGATTTAGAAAACCATGGAAAGACTTGGACCAGGGGGGCGGAGCCAAGAGGGGGGGTGGAGCCAAGATGGCAGTGTAGCAGCAGCAACATATTGCAGCTCTCACATAGCCACCCCAAAATACCCATAAAATAGGACTCTAAACCAATCCTAGAACTCCAAAATGCACACAAAGATACTTCCCACTAAAGTCAGCTCGGCTACGAGGAACCATATCAGCACTGCGAACCGAAACCAGCTGGCCTGAAGCCGTGGCTGTGCCCCAGGGGCGGCCGGACAAGGGGAGTGGTGAACGGATTAGTGGCACCTGTGAGCAGTGTTCAGATCTAGGTCATTGGGGTTTGCAATCCGGGGAGAAAAGCATCCGGCTGAAAGGCCTCCAGAGCGGAAAAGCGAAAAGGCAGAGGTTTTGTACCCGCCTCCACGTTGCAGCTTCCTGACCGCGGCCTGCAGACAGCAGGGGGACTAAGCGATTGTTCTGAGGCCAATGCTCTTGCGTTGAGTGGCCTGGATCCGGATCACCGTCTTGGGCTTTTGGTTCTGGAGTCTTTGCTATCCAGTCAGCCAGAAGCAAGTAGGAAGGGTCCCAGCACCTTCCTGAGAGCTACAGCAGCCAGGAGGACCCCAGTGATTTGGGACAGAGCTTTCCCTTCTGGAAGCAGAGCCCCACAGAGATTTAAAAAAAAAATCATGGACTGAACAACCATGAATAAGAATAAGCATAAAAAGCAAAGTAAGAACAGCTCCCAAACCCTAGATTCCTTCTTTGGGGAAAAGAAAGATCATGGGAGAGAGAGGGAGGAGGAGAACTCAGCCAGAGCGCCCCCACCAGGGGCCTCCAATAAACATGAAGAATGCCTTAAAGCTAGAGATGAGCTGAAGAAGGATTTTCAAAACCAAATAAGGGAAGTGGA
>CM053582.1:467822639-467850460 GCA_028627135.1 Pseudochirops cupreus | reverse complement strand
GGGGGAAAGAGGGGGAGAAAATATGTAACTCAAAATCTTGTGGAAATGAATGATGCAAACTAAAATAAAATTAAAAAAAAAAAGACTTGGACCTATGAAGAAAGATGTTCTCCACCTCCAAAGAAACAGAGGACAACTAGAAATATGTATGTATGTGTGTGTATATATATATATATATATATTCATATCTAATTGTAGCCTTCTCTAGGTGGGGGAGGGAGGGAGAAATTTTTTTTTTAAATACACAGCAGGGAACAAAAAACCTAAAAGGAAGCACAGAAAAGCTGTGTTGCTTTGAAAATAATGTGTAGGATTTATTGTGAAATGGAAATTTACTGTTTTATATTGAATCCTTTCTTGAAGAAGTCTTGCTGTGTACATGAAATGTCACTTTTTTCCTTTTTTTCTTTAAGTTTAAAATGAAAAAAAATTCCAATGCTATAATTTGTCAAAGGCAGAACACGAATCCAAACCCTCCAAGGTTGGTTCTCTATCTACTATACAGCACTGTCTCTAATATTGACTTGTCTAACACTTAATAAATATGTACATTGCCACTTACATATGCCGGGAAAGTTTCTTTTTAATTTGTACAGTTTATGTGAAAAATATCTTAAAAATAGGATTAGAGGGAAGATACAAGCCAAAGTCATTTGAAAAATAACACATCAACTGATACCTTGTTGCTTGCTGGTCTCAAAAATACATGAAATCATGAACACAGACAAGAACAACAAAACTATGAGATATCAAACACTACAAATAGTACTCAAATTAAGCATTAATATAAAATGGTACAAATGCTTATCTGTTACAACACAGTTAAGTGTGCATGGCTAAGTGTTTTCTGAACCCAGACTGAAAATGTGGATATAGAGAAGACAGAAGACAGACAGACAGCAGATAAGGCAATTCAGATTTTAGATGGTACTTACCTCTGGTTCATAGGACATTACTTTATCTGATTACTAAATCTCACTGCTTCCTGTCTCTTATTAAAAAACTGAAAAACCACTGCTACATGAAGTTATTATAGCAAACACAAACACACCTACTTAAGGCACTTGCTACTGGAATCCATATGAATTTAGAATATAAAAGCAACGTGTTTAAAGAACCTCAAGGAGATTTTATGAGTCACATTTTAACTGGTTTTATTTTCTCTTTTACTCTCATCCTAAGAAAAGTCTTAATGAAATTTGTAAGCATATAGTCTTGAATTTTCTTTACTGAGCAAACACTGCATATGTTACACCCACGATCACATTCTGAAAAATCTGGGTCAGGTACAAAGATACAACATAACCATGCCTGCTTCATAACAAGAGAAGCCAAGTATACTTGGAAATCTTTGTGGACTGTACAATGGGATTATTCTATCTCTGGTAGTCTGAGCAGCAGTTTGACCTTGGAACCAGGAAGCTCTGTGTTCAAGATCTGCCTGGCACAAATACTGGCTGAGTGAAACTGAACTTCTAGATGCTCTTAGTAACTCTCTAACACTAAAATCTGAAAAGAAGTTGTGGACCTACAATGGCAGGGGGAGTCCTATCCATATGAAATCACAGGGCCAGCCGCCGATCCCTTTCTTCACTGGATTGCGTGATGACCATTTACAGCTAATGTAATATTAAAAATTTTCTGTTTCCTAATCAGACAGTCACGACAGAGTTAACTAGTTTAGGAGAAAATTACAAAGGCAGTATATGAAATACAAGGTATCCTGAAAGTCTTAGTGCAATTTTAATCATTTTTTAAAGACTAGAGACGATTAATCTAAATGTTGGGGCAACCAGGTGACACAGCGGTTAGAGCACTGGGCCTGGCATCAGGAAGACCTGAGTTCAAATGCAGCCTGAGATATTTAGCAGCTATCTGACTTTGGGCAAGTCACTAAAACTCTGTTTGCCTAAGTTTCCTCATCTATAAAACGGGGATAATAACAGCACCCACCTCTCAAGGTTGTTGTAAAGATCAAATGAGATATTTATAAAGTGCTTCCATATACGTAGCATATAGTGCTATTTAAACGCTCGTTATTATTATTAGCAACTCAAAACTACAAGAAGACTTTTGGGACACCCTGTATAGTTACAATGCATCAGGCCACACTTCAGGTATGTAGTTTGTAGGTACTGGCTACTTACCCCTTTTGTTGGAGAACCAGTTCCTGGTATGCTTGTCTCTATGAAATACTTCCTAAGAAGGTGTTTACTTAGATCAGGACTATCCATCAGAATGTATGAACAGAAGAAGGCCCCATGACGAATCAGAAATATAGCAATATCCTCATTCCCTAAAGAAGAGGTAAAAACAAGAAAGCTAGGAGGATTCAGTCTCCTTTTCTTCATTCTAGGTCTTTTTTTTTTTTAAAGAAACCATAAGGAACTGGCCATTACCAGTGGTGGGGGATTCAACGCGTGAAAGCGGAACTAAGAAAAGACTTACTCTGGTTTAACATCTCTCTGTATATTACTTCCTCTGAAACATTAAGATTCTATCAGTGACAGAATTTTGTGGGATTTTGTTATTTGGAGTACCTTATAGAAATGGTCCCATTTGAAAAATTTTATGTGTGTTTCTGAATTTCCCCAAGTGCAAAGGTGTCGGAGAGAAAGATGAAGAGAACAAGGGAGAGAGGGAGAAGGAGAGAGAGAGAGAGAGAATGAGAATATACTTAAATATAATAATATACTTGGAAACAGAGGAGGGAAAACTGGTTGCAGATGCCTTTATCTGGAGGAAGCTCTGAAACCTTAGAAGATTGTGGTTACTCTATGGACATGGCTCCACATCCACTAACAGCTTCAATTGCTGTTAACAACTTAGAAGAAACAATAGCCTCAAATCATTAAGGCTTGGTAAAGACTTCAGTAAGTGCAATTACATACCTGACTTGATTGCTGCATAAAGTGGTAACCTTATAATGACTGGAAATTCATTCTTCCTCACTGCATAGCTCTCTGGGTCAGCACTATAAGTAAGTACTAGGAGTTTAACTACATCTAGGTGTCCTTGTTGGCAGGCAATGGCTAGCATCCAATTCAGCAATCGTTGGTAGCTGCATGGACCTGGCAAGGCAATTTAAAAAATCCAAAAACATACTGAATAGTCCCATTCAATTTTACCATTGTAATCCTTTCATTTTGGCTGCTGATAAATATGAGCCTTGATTTAATTGGAAGATATTTGCATCAAGTTGATAACATTTGACTGGTTGGAGTATGGGGGATAGATGGTTCTTCTTTTAAGTACCATGGTACTCTCTAAATTCTCTGTCATTATAACTGACATTCAGATATCTTTAGGAGCTACTCCTTGAAATAACCATCACTGCCCACTTTATTTCAGCATGAAATGCTATTTAACAAGCACACTGAATGAACAGAGACTGTGTGGGTTGTAGTGCTGCAATATCCTCAAGTTCAAATTAGCACGACAGCTTTTTTTTTGGTCCAATCTCCCTGGAAATTACCTCATTCTTTGCACGAACACTTAGCAACCTTCATCATAACATCTTCTCATTTCCAGAGCCTCAAGGAAAAAAAAGTCTGAAAATCCATGGTTACTAAAGAGTTCTCGAACCTTACCAGAACCAACCCTCTTTTCTTAAAATAGGAAGTTCACCTGAAAACTAGAAAGGCTTGAAAAGTGAATCATAGGACATATGATATAAACCACATGAAATATGAAAGTGAGTGAATAATATTTGTTATGTGCTACCTAATTGCTAACTAAATTCCACAGTTTCAAGTTTAGCCATGTCCAGGCTAGATTGAAGAGAAGTCAGTTGAAAATTGTTCCCTGGTCATATGACCAGGGCAAAATTTAGCATATTTGAAACCTCAAAGGAATATGGTCCATTAGTTTAGATACATCTTCTTCTTTCCCTCTAATTGGTAACAATTAGTTAACCTCTAATTGGTAACAGGGAGTGGTAATTTCAGTTATATGATTCAGCAAGGTAACCCTCAACAAGCCAGCTGATTCACCAGACAATGAGAAAAAAAGACCCCATTCTATAGCTCCAGAAAATCATTTTGAGTTCTATCAGCATTGCCTTCTAGCCCATCAGTGGCCCTATCAGAGAGTTAAAGAAAAGAATCTTGGGACAGCTAGGTGGCACAGTGAATACAGCGCCAACCCTGGAGTCAGGAGGACTTAAGTTCAAATCTGTCCTCAGCCTTGTGACCTTGGGCAAGTCACTTAACCCCAATTGCCCTGCCTTCCCCCCTCCAAAAAAAAAAAAGGAATCTTGTCAGGATCCTCCCTACTCCTGGTGTAAAGAGAATGTTTGGATAGCCTTGAGGAATACCACTGAAGTTAATCAGCACTGTGGTGGTCATTAGGAGGTCTACAGCATAGACAAGAAAAGGAGGGTGAAAAGAACAGTAAAAAAGCCAGTGAAGAGAGAGCTAGAAATAAGGAAAAGGAGAAAGTGCTGTACGAACCCCGGTACATTTTATCATCATAGCCCAGATGAGTAATTAAGCTTGTAGTTTTTTCAAGGGGTTCTACTGCACCTGATTTGAAAGATTCTCCAAAGTTTGGGAGCAAGAATAAATCCAATCCAACCCACTAGTATCTATTAAGCACCTACCAACATGCAGAGCTACTGGGGATAAAAAGAAAAATAAAAAGCAGTTAGTCCTTAGGGGGTTCCCAATAGGTTACAAATTGGCTTGGTCTTCTTTGAGTGGATCCAAATCTCACGGAGTGCTGAAACTAATCTCTCCTCCACCTCTTACTCAGAAATCTTTTAGATAAATGGGGTTGTCCCAGAATAAGGAAAAACCTCTTAGCAAACTTGAAAGTAGATTTGGGATTGACCGCAGTAAAGAGCTCAAGACACAGGACTCTATTCAGAGGGGAAAACCCCTATTCCATCAGATATAGACATATGGGCATAAAGTATACCAAACTGATGCTCTGTCACAGTAACTTGTTTGGGCAATGGAAACACCTCCCTCTTTAAGGAAGCAGAGGTGGTAGAAAGTAGATTTCCCCCACTTTTTTGTTGGTTCTACTTTGGCCACAAGTAAAAAAATCACTCCTAACAGTGAGGAGCTGGACCTGGGAGAAGGAAGATCTAAGTTCAAATCCTATCTTATGCAATTACTAGCTGTGTGACCCTGGACAAATCACTTAAAATCTCTCAGCCTCTATTTAGGCATCTGTAAAATGGAGATCATAATAACACCTGCCTCCTAGGGTTGTGGTGAAAATCAAATGAAAATAACATATAAATTACATCTGTAGAGCTTGGCAAATGTGAAAGCACTATGTAAATGCTAGTGATAATTTTTACAGTTGAAATAGCAGTTGTGGCAATAACATTGTGAAAAAAACAAATGACTGAAAGACTTAAGAAGTCTGACTGGTGAAATGACAGTCATGATTCCAGAGTTCCAACGATGAAAAATGCTACTTATCTCCTGACAGAGGAAAAGGTGATGGGCTGATTATGCAGATTAAAACACATATTTCTGCACATGGCCAACATGGGAATTTGTTTTGTATACTTGTTTTAAAAAAAGTTGTTTCCCCTCCCCCCTTAATCAGGAGAGAAAGAGGTGGGAAGGAGAGAAAAACAAGTAATTGTTCATTTAAAAAATTTAATTTTAAAAAAATAGTAGTTGGGGTAAGAAGCATTTATAGAAGAAGGAAGAGGAGAAGAAGAAGGAGGAGGAGGAGGGGGAGGAGCAGCAGGAGCATTGACGGCTGCTCACTCACTTCCTGGTCATTTATTATCTCACCCAAATCTATTTTAATCTCATCTAAATTTATTCTGAAAGGTAGGTGATGGCAGTATTTACCAGTCGCTTCCTCTTTCTCTTCCCAAGGAACACAGAGGAGGGGGAGGAGGGGGAGGAGCAGCAGCAGGAGCAGGAGTATGCTGGCTTAAGGTCCCAAATGTGGCTATCATCACAACAGCTTGTAATTTTGCACACAATTTCCAATTACAAAGTGCTTTACACAAATGACGTTGTATTAACCTTAGTCCCTGACTACTGCATTTCGAGAATACTATTACTACTACTACTAATAATAACAAGAGCTAATTTTTATATAGTGTTCACAAAATGTTCCAGGAACTCTGTTAAGCACTTTATAATTATGATCTCATTTGATTTCTAAATCATTTACATCAGTCCTCAATTTTTGTAAGTTAATGTCAGAAAGGTGTCTAACTTTGCACTTTCCTTCAGAGGGGAGTTTTCCCAAACAAGGGGTTTTGCTAAGGGGGATGGATTTCCTGAAACTTTCTAATGTTGAGGAGTCTGAAACCCTCCTTTAATGATATCTATAACTTTCTGGAGAATAATAATAACTGTAATCACTCATAACCATCTTTTGAGGTAAGTATTCCAAGCATTGATATCACTACATATGAGGAAATGGAGAATAACCAGTCTAAAGTATCAGAATCTGGATCTGAACGCAAGTCTCTCCTAACTCCATGCTAAATGCTCCTTCCATCACCCCATGTTGAAAAGCCGTGGTATATCTGGTAAATAGCTCCTGACAAGCTACTTACCCAGTAAGGAATCTAGTAGTTCTTTTACAATATCCATGTGTCCAAAATAAGCAGCCACCACAGCTGGATTATCATCATTTGGCTCCGTGGGTAACTCAACAAATTTTTCTTTGAGAAGGTACCTCACTGCTTCTAGATCTCCGTGGGCTGCAGTGATGCTCAAAAGCTGGCACTAGGGAAAATGTAAAGACATCCAAGCATAAGTTTCCTTCTTCAAATCCTGAGGTTCTTTAAAAATCATCTCACAAACTGGACAACGACATTATAAACTGGGAAACAGATTGGTTATGGTGCATCAAGGACCCAGGAAGTTTTTAAGAGAAGCCTTGAGTGTAGCTGAAGAACTATCAGCCTAGAAAATATCTGTCTCCTAGATGGGAGCCCCAGTCCAGACAAGCAAATTAATTAATTCATAAAATAAAAAAAGAAACTATAGGTTCAAGGTCACAAAAGAAATAAAACAGAATCAAGACTGGAATCCAGTGCTCTTTCCCACTATCCAGCGCTTAGAGAGAGGCACTGAAATTGGAGTGTGAGCAGCTGGGTTCACATTTTCGTACTTCATTTCTTCACATGAACTTCAATATCTCTTCTAGGTCTAAATCCTATGATCTTGCTTTTGTGATCCAAGGGAAGCCAGCTGTAAGGACATTTATGAGGACTTCTATTTTGCACTTACCTGAAACAGTCTGGTGTCATATTATTAATCTGATTCACTTCAACAATATGTTTATTAAATACCTACTGTATGAAGAACACAATGGTAGGTGGTTAACTTAGAAACCAAGATTAGATTAGTTTCTGCCCTCATGGAACTTAAAATCTACTGAAAATTTGTAATGTATTCAGTAGACCTGATCCCTGGGGCCAGACTAAAGACAGAAGGCCCTGCATGTAGTGTTTTTCCTTAGCTACAGAGATAAGTCCCATAACTTATGGTACTAAATCACCACATCACAAAGATTCTGAGTTCATTCAAACACGAATGCACACAAGCAGTTTTCTCCAGTACAAATGTCTTGGAAGTAAGTTAGGTTCCCGCTCACATGCTTTCTAGTCATGTATTATCTCACCCAAATCTATTCTAAATGTCATCTAAATTTATTCTGAAAGGTAGATGACAGCAGTATTTACCAGTTGCTTCCTCTTTCTCTTCCCAAGGAACACAAAGAAGAAACCAAAATTCCCCTTCTGTGGGTCCTAAGATAATGGAATTTCCCTCAGTCTAGACAATTGGGTTATCGGTCTAGCATAAGTCTAAAGATGTGAGAGGAAGGTTTGATCTATGTATATAGACTAGGTGACCCTTATTTGAGCCATCTTAATTTTTAAAAAGTCCCTCATACTAATCACTATTGCCTGAAATCTCACCATTAAAGATTTCAATCATTCAATTTTGTTCTCTATTAAAATACAAATACTCCTGAAAGGAGATTTACATATTAGTCTTTCCAAGGACTTTATATCTTAGGAATAATGAAGTTCTAAGACTGATTCCTAAGATTGTATAGGGACTAGGTTTGAGAACTGGGAGCCTATGGGATGGAGGAGAGAAGAATAATAAAAGCAGAGGTGTAATGATGCTCATGATTCTTGACCTCTCTCTGGTGATAACCCTCTTCACACTGATATCCTCTTCTTTTCAAGTTTCTGCCACACTTCTCTGTCCTGGTTTTCTTCTTACCCATCTGGCTTGTTCTCAGTTTCCTTTGTTGGATCTTCATCCAGATCATGCACCTTTAAGGTAGGTGTCACCCAGGGTTCTGTCTGGGGCTGTCTTCTCTTCTCCTTCTATCTTATTTCATTTGGTGATCCATGATTTCAATTATAATCTTTGTGCATTAATGATTCTCAGATCTACTTCTCTAAAACTTCTGTCCTAACCTCCTCAATCACATCTCCAAGTGTCTATTATTTATCTCAAACTGGATGTCCTGTAGACATTTTTAGACTCAACACGTCCAAAACTGAATTCATTTACCTCTCCTTCCAAACTTCCCTACCACTGTCCACTGTACCACCATCTTTCTAGTCTTCCAGGCACAAGACCTAGTTGTCATCTCTGAATCTTCATTCTACCTCACCTTCCATATCCTATCAACTTCCAAGACCCATCTTTTTGTTATCTTCAGAAGTCTCTCATATATGTCTCCTTCTCTTCTCTGACAGTGTCACCACCCTCGTGCAAGTCCTTATCCCCTCATTTCTGGACTATTTCAGTAGTCTATTGGTTGACCTCCCTGCCTTGAGTTTTTCCCCATTCCAGTCTGTCCTTCACTCAACTGACAGATTAATTTTCCTGAAGCTCATGTTTGACCATGTCACTCCCCACTCAGCTAAGTCCAATGACTCCCTATCAAATACAAAATGTTCTGTTTGATATTCAAAACCCTTCACAACCTAGCCCCACCCCTCTTGCCAGTCTTCTTAAACCTTACTCCTCAATACATATTCTTTGATCCAATGACAATGGCCTTCTTGCTATTCCTCAAAACAGAACAAGATATTTCATCTCTTGTCTCTGGGCATTTTTACTAGCTGTTCCCCATGCCTGAATTATTCTCCCACCTCATGTCTGCCTCATGGTTTCCTCCAAATCCTAGTCAAAATTTTATCTGCTATGAAAAGCCTTTCCTGATCTCCCCTAATGCTAGGACCTTCCTTGTATCGATTATCTCCAATCTATCTGGCTTGTATGTGTGTGTGTGTGTGTGTGTGTATATATATATATAGATAGATAGATAGATAGATAGATAGATAGGTAGATAGATAGATATAGATATAGATATAGATACACACACATATTTAAACCACTTGAGTGCAGTTGTTTTCTTGTTGTCTCCCTGGTAGACTAAGCTTCTTGAGAGGAGGATTTGTTTTTCTTTGTATCCCCAGTGCTTAGCACAGTATTTGGCACACAGTGAGTGCTTGAGAAATGCTTACTGACTGATTGGCTAAGTTAAAGACAAACTTGGCCAACTTTACACCTTTTCCTGAACCACTCCTAGTAAAAGAAAAGGAATGCTTCTGGTAGAAATACCCAGAGTGAACCTAACTCCCTACGTACAACCTGTGGAACACAAGTTCAGACGTGGACCTCAAGTGGTAGAGGCAAAATTCACTCGGGATGCATTTTGTTGTCTATGGTTAGCCCTAAAAAAAACCAAAGAATCACAAAGTTTCAGAGCAGAAAGGGATCTTATTGAAAAAGATTCTTCTTTACAACACACCTCACAGGTGATCACCTAGAGTATTTGCTTTAAAAAAATTATTCTAAACCTAAAAGATATCAACCAAAATGGGCATTTCCATGTACATAGTAGAACAAAAAATGATTCTGTAAATCTCTGGTATGTACAGCTTGATTTTCCTTTTAAGCTTATGATAAATTCAATACAGAACTTTCAAAACTGCCCTGCTTGTCTGTGTTTCCTTCTGGAATTCTTTCTGTTCTCTCTTGAAAATTTTTAGATGCTTCTCTTTATCTCTTTAGATGGTTCTCTTTTCTTCTCTCTAAAAAGATAGAAATCTCTTTTCTTTCTTTTTTTTTTTTGTGGCAAACCTATTGCTAGTCCCCCAAGTCTCTTCAGTTGAAAAAAGGAAAGAAAAGAAACCTCTTGTGACAAATATGCAGATAATATGCAAATAGGCATAACAAATTCCCATACTGGCATGTCTAAAAATATGTCCTATTCTTCATGTTGAGCTCATTATCAGTCTTCTGAAATTGTGAATAGACATGGCTTAAAAAATCATCAGCCTGTAGTCAGTGTAGTGACAAGGCTCTGAATTTCACTAGACTAGTCTGCTGATTGTGTAAAGCTATCTGGGGGAGAGGGAAGTATAAGAATAGAGAATTGCAATGAAGTCCTTTAATCCACTTCCTTTCACTGATGAACTTGAGATGCACAAATCTTGGTGTTCTGCGATTCTTTTAATGGAGGTTCAATAAAAAAATAAATAAATAAACAGAGCACTAAGCTTGTAGTCAGAGGAGCAGGGCTCTAACACTGCACGACTTTGTGGGTAAGCCACTTAAGCAAGTCTTTTTCCTCATCTTTAAAATGAGAAGGCTGGACCAGGTCACCATCTTCTAGATCTAATTGGCTGAGTTGATGATTCTAAATCTCAATATGACACCAAACACATTGACTGTTTTTATGTCAAGTTTTTCTGATTCGACATCCTGGGTAAAAAAAGATATATAGTTTTCAGTGCTGCTCCAAAATTAGAGAGGATGTGTTTTAATCATCTCTGAAGAACTCAGCAAATTTTACAACTTCAATTTCTAAATAAAGAGACTAAGTCAGCCAAACAGTGGAAATTTCTTCATCTGTTCTATTTTCCACTGGGCCGATCAGGATGATTATTTCTGATGACTTAGTCTTTTACTGAAGGCAAAAGTGTAGCTGAGGGCAAGAGTGCACAGAACCATAGGATGTATGCAGCTAAATGGCATCAAATGGTCACTAAGCTGCCACCTGCAGATAGACACAGAATTTAAAAACAAAATAAAAATGTTTTGTAGGGATTGGAATAGAAAATGATATCACTAAATCTTAGGAGCAGAAATAGCCATGTTTATCCCAAGTGATATACTGATGTAATTATAAAAACAACATAATGTGCATTCTGTCTAATGCAGGACCCAACAGTCTGGTAATCTATAACCCAAATTCCAGGAAACACTTGCATTAGCTGAGATGCTATTGTAATTGATTAAATGGTTCCCCACATGCAACAACCAGCAGTCTAGACCACAGATGATTCAATGCTTAAAAGCTTGATTCTCTAAAGGTGGTGATATCTTAATAGATAATGGAGGCAGGAGAAAGCCAGAAGAACGAGTGGGCTATAGGTTCAGGTGGACCCTGTGTGTTAGACTGAGAAATTTCCAGTGATCTCTAGCCTGGAATGGGCAGTCTTGAAACTGAACAAACTCTAGTCTTTTAGAGCTAAATGGGATCATATTCATCTTCATAATCTAGTGGTGAACTTTACTTCCAATTGAGTAATCTCTCTCTCTTTTTAAAGTCAGCACAAGGAAAACTTCCAAATGAATCTGGCAGATTTTCTGCTTTCTTTTTCTTTGTCTAGAAATCTTTGTCAGATAAACATACTTTTTTTTTTTTTGGCACTGTATTTTATTTTTTTTCCATTGACTTGTTTATTTACTTTTAGTTTACAAGATTCAGTTGCACAATCCCTTGAGTTTCAAATTTTCTCCTCTCCCTCCCCACCCCCCCCCCCCCGCCACGGCGGCGTGCAATCATGTATAGGATCTGCAAATTCTTTCACATTGTACAATAGTCTGGTTGTATAGAAGAGTTGTGACCTATGGAGTGACCAATGGGAAAAAAGAAAGAAAACCAAACATGGGAAAGAATGATAACATGTAGATTGCTTCAGTCTCTGTTTAAACTCTGGTCTTTCTAGATCTTTCTCTGAATGTAGATATCTCCTTCCATCCTGAGACTTGTAGAGTTGTCTTATAGCTGCGTGTTGCTGAGAAGAGTCCAGTTTATCAAGGTTGGTCGTCACATATACAATGTGTCTGTGATTGTGAATAAATTTTTCCTGGTTCTGCTCTTCTCACTTAGCATCAATTTGTATAAGCCTCTCCAGGTACATATGAAGTCCATCTCCTTCCCATTTTAGCACAATAGTATTCCATTACATTCATATACCACAATTTGTTTAACCATTCCCCAATTGATGGGCATCCCCTATATTTCCAGTTTTTTGCAACTACAAAGAGAGATGCAATAAATATTTTTGTACATATGGATCCTTTTCCCACTTCTATGATCTCTTTGGGATACAACCCCAGAAGTGGTATTACTGGGTCAAAGGGTATGCAATTATTTATAGCCCTTTGGGCATAGTTCCAGAATAGTTGTATCAGTTCACAGCTCCACCAATAATGCATTAGTATTCCAATTTTTTCATATCTTCTCCAGCACTTGTCATTTTCCTGTTTTGTCATCTTAGCCAATCTGACTGGTGAGATGTTGTTTTGATTTGCATTTCTCGAATCAATAGTGATTTGGAGCATTTTTCCATATGCTTAAAGATATCTTTAATTTCTACCTCTGAAAATTGCCTGTTCATATCCTTTGATCATTTATCAATTGGGGAATGAGTTGTATTCTTATAGATTTTACTTAATTTCCTGTATATTTTAGAAATGAGGCCTTTATCAGAGACACTGGTTGTAAATATTCTCTCCCAATTTCCCACTTCTCTCTTCATCTTGGTTACATTGGCTTTGTTTGTACAGAAACTTTTCAAATTCATGTAATCAAGATTATTCATTTTGCATTTTATAATGCTCTCCAAGTCTTCTTTGGTCATAAAGTCTTCCCTACTCCATAAATCTGACAGGTAAACTATTCTTTGCTTCCCCAGATTATTTACAGTATCAGCCTTTATACCTAGATTGTGCACCCATTTAGACTTGATTTTAGTGTGCCAGATAAACATACTTTCAAATAGCAGTGAGAAGGTAAAACCAGAGTCTCCACACTGATCACCTTATTTAAGATATAGATGATATTCCTCCATAATCTGACTCCAACTTTCCTTTGTAAATTAATTCATGCCACTCCCTCCCCTTCATATTCTCTATGGTCCAGTCAAATGATCTACTTAGCTTTCATCAAACTCAGCACTCCATCATCTTCTGTGCTTGTCTTCACATAGTCTAACCTCTACACCTGGAAAGCACCCCCTCCCTACCTCCACCTCTTAGAATCCTTACTTTTCATTGATGCTTAATTGAGATGCCACCTCTTAAATATTCCCCAATAGTAAAAAATTCTTCTCCACCTCAAATAACTCGGTATTTATGTAATGGAACCTTCACTCCTCCCACTCCTACCCACACTAATAGGATGAATCTACAGAGTGGCAGCTGATACTACCCCCAATGTTTTAGGGGAAACCTTGTGAGGGGCTACAATCCTAACATTGTAGCACCTGAGCCTCTACTGGCATGCTTCCCATTAATAGATCAGCTGGCTGACTCAATTAACTCTTAACAAAGACCTGAACAAAAGGCAAAAGCAAGAACAATACAATAAAAAACATGTCCTTCCACCCATAAAACTGCGGGTCACTCTTCCCAAACACACAGAGAATCCATGGAGAAAGGGGACGCAGACTTTAAAAGTATCATGGAAGTAAGGCGCACATGTAAGAAATACATGTGGTCAAAGCAACTGACCACTCTGAATGATGGCCGCTGAAGCTCTTTTTTTAAAAAATTGGGACTGTCCTCACAAAGTTCATTAATGAGTGTGGTATCTGTATTAACTCTCTGGCTTCACTGTTAAGGCAGGTTACATTGCCTTGATGTTTAGGGAAGGGAGGTGCAGAGATAGGACTGCACTCTTTCAAAAAAGGCAAATATTCTTAACCTAGGATTTGCAGAAGCTTCTCCATTTCAACTCTACTGGATGGGCTAAAAGGACCTTTTAGCTTCTCAGGCAACAGAAGGGTTTAGCTTCCCTTTTCTTCCACACAGTTCTGAGGTCTTTTCTTTGACCAACCTTCCTGATTTAGATCTGTGTTCTCTCTGGGAGAGGCCTCATTCTGACTTCGGATGTTTAACCAGCATACTTACCAAATCTTCATCTCTGCAGAATAAAACATAACCAGCAATAGATATTTGCCCAGTAATCACAAAATGGCACTGGGGTTCAGAATTCCCCACTTTTTAACTCTAAATTATCTTGCTGGTCTAAATTATCAGCTAGCAAACAAAACTTTGACACAACCTTTACCCTTGGTAAATGCAATGGCTCTTTTTAAATCCAAATCTCATATTTAATTTTGCATCTGCCCCTTTCAATCAGCAAATTACCAAAGCCTGAAGGGGACACATGCTGTCTACTTCTACCTCATAGAATCAGAAAGGAACTCAGGAATGAACTAGGCCAAGTTTTCCTTGAAGAATCACAAATACTCCATCACCATCATCATTACCATCACAACTAGCATTTAAATAGCACCTACCATGTGTCAAGCACTGTGCTAAGTGCTTTACAAATAACTCATTTGATCCTACGAGGCAGGTGGTGATCTATATTTTGCATGAATATCTCTAGTGAGGTTCAACCCTTTCAAAGCAGGCCATTCCACTTGCAGACAGCTTTAGATAGGATGCTCCTCAAGCCTAAAATCGCATCACTGATCCTTCTATTTATCCTACCTGTTTTTGTTCTTTAGGGCCAAGAAGAAAAAGCCCATTCCTTCTTCCACATGGCATCCCTCTAAACAGTTGGCAGCTATGACCACCATTATCATTACCCTGTCCTGTACCAAGAAGTCCCTTTTCCAGGTTAAACTTTCCCAGTTTCTTCAATTATCTACTAGTTCTGTAGTCTGAAGATTTGAACTTAAATCCCACTTTTGATAATGTACTTTCTTTTAAAAAAAAACCTTTGGTTTATTTTGTTAAATTACATTTTTTAAAATATCCATTTTTTTTGGTTCTAAATTCTCTCCCTTCCTACACACCATCCCCTCCATTGAGAAAGGAAGCAACATGCTGTCCTGATAATGCACTTTATTTGTAGCATAGGCTAAGTCTTCTCTCCCCTTTTTGGAAGCTGGGTTTACCCTAGCCTCTTTTCCCATTCTGCATTACCTCTCAGGTTTTCCACCATCTTTAAAAATTCAAGACAGTGGCTCAGCAATCATATCTGTGAGTTCTTTTAATACCCAAGAATGTAAAAGTCATCTGGGCCAAGTGACTTGAATTCAAAGGCAGCTAGGTGTTCACTTGCGATACTCCCTACTACCCTCTTAACCATTTTAGTTCTGTCCTTTTGAGTCCAAATATTTTCTGTGTCAGAAAAAACAAAAGCAAAATTAAGAATTGAGCACTTCTAGGGGCTGCTAGGTGGCGCAGTGAATAGAGCACCAGCCCTGGAGTCAGAAAGTCCTGAGTTCAAATCCGACCTTAACACAAAAACTAGCCCTGTGACCTTGGACAAGTCACTTAACCCTAATTGCCCTCCAAAAAAAAAAAGCTTAAAAAAAAAAGAATTAAGCACTTCTGCCTTCTTTGTCATGTTATAATCATCCCATTCTCTGGCTAAGCAGGGGACCTATTCCTAACTTTGATCCTCTCCTTTCCCCCAAAATAACTCACTCTCATCCACAACTGCTCCTTTTTGATATCCCTATACTATTCCTGCCTTTCTTCCCCTGCTTCAGATCATTGTGAGGCAGCCATCCTGACTTTATCCTTATAGGACTGTCCCCATCTTCTGAAAGTATCTTCTAAAACTCCAAATTGATTGGTAGCTCTTGTGCACAGAAATTGGTCCCTCTTTCCTCCTCAGACTTGCTTCTCTTTGGGTCTCTCAAATTAAATTTTCCAGAGCTTCCCATTCTTGTTGGGGTGGTACACAATAGGCATTTAATAAGTGTTGATTGACTGACTGACTCCTCCTACAGAATTTTAGGCTATCATAGATTGATTCTACTTAAGCTTTCTTTCCTTAAATCCTTTGAAATCTGTTTTTCCAAAATCTAAAATGCATGCGAGTCTATCCCCAGCTTTCTTCTCCTCTATCACAGACTCCAAGATGAAGTTTCACTTCCCCTTTAAGGTCCTTACTTCTACCTCAGCAATCAGTTCTTCCTCATTGGTGATAATCAGTTCTAGAATAAATTTTCCCTTTGTTTTGCCACATTTTGAAGAGTAACATTATTCGTAAAACAAGTCAAGAAATTATAAGTAGGTATGTTTTTGGCAGAGAAAAATTTCAGCCTATGTCCAGATAATTGAAGTCCCTCATCACTATTATATTACTGGTTCAGTTATGGGTTTGTAATTGGTTTCCCCAGATCTTTATCCATTTCTTCTGTCTGTAGTATAAGCTGATGATAATATTACTTCTGGATCTGCCTCAGTCGATCTTTACTGAAGTGCTCACCACCATGCTAAGCCCATCTAGTTGTTAAATATAGATTCTTAACATACACTATTCCTAATCTCTGGTTTTTATCTACCCTATTTCTTCTGAAGAAGGTATACCCTTCTAGTCATGAACCTCATTTTACTAAGTCTCTAATATCTATAAGTTAAAATTTACTCTGTTGTATTAGGATAGCTAACTCATTCTTGTTATCTTTGTGCATTTGTACATAGGTATCTAAAGCCATGGAAAGTTTGACTGTTGGATTCTTTCTTGACTTTCTCCTGGGACTTTTTTTGGCTGTAGGTACTGCTATTCTTCCTGTATTGTAGCTACTGCCCTGGTGAATAAATATAGGCAGTTTTCTCCCTCCACTCACCTTTTGAATTGAAATTCCTTTCAATTTCACTTATAAGACTCTTACCAGTCCTTGTTAGACGTGTTTCAACTTGGGCAAAGATCTTGCCCTTCCTTTGTTTTAATCTTTGATCTTAAATTCAAATTCTATTCTAGGACATCATCTTATTAACAAGATATTACTGTCTAAATCTTCTACTTTCTTCTGAGTCCCTTAGCTTTTAGGAGTAGCAATGATAAAACATCACCTCTGGCCATAAAAAAAAAATCTTCAGTTCCTTGCCCAAGGGTTCATAATTTTAAGCAATGTTTTCTGCATTCCTTCTGGTAGCTAAATGGCAGAATATTTAGAGTCCTGAACCTGGAGTCAGGGATACTTGGGTTCAATTCCTTCCATAAACTCTTACTAGCTGCGTGACCCCGAACAAATCAATAAGCTCTGTTTGTCTGTTTCCTTTAGCTTTCAAAAATTATCACAGGACAGCTGGGTGGAGCAGTGAATAGAGCACTGGCCCTGGAGTCTGGAGGACCTGAGATCAAATCCAGCCTCAGATACTTGACCACTAGCTGTGTGACCCTGGGCAAGTCACTTAACCCCAACTTCCTTGCCTTTCCCCTTAAAAAAGTAAAAAAAAAAAAAAATCACCCACTCCCCACCTTAGAACCATTGTGAGAATAAAATGAGATCATTTTTGTAAAGTACTTTGCAAACCTTAATGTGTTATATAAATACGAGCTATCATTGCTGTTAGTATCATTATTATTGTTATCATTTGTTCCTACAGCAGTTATCATGAGAGGTGAGTCATCAACATTTTTTAGAAGTCTTAGGGGAATGTCTGTTATATGCTGCGTACATGCAGAGGAAGACAGCAAACCTCTTTTGTGATATCACATCAACCAATAACAGGTCTTAGTACTCCCTGGTAAGGAGGCCCCAGGGACTGCTGCTCATCCCTTCCTCCTCTGACCCCGAGTGGCTGCTTTTTTATTCCACAGCCCCTAGACAGATGTCACCGCTTGGAGGACAAGCAGCTGCTGCTTCTGCAGAGAATACAGTTCCTTCCTCTTTGTCAGGAGCCTTCTATCAGCTTCTTAGATATATTCTCCATGTCCAGTTATCCTTTTTCCTGTTGCTTCCTCTGCATGTCATTCTTTTACCCTTCAACTTTCTGACACAATCAAGATTCCCTTATCTGTCTCTTCAGATCCTTTTCTCACTGAAGTTTTCACTTTGAAGTCCTTCTTTGCCAGGAATAAGAACTTCAATCCTGCCTCCCCAACTAATCTGATTGTTTCATAATGACAGAAAATACTAATTATTCCTCTTTTTATCCCCAGCACCTTACTTTTTTTTTTAAGAAAGCACTTTTATTCTTCCATATGATCTAGGGAAGGAAGAGGTATTCTCACCTCTTCTGAGAGACCAGTGGATTCTTTGAGTTAGGGGCTCCTTGGACATGGCAGCAATACAAACCCCTTGCACTCGGTGCTGGTACGCTTTTTGGGTACATGCCACATGACCCAGAAGAATATAAATTCCTCGAAGGAGGGGCTATTTTCTTTCTATCTTTATATTCCTAACCCATTGCACAATACATGAAATTAGCATTTAATACACAATTAATTAAGCTGAATACCCATTGTCACAGTTCAAAGTGTCACTTTTGAGTAAACTCAAGAACTGAAATGAGTAGTTTAGGAGGTAAACCAAGCCAGGTTCTTCACTATGCTACTTGAGGACATTGCATGCTACATACATTGGGACCTGGGGGCCTTTCCCCTGCCTACTGTGCCTCCTAGTTCTTCATGTTTCTAAGTCCTGCCCTTCTGTTGAGGCACACCTCCTCCATGAAATTTTCCTTGACTGTCCCTGCCATAGTCAAGAAAAATGGAGTAATAGATTGATCTCTCACCCCCCGTAGCCTTTATTATTTATACCATTCCATCAGCATGTCATACCCTACCATGTATTATATAATATTTTTGTGTGTGACCCTGCCTTCCCAATTGGTCTGTATGTTCTATAAGGGCAGGAAATATAGTTTATTCATCTTTTTATCCCTGGCACCTAGTATAGTGCCTTATGCCAGGTAAGTACTTAATAAATGTTCCCTGTTCATGCCCACATTAATGATAATAGACAATCATAAAGTGAATGTGAGACAACATGATCCTAGGACTAGAAATCTAGGAGAGAAAGTGGGAATTTTTTTTTTCTCATTCTATCCTTAAATTTTTTTTCTTTCTTTCTTTTTTATTACTTCTAACTCTGTCTCCCTCATAAACTATTCTTGGATTTCCTTCTGCTGTCTATCCCATCTCCTTGTTTCTAAGTTGTTCTACAACTGAGAGACTTTTTTTTAAAAAAAAAGTGATTGGGAGACCCAGCATGGCATAGTAGGTAGAGAGTTACCTTGGAGTCAGTAAGAGTTGAGTTCAAGTGCTACCTTGGACACATACTGCTATATGACCCTAGGCAAGTCACTTAATCTTTCAATACTCCAAGCAACTCTCTGAGATTGTATGTTGCAGAGCAGGTGTTGGTATGCATTGGTAAAGAGAATTTCCTTCCTAGGAGTTCCTGACACCAAAGCAATCATATGTCTAACAAAAACAAAAATAAACCACCTTCCCCTGACTCCCCAAAAAACCCCATTCATTAAAATGAAGTGAGTCGGACTACCTAAACAAGCCACTAGAGCAAATCACCCAATGACCAAATAATTTTTGTTTTTCTTATAAAAAAGTATTCATCTATTGTCCCAAGAAGACTTTTGAAGATAATTTACTGCATACTAAAATAAAGTGGGGAAAAATTAATTCATCAAGTTTATTTCTCATCCCTCAAATATGAAATACATACTCATCAACAGAAGGAGAGGGTCTAGATATAACCTATTTTGTGGACCAATAGCCCATGCACAATAGATCCAGTGGCTACCAACGTGAGCTTGATTCCCATTTTAAATTTTTCCCAAAGGATAATGACGTTTCATAACTATGCCGAATTAGTAGCATCAATTCCATCCAGCTTTCTATTTATATGAAAAGGCAAATGCTTCCTTAGCATGTCTGCCATGCCTTTGAGATCTAAAACATGCTCCAAAGCAGGGGTGTCAAACTCAAACAGAAACAGATCCCTGCAGGCCACATATTGGCTTAGAAAAGCACAAATTAACATTACCTATGTTGTATTGTATTCCTATTTATTTTGTTAAACATTTTCCAATTCCATTTTAATCTGGTTCTGGGTATACTAGGGAGTTTTGTACTTCTGCACCAAAACTAAAGCTGACATCTGATCATTCTGGATTACCAGAAGAATACCACACTTTTTCTGATCATGAAAGTGGAAGTTCAAGAACAAAGTAGCTTAAGCAATCAGACCAGTGCTTTCACTCTTTAAAGCACACTGTGAAATCAAGAAACTTAAAATTAGTTCAAGTTCAAAAAGGGGAGCAAATGGAGAGATTGTCTGTGTTATAATCAATGGTTCGGTATCTTGTCAAATTTTATTTAAAAGTATATTATCCTGCTCATCTATCTGACTCTAGAATGGGACTAAACATTTAGTCATGCTGTTCTTTCCACAAACTCCCTCCGCATATCCCACACAAAGCATTACAATAACCAAAAGAGTTTGTCAGTGTCTTCCATATCAAACAGTGAATTCCCCAAATTTGAAAACATGTAGTATTCACCCTACCTTTTCCAGATGTGATATGCTGTCTTCAAATACTTTAACCAGTTCTTGGACCTTACTGGTTTTTCCCTTTTTGTATGCTGCCTGAATGCTTTCTATCATAGGGGACTGGTCTATGGAGACATTGCCCAGTGTGGACTGTTTGCTGCCCATGTCCACAGAACCTGTGATAAAAAAAGAACAAAGAAACATTCATCATCACTGCAGACACTGCACTAGTGAATCATAGCAAAGGAAAAGCAAAGGGACAATCTTAGTTATGTAATTCTTTTGGTGCATTAAAAATTAAGATGGAATACTCTTAAATGCTTCCTGTCACCAAGGTATTGCACATGGAACCAATTACTTTTCAGCAAGGACTGGAAACTGTTTCTAGAGGGTGATGACTTCCTTTATCTCCACTGAAGGTGATTTCCAAAGGGAGGTTCCTTAGTAACTAAAAGACCAGAAGATGCTGCAGCTGAATTCTGATTCACTGAAGGCATGTAGCAGCTGAATAAAGCTCTGTAAATATACAGGCAAGAATGCCACCTGGAGTAGTTTGAAGGAATTGAGTTAGCCATATTGACAAAAAGTCAGTTTGGAATTACCATTTTGACCTGGCTATTAAGACTCATTTGATAGATGAAAGGAAAAGGCATTGAAGGGAAAAAGCACTGTCCTTGAAGATTCCTCCCACCCCCACTTTAAAGCTGATGTTCATCAGATTAAATCATATGTATGATAGTGGAAGGGAAGGGGGATCTTGGAATGTGAATATTTGGTCCCAAGGTCCCTTCTGCAATAGAAACATCCATCTAACACACTGAATGGGAAAAACACAGAACTGAGAGTCAGGAGATCACTGTAATCCTCACTTAACAAGTCCCTTAACCTTACTGAGACTCATTTTCTTCACATGAAAATGAAGAGGTTAGGCTAGATGAGCTCTAAGTTCTTTCTCTCTCTCTCTCTCTCTCTCTCTCTCTCTCTCTCTCTCTCTCTCTCTCTCTCTCTCTCTCTCTCTCCCTTCCACCCTTTCTCACTCTCTCCCTCCTTCCATCTCTCCTAAATCCCTAGGATTATGTGAAATTTTGCTTGGCTTTAGCAGTAGACCTTCACCCTGTTCCCATCTTGTTAACTGCCAAAATGGTACTGATATCATGTGTTAGACATGTGCAGAAGTATACTGGAGCCAGCTCTAATAGGCAAATAAATTGTTAAAATTGTCAATGTGAGCATTTACACCTCAGAAATTGTCCCACAAATCAGGGCTTGATTTATTGTTTTGTGGATTGTCCAGACGTAAGAAAGTGTTAATAAGGCAGAATAAACTTAAAAGTGTGTGTGCATACATTTCCCGAGCCCAGATTGTCAAACATTTACCACTACATCCCTGTATGGCTGTATAAGCATTGTTTGAGTTCATCAGTGGTACCACAGTAGGAGGCTAAGAGTGAAAACATCACCAGATGGGAGGCCTGGTACCTGGAGGCTAACAAAAACAACCATGGTAGTGGTGATGATGATGATGATGACAATGACACTAATTGGCACTTGTATAGTGCTTTAAGGTTTGCAAAGTGGCTTAACAACCATTATCTCCCAGAAGCTTCACAATATTCCCTGGATATTAGGAGACTAAAGGTGACTCCCTACTTTTAAGCTTCCATGTAACCTTAAAAATGTGCAAATTTGGCAAGAGGGCAATCTATAGAAAGTGATGATGGGACAAGTGAATGAGTCAATAGGAGTGAATGCTAACATTCTGCTAGAAGGCAGTCAGAAAGGTAGCACAGTACACTAGTAAAGACCAGAAGGCCTGATTTAGTTAGAAGACCTGGGTTTGGTTCCTAGCTCTTCTACTTAGTAACTGAGTGACCTCAGGAAAGCTGCCTCACACTTAGACATTATTTTCATTATCTGTAAAATGGGGGTGATATTTGAACACCCAAACTCACAGGATTGTCGAGGATCAAATGAGAACATATGTAAAGCACTTTGTAATTTTATTTTATTTCATTTTTTGCTTTTTGGAGGGAGGAGGACAGGGCAATTAGGGTTAAGTGACTTGCCCAAGGTCACACAGCTAGTAAGTGTTAAGAGTCTGAGGCCAAATTTGAACTCAGATCCTCCTGACTCCAGGGATGGTGCTCTTTTCACCGCACCATCTAGCTAACCACACTTTGTAATTTTAAATTTAAATGTTTTTTTTACCCTAACATACTATACAGCCCCTTCCATATTTAAAGAGATGAATTCTATCTTCCCTAACCATCAAAAATTAAAAGGCCAAAAGGTTAGCTTCCAAATGCTCTTGCATGAAAACATGCGGTATACCATAATGGTACCATCTTAAAGCCAGCCTTTCTACATATGGAATGCAAAATTGCCAAAAGAGAAAAGGGCCCTTAATAATTTACTTCAGGGCTTTCAAAATCTAAACATTAACAATCCTATCCTTTTAAAACCTGTCAGTCTAGAAATCCTTACAATAGCTACCATCATACAGTTAACATTTTATTATTTTTGTTATTATTACTGAAATGTTAAGATGAGACCATTCTGTGATTATATAAAGTTTTTTTTTCCCCTCCCCCGTGGCAAGCTTTTGGGGATCAGAAAAAAGACTGTGCTGAGATTAATATATAAGTAACTGTAAATTTAAATAATGCAGCTTCAATTGCCAACATACACTGAACATTCTTCATTAATTATTTACTCCCTCTGAAGACACTAAGATATCTGAGACAGCTCCAGAGATTCTATACCATTAATATAAGCTTATATCCTTGAATCTGCACATACTTGCTGATGATGGACAGCAATTAGCTAGAATGAAGAAAAAGTTCATTTTCAATCAAAACAATAGCCTTCATTAGGCCATATTTCTTATTATAGATTAAGGAGACACAATTTCCTTTTTTAATATAGATGTAATCAGTTCTTCTATCCATTCTTTAGGAATATGACATAAAATTCAGATTCTGAGTGAATATAGTACATACTACATATGTAACAACCTAATGTTGCTTTTATAGTAATTTAATTTGGGGATATCAACTTCTACATTATAAATCAAATGATAAAGGGAATGCTTTGAATATAAAGATCAGAAAAGCAAGCCCTGTGTCCTGTACATACTGAGATATCTGACCATGATTATTTCTCCTCTATGCCTACCTCCCTTCAACCTCTCCTCATTTCATGGCTTGCAAGTTAGAATCATTTCTATTAAATCAGTGCCTTGTTTTTCATCAAATGAAATTTGATGAATATAAAATACTTTGTTACTGAGGATTATGTAAATATTTTGCATTATATTAGATAAATTAAAATGAGCCTTTTCATCTTTTCTAGATGTTGATGCAGATGCATTTCCTCAGTGTCAGCTGAATGCCTAATCCAATTTTGCTATCCAGCAAACATTAAAGAAAAACGTCAGTAAAACATTCATTTCCCAACTGAATATACTAACTAGCTGACTTCATTTGAGCCCTTTAAATCATAAATATAGTTGAGTTCATACATATTTCAGTTCTAGATTTGAAGATTGTTACATTGTGGTCGAAACATAAGATTGGGGGGAAATCCTACATACACCAAGTAGTTGTATTTCTAACAGTTATCAACCTTATGAGAATAAGAATATTATATATTATGCTAAAACAGGAAAACGACTTCAACTCTCAAAAAAATCTAGAAATTGTAATGCCATCCAGCACTCTCTTTCACAACTGAGGGTGAGAATTTTTCCTGTGGAAACAAGGACAAAAATGACTCAGAGAAGCCACAAAAAGCAAGTTCTTTTAGCTGTAAATGCTAAAATTAAATTGGTTTTCAAGTATTTTTTTTTAAGAATCATTAGATCAGGACTCTATATGCATTCATAAAATTCTGCTTAGATTCTTAATTTTTCAAATTACTGAAAGAAATGGATAACCTATTTGTTGGAGTTTTATGATTAAAACTTTTTTCCTTAAAGCATCAATTGGGAAAACTAGAGAATGAGCTTTTGGTGATGGTAAAGAAAAATTGTTTGAGGACGCTGAAAATTCAAGGGAATATTATAATACAAAAGTGATTGGTGACATTATCAGAATTTTAGGCTTCTGTTTTTCTAAGATGCTACAGCACTGTTTTTAATGATGACTATTTAAATGACATACTAAGCAATCCAGCACACTACTGATGTTTGGGAAACTTAAATACTAGCATATACATATATAAATGCTTATTAATTATTTAATTCTTTCCCCATTGTTTAGTACAAATGATTTTCCATAGCCTTACACATTTCACATTAACTAACTATTTATTGTAATAGTATTCCTTTTCCCAGCTTCTTTTCCTTTAAGAATTGAGAAGAAAAGAATGTTAAATGTTTCAATAATACAGATATGGAGCAAAGGATTTGTTGGCAACTATAATTTCACAGGTTGCAAATAACAACCTTAACTATCACATAAGTTGAAAAATTCTCACATAAAGGAAAACATTTATGTAACAACTAAAATACTAATTGTTAGTTTAAGAAACATTACGTTGTCTATAAACAAGATACAAATTACTTATAATACCTTGAATTTATGCAGATTTTCATGTACTAACACAAAATTACAATATAGCTGTTTATAAATGTTGCAAGAAAGATTGAACAAAACAAATTATATTTTAGTCTGTTACTAACCTGATCATAATTTTTAAAGGTAATTTCTAAGTTGTCCTCCAGAAAATATCAGTGCACTCAGAAGGGCTCTGAGGGCTGTTGCTGCTACTGCTGCCGTGGCAGCACCATGATAGCCGCCCATTGTAGTCAGAGCTCCCTCTCCATCACTATTGCAGTACCCAGGTCTAGCATCCCTTAGCTGGAGGAATCTCTTTCTTTGTCTGAAGTGGCTACAGACCGAGTTTTTAGCTTTGGCAGCAATTTTCATTTCCATGTCCCATTAGGGTGAAATCCAACCCTTTAGTTCTTCAGGGAAGACTCACTCAGAGGTTAGAGAGGAGGAAGGGGTGGGGGCACAGTATCAGGTGTAGGATGACCTCAGATAATAGTTCCTCAACAGCACCAGAGGGTGGGCACTCAGTTTGGTCAGATTAACCTTTGGCCATTTTGACTTATAGTGAACATTACAAAATAAGATAAGTGTGGTTAAAAAAAGCATTCTAAATGGGTCTGTTTCAAAATATTTAAAATGATGCAGTAAAGTAGATACCAAACAATTTTTTAATAAACATAAAAGTTTCACGACACACATTCATAAATTTTTATGTGTATGAGTCACCACAGAATCACTGAGAAAGGATTTCTTGTTTGGATATTTTTAAAATAGTGTATTAAAAATGAACTCAGGAAAAAGGAATAATTTTACTCTGGGTCATAAGACATTGAAAGAACTGCTTCTTGTTGAAACACACTGGAATACAGGTGATTGTACAGGAGAAAAAAAATCCTACGTATACCAAGATCTGCAAGCTCTTTCTGGGGGTCCGGTGTAGAGACTCTGTAAGAACATGTCTAGAATCCTAAATCTGGAAAATAATATAGTGAGAGAGCTACCCATGTGCTACCATTTTGCACATGAATAGTTTATAATGTACCTGATGAACTTTACTAAGACCATTGGGACATACTCTACTTAAAAAGTAGGACAATATGGTATTCTCAATCATTAAAAAAAACCCGAATAATGTTTTAAAGGTCAGGACAGCAAATATTCTGAATCTCTCTTGTAGCAAAAAGGGGGGCATATCTCAGAATTCTCACCTCCAAATCCAATTACTTATAGAACCATTAAAGCATCTCATCTCTTTATTTTACATTTTATAAATTTCGTATCAGCTATCATGTTTGTTATCGAGTAGAGGACTAAGGAAGGAAGGAAGGGGGTGGTATAAGGAAATGAATAAGGAAAGAAAGAACAAAAAAGAAAGAAAATAACAGAATAGGAAAACACAATTGCCAATAAGGAGAAAGCAATCATTCCTTTGGGTGAAGTAAAAATCATGTAATAAACAGTTTCTTTTGCCAACATTCCCTAATGCACCCCCACATCAAAAGTCCACTATATGAATAGGAAAGATAGTCTCACTTCCTAATCTCTGGAAAATGAATTATGGTTTCAAATTCTTAAAGGCTCAAAATAGCTATCTTTCATTTAAAATTCTAAATGAATGCAACTTACTGTAAGATACTTGGCAAGGAAGAACTGACATGAACTAAGAAATAATCAAGAACTGTAAGGATAATAAGTCACATTTATACAACTAATATACAGGATGAACTATAGATTCTAAGTTGAGAAAGCAAATTTGATCACATAAATTATCACTGAGATCTGATTGGATGAGAGCCATAACTAGACCATGGCCTTGGAAGGATAAACCTTATTATACAAAACAGAATAGTTGGGGTGGCTAGAGTTTCTCATATTTTAAGAAGATATACTCATGAAAAAAAAATTCAGGAACTTCCATCAAAAAATTCATGGAAGAGGGTGAATGTTTGGTGGAGAGCATTTGAGTAAAAATCAAAGTAGACAAAAACATAAATAATATTGCCATCAGAGTACACTATAGATGATGTGAATAAGGTGGGGAAAAGGACATAGATGAGGAGTTTGGGAAATATCACAAGCTGCTACAGAGTCATGAGATAGTAACAGCGATCCCACTGTATACCCCCTCCCCCAATCTGCTCTCTCCTATGTCCTCCCCCATTGCCCCTCTGACTTTCTGGTAGGGCAAGATGGATCTCCCTACCCCAGTACCTGAATACCTTAATTCTCAGTAGCATGTAGTTAATAATAATAATTATTATAATAATAATTATATACAGGCTGTACATGTGTAGTTATACAGAACATCTTCACAATGGACATATTGTGAGAGACTGATTATATGTCCCTCCTCCCTATCCTGACTCTCCCTTGTTCTATTCTCTACCCTGTCCCTGTTCCTCTACAGAAGTGTGTACTTCCAGCAACCCTCTGTAATGATACTGGGATTTGAAGATCTTCCATGCCCCTTGAACTTGCTCACATAGCAGGAAGGGGTGGCGCAAGAGAAAGCCAGAACCAAGCTAGCGTCCATGCCGTGGTGACTGGAAGCAGCAGTGGCAGCAGTGGCGGCAGCATGGTGGCAGCAGTGGTGGCTGCAGTTGCAGCGTGAACTCCTTTTTCTTTGAGCCTGCCAGAATCTCTGCTAAGGACTCCTGCTGAGGAGTGCCAGGGACGGGAACTGCAGGCGGCTGGAGCTGCTGGGAGCAAGCTGCCTGGATGCTGAGCAGTTGTTGTGAGTGGGGAGAAGA
>CM053582.1:467697575-467822139 GCA_028627135.1 Pseudochirops cupreus | reverse complement strand
ATCCTAGCTCCCTTGATCTCCAGAATATCATATTCCAGGGCCTTCGATCCCTTAATGTAGAAGCTGCTAGATCCTGGGTTATCCTGATTGTGTTTCCACAGTATTCAAATTATTTCTTCTTGACAGCTTGTAATATTTTCTCCTTGATCTGGGGACTCTGGCACCTGGCTATAACATTCCTAGGAGTTTTCTTTTGGGGATCTTTTTCAAAAGGTGATCGGTAAATTCTTTCTAGTTCTATTTTGCCCTCTGGTTCTAAAATATCAGGGCAGTTTTCCTTGAGAATTTCTTGAAGGATGCTTTCTAGGTTCTTTTTTTGATCATGGCTCTCAGGTAGTCCAATAATTTTTAAATTGTCTCTCCTGGATCTCTTTTCCAGGTCAGTGGTTTTTTCAAGGAGATATTTCATGTTGCCTTCTATTTTTTTCACTTATTTGGATCTGTTTAATAGTATCTTGATTTCTCATAAAGCATTTGCTTCCATTTGCTCCACTTTAATTCTGAAGGAATTATTCTCTTCAGAAAGCTTTTGAGATTCTTTTTCCATCTGGCAAAGTCAACTTTTTAAGGCATTCTTCTCCTCATTGGCTTTTTGGGCCTCTTTTGCCATTTAAGTTAATCTATTTTTTAAGGTGTTATTTTCTTCAGTCAGGTTGTTGACTCCCTTATCATGATTTTCTTGCACCATTCTCATTTCTCTTCCCAGTTTTTTTTCCACTTCTCTTATTTGGTTTTCAAAATCCTTCTTAAGCTGATCTATGGCTTATAGGAAGTCTTCATGTTTTTCGGAAGCTTTTGGTGCAGGATTTCAGACTGTGTTGTCTTCCTCCCATTCCATGCTTTGATCCTTTTTGTCCCCAAAGAAGGAATCTAAAGTTCAGTTGCTGTTCTTACTTTGCTTCCTTTGCCTGCTCATGTTGGCCAGTCAATTACTTGATTTTTTTAGCTCTGTGGAACTCTGCTTCCAAGAGGGGAAAGCTCTGTCTCAAATCACTGGAGTTTTTACAGCTGCCAGAGCTATTGGGAGGGCATTGCAGCCCCGACTAGCTTTGGCTCACTGAAAACGCACCCCAGGACAGCCACCCAAGACCACCATCTGGATCCAGGCTGCTCAACGTAAGAGCACCTAGCCTCTGAACAATTGCTTAGTCCCCCTGCAGTCTGCAGGCCGGGAGCTTCTGAAGCAGCCATGTGGAGGTGGCTGCAGGGCCACCACTTCTGCTGCTTCCTTGCCCTGGAGGCAGTTTAGCTGGACCTCTTTTCTCACCCAAATTTAGTGGAGTTCCGCTGACCTTTCACTTTTTCCCTGTTTCTTATGGCTTGATAATTCTGGAAGCTGCCACAGCTGCCACTGATCCACTCTCCTGAAGGCTCTGGCTGCAGCTTGTCCTGGCCACCCCGGGGCCAAGCCACGGTTTCAGGCTGGGCTGGTTTTGGCTCCCAGCATGCTGTGATGAGCCCTTCCTGCCAAGCTGCCTTCAGAGGGAGATGTGTTTTTCTGTATTTTTGTGAGTTTTGGAGCCCTGAAATTTGTTTAGAGTGATATTTTATGGGTATTTGAGGTGGCTATGTGGGAGCTGCAGAAGCTTGTTGTTTCTATGCCACCATCTTGGCTCGTGTACTTCATTTCTTAGCTGATTCTTTCTGTCCTGTATTTTCTATACAGTATGTTGGGATTAGGGGTAAAAAATAATAACAAACAACAACAATAATAATTAATTAAAATCATGATAACTTATATTTATACAGCCCTTTGCAATCTCAAAACAGTTTCCATAAATTAGCTCATTTAATCCTCACAGCCACCTAGTAAGATAGTGTAGCTCTGATATTTTTTTGTTTGTTTTGTTACATTTTACAGATGTAGAAACTGAAGCTAAGACTAGTGAGGTTGTGACTCAGCCAAGGTCACACAGCTAAATATTTCTATTCTCTCTGCTCTCTTATTTGTGACTTAAATGATAAGATGCAAAGCTGAGTCACCATTCAGGTTGAAATTAGAAATAAATAATCAGAAAGGGCAGCCTAAGAGGCATGAAAAGAATGGTTCCATGAAAGGAAAAATCACTGGATTTGGAGTAAGAAAGCTTGGATTTTAAAATCTCAGCTCAGCTGTTTTCTAGATGCGTTCTCCACTGTTTTGGGAAAGTCAAGACACTTCCCTAACGTTTCAGTTTTTTCATCTGTAAGAGGAGGAGGTTGAATTAAATGGCCTCCACAGGCTCCGAGAAAAACCTTATAATTCAGTGTTTCTCTTATTCAGACACAAGTATTCTGACTCTACTTTTTTTTTTGTCTTTTGGGAGGGGGGGAGGCATGACAGTTGGAGTTAAGTGAGGTCGAATTTGAACTCAGGTCCTCCTGACTCCAGGGCTGATGCTCTATTCACTGTGCTACCTAGCTGCCCCATGACTCTACTCTTCTAACCATTGTACCGTGCTGTCTCAGTGTTTATACTGTAGTATCACTTGATCAAAATATTAATTTCATTTTCTTGAGGGGAAAATCTCAGGCGTGTGTGTGTGTGTGTGTGTGTGTGTGTGTGTGTGTGTGTGTGTGTGTGTACTGGGGGGGCAGTGTTATTTTTGTTTTTTAAGAAGGATCACTAAATTCAAAATTTAAGATTTCTTTATTTTGGTAATTGCCCTTAAACATGTCTGACTTAATTATTCTTGTGGAAGACAGTGACATCTAAAATAGTACACCAGGACTGAAAGCTAAATTGGTTGGTATGCTTTTATTTTATATCCTGAAAGAAAAAAATCACATTTGTTGAAATATGATCTTGTACAGCGTAGATTCCTAAAATTGACCTTAGAAATAATTTTATGACAGTGAACAGCATTTATCTGTAACAGCTGTTAAAGACAAAACATGAAAGAGATATGGGTTAGGTAGCCAAGTGACAAAAGGTACTCCTTTGCCTTCGCTGGCCTCTGCCTTTGGAATGTTGGAGTTATTGGCCACGACTAGCCACACACACCTATTTTCCTCCCTAGTCACTGGCCCTGACTCTACTCCTCTAGAATTCAGAATTCTCTGCCCATAGGAGGTGGGGGAGGAGTGAGTGAGGCCACGTATTCTAACAGCCTAGCCTTGTCCCAAATAGCAAAAATGACACTGGCTTTTTTTAGCCCTAGGGGCAGAAAGAAAACCAAGGTCCAATATAGTTTTGCCTTTTTTTTTTCCCAACACTCTGCTATTTGCAGTTTCCCATTTCAACTGTTGCTTTTCTGTCATAGCCATGAGCATAAGATATCAGTAGGCAATTTTGTAATATTAGAGGGATAGGGAGTAGAACTCCAAAGTGGATCACTTCGATCTTTTAAATCCCATGATATTACAACCTGGGTAGAAATGTAGAGTGGTGTAGTAAAAACAGATTGAACTTGGAATTAAGGGACCTGAGTTTAGAAAGGAATTTCAGAATGGGATCTGAACATATACATACACATATATTTTCAACTAACCAACTTCCTTGACTCATACATCATTAATTTCTTAGTTGAAGTTGTTTCTCCTATTTTCATGTATGTGTTTGATGGCCTTTTAGCCTTGCCTTTCTCTTTCAGACTTTAGTGTCCTTGAAATTGCTAGGGAACCAGCTAATCATCCTTCCCTCTCAAGATAAATGGACCTGCAAGCAACTTAAATACCTGGATCTTTCTAAAAATCAGCTTGGAAAGTAAGTAGCTGTGTTATTTCAGTACAGGGTGTTCCAAGTCTTGGTGCAGTTTTTAGCTATAATAGCTTAAGTTTTGAGCATGCTCAAGTTGGTCACATAAGATCTTTCTCCCTATTACATCAGGAGCATTATTCCTAAATTTAACTATAATGAAGACTAACAAAATAGAGCACCATTCTTTTCATGCCTCTTGGGCTGCCCCTTCTGATTATTTATTTCTAATTTCAACCTGAATGGTGACTCAGCTTTGCATCTTATCATTTAAGTCACAAATAAGAGAGCAGAGAGAATAGAAAAAACAAAATCCAAAACCTTTCTAAATAAAATGTAAGTGGTATTAATAAGATGCAGCAAATATGGCCTTCTGGAAATAAAAAGTCTCATTTAATTTACAGGGCGCCACTTATCTAGCATCTGGGCATAGTCTACACCTAATTAGATAATGGATTTCTCAAAAGGCTAGCCATATAAACAGTCTAAAAATATAACTTCTGTCTGTGTAGATGTTATTTGATACATGTCCAGCCTGTACCGGGCAAAGGAAATGTTGCTTGTGCATCATCTGGGGAAAAATTAGAGAACAGAAACTAAAGCAAAGAGCATCTTTAAATAAAAAGTCAGAATAACCTATTGAATATAAATTTGGCCAACTATTCAAAATACGTGTTGCAATTTCCCCTTGAAACAGTAATGTTGGTAAATATCAGACAAAAGTGCCCCTGCCTATAGCATCGCTTCCAAGAGACTAAATGAATTTTTGTTTTGTTTTGTTTTGTGGTCAGATGTTTTTGCATTGTATAAAGATACCACCTGTAGAGATGTAAACCAAGCTGGTCATATCTCCATCATGTCTTATTCACTTACCTTTCCCCCACAGAAATGAAGATGGACTTAAAACAAAGCGCATTTCCTTCTTCAATACCAAGAGCAGACAGCGTGCATGTACAGAGACAGGTATATTTGCATGTTCAGTTCACTTCCCATACTGAAATAGAAACTAGAACAGCATGTTGCGTAGGCTTGCCAGACACTGTATACATGGAATTTTCCCGTGTGAGGGGGTTTATTGTCTGCAGTGCCTGAGAATGCTATTAACATGTAGTGTTATATTGGAATGACTGACATAGGCTGTCATTTACTCGTGTACTCCATGATTCCTGATGTACCACTTTTCAACAAACAGTTCATAGTGGCAGCAGTGTCAGATGAGTCCCACTGCATTGTCCCCAGTACTTCCTTCTCTGTGACAGAGCAACCCAGTGCCATCACCATGATCTCCCAAAGTAGTCGTTGCCAGACCCACATAATGTAAACCTAGCAGATTGTGTTCTTAACCTGGGGTCTGTGAAGTTTTTCAAAATATCTTTTTTGTTTGTTTGTTTGGGGTTTTTTGCTTTTTGGAGGGGGGAGGGCAGGGCAATTGGGGTTAAGTGATTTGCCCAAGGTCACATGGCTGGTAAGCGTATCAGGTATCTTCACTAGACATCTAGAAGGGTTCATGACACAAAAAAGATTATGAACCATGGCTATAACTGATCTATAAGGTCAGCTCTAAATTTCTCTGACCTCAACTATCTTCCTGTTTAAAGATCATTTCACCTTCCTTGTTATTTTTTAAGGAGCTTACTAGGGGATACATAACTTGAAGTTCTGTATGGATTAAAATAGAATATAATATGATTTGGCTATATAGATTAATAGAAAAGAAGAGAATAATTCCTTAGGTGTCTTCCATCTGCTTCAAGCAGGGCAACTGCAAACCTGACTGTGAGATGGATGGTATTTTTCCAGAAACCCAAAAATCCATGACAGTCACACCTCGGAGAAAATAGAGAGAAGTTCCGGAAATCTTTATGGAAAAGCTCATCATGTGATAATTTTGTAGTTCTGTGATACATGAAAGAAATACAAGTAAAACATGTGGTATTTGGTTGTCTTTTTTTTGAACGGGCCAATTTCTATCTATTTCCCTTTAACATTTTAGGGAATAAGTACTGTATTTGATTAAGTTTATATTTAAACCTATAATATTCATTGATATTCATAATCATTGTTTAGAACTGGATTGAATCTCAGAGACCACCTAGCCCAGTCCTCTCACTTTACAGTTGAGGAAACTGAGTCCTAGAGAGATTAAGTGACTTTTCAGAATTCATAAAGGGTATAAGCATTAAAAGTGAGTTCTGAACCCAGTGCCTTTGATCCTGGAGCCAGTGCTTTCACACTATGCTATTCATTATCAGATGATGGTGGAAGGGTGCTTACCATTTGCAAAGTTCAGGAATATTTTATGGTAAGGTATTTGGGAAGTTTTGAAGTCAAGTCATGAAATAGTAGCATCCTATCCATTCATGAGAGAAAGCTGGGGTTCTTAACCTTCTTTTGAGTGATGGACCCCTTTGGCAGTCTATGGACTGCCTTTGAACTCTTTCTCAGAAAAATGTTTTTAAATGTAAGAAATAAGATACATAGGATTGGGGGCAGTTAGGTGGCGTAGAGAATAGAGTACTAGCCCTGGATTCAGGAGGACCTGAGTTCAAATCCAGCCTCAGACACTTAACACTTACTAGCTGTGTGACCTTGGGCAAGTCACTTAACCTCAATTGCCCTGCCTTCCACCCTCCAAAAAGACCAAAAAAAAAAAAGATACATAGGATTACAAAGGAATTTGTAGAGGAATACTGCAATACAATTATTTTTTTTAAAAAAAAAGATGTTTGCAGAACCCAGATTAAGACCCTGCGATACAGAGGATTTGGCCCCCATGGACTTGAAATCACAAAACCTAAGTTTCCAGAGGTGCCACTATCTGTGACAATTGCAAATCACTTATCTTTTTGGTATTTCAGTTTTCACATCTGTAAAATGATGGGTTTAAACTTGATGAACTCAGAGGCCTCTTCTGGCTCTGCTACTATGATCCTGAAAGTGTCTAGCATAGTACTATTACTGTTCATCCTTCATTCTCAAAGAAGACCAGTGACATCATGAGTGAGGTCTTGACTTGTATGTGAATTGGATTTAAGTGAGGCAGAGTTGTGCTTCCTGCATCATCAAAGGTCAGTGGCAAGACAAAAGTCAAGATGACTGGAGATGGCCTGGCATGCAGTGAATGACCTTGGCACTTTCGGTATCTGACCAAACTCTAAGCATTCCAGAGCACCCACTTCAGCCTCCTTCAGGGGCATTGGAACAAATTATCTTCATCCCCCATTCTTCTGGGAGAAGTCTTCATGTGCTTGTGGTAGACATCCCCCAACTCATTCACGGGTTTGAGGTCTGTCAGTTACCCTCAACCTGATTTAGCCTGTCTGCTGAGATGGATCTACTGGGGTGTGGCAGCTACACAGGCTATGGATTCTTGGAGCCACAAGTGAGAGTTGAGTGAGAAGTGGATACAGAAGGCTCAGCAAGCCTTCACACCACAAGTGCTAATCCTCCCTGAACACCCCATACATATTGGAAAGGGGAAACAGATAGACTTTTCTCCTTGGTGCCATTGTAGGAGTTGTGAAGAAGGTGTGACTGATTATAAGAAAGAGAAATACAATATATTTGGTCTTACTCATCCATTGTTCATGTGTTAAATCTGGCCATTAGTTGATAATATAGAAATCTTTCAGCATATGACGAGAGTGAGGAGACAGGGTTATAATTCAATAATGAGATTTATGCTACATTTACTCCTAAGAGCAGAATGCTAACAATTAGTGGAGCTTCCCCCAAAAGGTCGATCATGAGAAGCTATATTGCCAAGGCAATATTAACAGCACCACACCAACAGCAACTATGAATATGCTAGCATGGTTCCGAATCACAAATATAACAGACTCTCCATATAGAAGACAGAAGCAAAATATTTATTCTGACACCAGAAAGCCAAATCCCAACACTAGAAAACCCAAATCCATCAGAGCCATAAAGAAATCTGTACACAGTAACACTGCAGAGAGCAAAGCCTTCCCCCTGCTGGGGCCTTCCCACAAACACTCACAAGCCTGTCTCCTTGCCTGTGTTCTCTCTCTCCCTCCATACTAAGTGCTCTGACTCCCAGCTTCCTCTGAGCTCTGCTGCACCCTTCCTACTCCACCTGTTCAGCAAATTCCTTCTACCACAGGCTCCATGGGATTACATTCAGCCTATTAGGGGACAGGGAAGGTCTTCAAATTCCCTTAGACTTATTAAGGGACAAGGAAGATCTTCAAATTACCATTACCATTACAGAAGCTCTCAAGGAGGAAGAGAGGATCTCTTTGTGGATAAGTAAACCATATATAAATGAAATCAGTTAGAAGATTTGGGAAAATATGTAGATTAGGGGTGAGGATCCTTTTGACTGAACCCAAACTTCACAGAACAAATCCACTTAATAAAAGGATTTGTTCTGTAAAACTTGGACTCAGTCAAAAGACTACAACCAAGGACCTAGAAGGCCATATGAGACCTGCAGGCCTTAGGTTGCCCACCCCTGATATAGACAATAAACTGAGTCCAACAGGTATCTTTTTAAGGCAGTGGTTCTCAACCTGTGGGTCATGGACCCCTTTGGGGGTTGAACAACCCTTTCACAGGGGTTGCCTCAGACTATCAGAAAACACATATTTCTGATGGTCTTAGGAATCGAGACACAGCTCCTTTATTCATCTCCAGGCGGATCCACCCACATGCAGATATGCCCACATATGAGTATTAAAGAGTCACAGCATTAGGAAGGTTGAGAACCACTGGTTTAAGGGAACAAAGGAAAAACATGGCCAGTTTCCTTGGAAGGACTCTTTAGAGGGTATGTGGACAGCTAATTTGAGGTTACAACTAATTTGAGGCAACTAGGAGGCCCTTGAATTTAAATAATTTTTTTAAAAATTGTTATTAAATGACAGTATGATCAAGTGAATAGAGGTTGACTTTTGGGGTCAAGAAGACCTGGGGGTCATCTTACCTCAGATGCGTACTAACTGTGTGACCATGAACAAGTAATTTAACCTCTCAGTGTCCTCCAGGCAATTCTCTAAAACTATAAATGACTGATGAATTGCTGAATCAGTTGAAGGAGTTTTCTCAGGAAAGGTTCCCTATAACCATGAAATCACAGGATTGGATAAATATTTTTTTACTATGGTAGGAAAATTTAGACTTGCCAATTGTGGGAAAAAGAAGACTGCTGACTAGGAAAGCTACTGCTTTCAGGTAGTTGTCCTCCCATACTATTTATCCCTGGATAAGGAATGATTTACCAAAGATAACTTGTGTGCAGATGGGTAATAAAATTCAGGGTAATTTTATGCACACACAAGTGGTCATATTTGTACAGCGGGCTCATCCAAAAATAATTTTGGATAGCTGTTTTTACAGTAAAATTCAAGCCAGCAGAGTCATAAATAACTTATGAATAAATAATTACAGTTCATAAATACCTTGAGCTGTGTTCTACACAACAGACATTTTTCCATGTTAGAATAGAAGATGTATGATGAGTGTAAGCTGATGTTTGCCATAGCAGCTTCTGACTGCATCAGTTGGTTATTGAGATTTATTCTTTCAATACATATTCAATAGGTATTCAACACTACAATGAAACTTTGGAATTGGATCATTAGGTGGGGAAATGTTAAAGAGTACTGACTTTCTTGAAAGAAGAATCTAAAGGTTCTTTTCTCTAGAAAAAGTGAATTAATGCAGCTAAGGAATTTCAACCCCTTTCATCTGTTGTTAAAAGCACTTACTGAGCATTTCCTCATGGAACAAGGATCTTGGGCAAAAGCACCTTTAAAGGTAGCATTCTTCACTTTTGTAGTTGGAGCTCCTGAGAAGAGTTTTATTCCAAATGCAACTTAACCTGAATTTCAAAGGAGTGAGTGAATTTTTGGTATTCCTTTACCTTCTCTCACAAAACATTCTCTGAGGCGAAGGTGCCATGTTACCACTGAAAGCAAAGTGTCTCTAAGGAGAAAAAGAGAATTGCTTCAACTTTTTAAAAAAGAAAATGCTAGCTTATCTTTAAGGGCTATGCTGAGAGGGCCACAAGTAAGGGAATTACACAGGAGTCTGTTTATCATGGGCTTATTGAGCTGAAAAGAATGTCAAGGAGTCCTTATTTTTTTTTCCTCCTTGGAAGAATAAAGGCAGATTCAGAAATTCTGCTGAAATTCAAGCCTGTGATTCTCATAAATCTGGGTTTAAGAACTGAGGACTGAGAGCTTTGAGATGCACTACACCCCCTCCCACACACACACCCCAATAATACTAGTTAAATGACCACACGACATTTTATTTTATGGTGGCCACACAATGATTCCAGTTGATGATGTGATATTCAGCGTGGGGGAGCCTAGTGTGGAAATCTCCTTCACTAAAATATATACAACCCATTGGTGACTTAGCAGATAAGTCTTAGGGAGTCATGTGATGTACAAAGATACTAAGTGACTTCCATAGTTCATTACTATTTACTAATTACTAATTATTACTAGAAAATGTCAGTGGTGGCATTTGAATGGAGTACTTCTTGACTTTAAACTTAACATTTTATTCACTATATCATAGTGCCTTATAATTGATGGCATTAAAATTAATAATAACTATAGTCATAATTAAGTACTCATTTTTAACCCCTGACCTATAGGGAACTCTTGCTAAGGAAACTTCTCCTACCAATGTGGATTATCACCTGTTCTGCAATTTAAATTCTCAGAGTTGCCTACAACACAGAGATGAAGTGATTTGCCCAGGGTCACATAACTACTAAGTGTCAGAGGCTAGACTTGAACCTAAGGCTTCCAGACACTGAGACCAGTTCTCTGCCTCCTGAGACATGAGCTGGCTTTTCCTATGATGTCATCATGGAGTAACATTTTGACGCAGTGTTATTTTATTTTTAATTTAGTCATCTCTACCATTATCTTCTAGGTTCTGGGCTAGAATTTCCAGCCTTTCTTAGTGAATCCTTAGAAGTCCTGTGCCTGAATGACAATCAGCTTGATGCTGTCCCACAGTCTGTCTGCCTACTGAAAGGCTTATCAGAACTTTACTTAGGAAAGTAAGTACAAATTGGGGAAAGCTGTTGTGATGCCTACCCCATGACTTGCATATTCAGTGGTGCTGCCTAAATCAGTAAACCTCCCTGCCCTGTGGTGTCTTGTGATGGCGTAGATCAAAAATAAAAGCAGTTCTGTCACCTGAAGTAATCATGAGTTTTTAAAAATTAAGTTAGATTGTTTGAAATGTTGTTTTTTTTTTTTGGAAAAGATACCATTTTGTAAATTTTAGCCTTTTCTCCCCTATCTGAAGGTTTTATGAGGATTATTAGCCATTATATGGGAGTTTGTAAAGGTCTTCACAGTTCAAAATATACTTGGCACTTTAAATTTACTACATCTATATTTGGAGTGCAAAGAATTTAGCAAATTTTCTTATGACTAATAATAGTCCTCAATACTTCCTTCAAACGGGAGAAAAAAGGCTAAAATTTACAACCCTGTTATCCTTACCTCCTCAAAGAAAAAAAGGTGCCAACATAATTTAAGTATGATTAATAAAAATACAAAATTTGTTCACCGTTTGTGATCTTCCAATAGCACATTTCTGTAATCTTCCATAGTAGTAAAATAAGAGAAAAATGAAACTTAGAGGAACACAGTTCTGAGACCCAAGGTTCCTAGAGGAAAGAATTTTCATCTCTCTCACTGATTTTTTCCAAAGGAAAAGACTTTAAAATAAGCAATGGAACACTAGAAAAATAGAACAAAGATTCAGTGCTTATGATGGAAACTGGAAACTTTAAATGACAATGAATAAGACATAGTCTTTACCCGGTGGTTATCCCAGCATTGGTTATTGTGTGTGTGTGTGTGTGTGTGTGTGTGTGTGTGTGTGTGTGTGTGTGTGTGTGTGTGTTCATGTTTTCAGTAATCCAGGTCTCCGAGAACTTCCTCCAGAACTTGGTCAGTTGGCTAATCTTTGGCAGCTAGATATAGAAGAACTGAATATCAGTAACATCCCTGCAGAGATCCAGAAAGAAGGTAGGCCATCAATTCATCTCCTGTTCTAGATTACCTTGAAAAAAATGATTCCCTGATTTATAACGAGTACAAAGCAATTGTATAACAGATATTCAGTATACTTAGTACTCCATTGGAGCTCTGAACTCATCGATAGGAGTGCTTCTTCAATTAGGGTCCCATCCATAGCTGTGCCTGTCCATTCTGGGCCCCTTTTGTCTATATTCTCCTCTGAGTCCACTAACAGGGGTCCACCTGTCATTCATGGGCTACCTTCCTCACTTTCAGGTATTCGGTAGTTGATGACAAACTCTACTTCGGTTATTTATATAAATCATTCAAAAAATAAAGTGACATAAGAATTTTTCTTCTGGTTTTAAATTAATATAATTTTGACCATAAACACAAACTCTATTAATCATATTTGAGAAAAAAAATTGTTCTTTTTGTTTGTGACTCCTTGAAGACTTTCACTCATGTAGTAGCTCATCAGTGTTGCTCCTTCTCTCTTACTCAACCCTAATGCCTTTTCTCAATGGGTATCATTTCCATGTTTGAAGTCAGTGAAAATTTTCCCTTTTTTCTTTTTTTCCCCTACGCTACAGTAGATTTGAAAGTACTGTTTGGATACTTGTGAGGATGTTTATTTGTTAACCATCTGTTACACGGATTTTCCCTCTTCTTATGTTTTTTTTTTTGTATAGGCCCCAAAACTATATTAGCTTACTTGAGGGCTCAACTTCGGAAAGCAGAAAAATGCAAGCTAATGAAAATGATTATCGTGGGTCCTCCACGACAGGGCAAGTCAACTCTGTTAGAGATTTTACAGACTGGGAAACCTCCACAGATGATGCACAGTGATGCCACTATCAGGACCACTAAATGGGAGCTACAGAAACCACCTGGATTGAAAGCAAAGGTCAATAATGGTTAGAGTTAAAAGTTCATTTGGGTGGGAGGGAATTTCTCAGTTGGTTTTCTTCTCCAGCACAGCAGGGTTATCCTTAAACATTGGTCTAGACACTGCCAGTGTCTCTCCCATGATACTTACTCCATTGTGTGCTTTAATTCAAATGGAATTGTTGTCAGAGCAAATAACTTTCCTAATGTCCCTTCACTATTTCTCACTATAGGTGAAGCTGAAATTTAGGCAGTGAAATAGGCAAGTGTCTGCCTGCAGTATCATTTTTCAAGTTCTGTTTAAGGCCTGACCAGGGCACTGTATGTTATTCTCTCTACATTTTCAATGTAATGAAGGTCAAAAGAGCTTTTCTCAATGCCAAAACTTTTATGTGTATTATATAGGTATATGTATATACATGTGTGTGTACATGTGTGTGAATGTATACAAACATACATACGTATGTGTTTGCCACTATGAAGAGTAACTCAAGACATTTTTGTCTTGAGAATAACAATGTAAGGAAGTTAGATTTATCTTACAGAAGCTAATGGAAAAGTAATAGTAATAATGGTAACTGACATTTATACAGAGTTAACTGGGTGCCACACATTATGCTCAGCTCTTTCCAGTTATTATCTCATTTGATCCTCACAACTCTTGAGAGGTAGGTGCTGTTTTTTTTACCCATTTTACAATTAAAGAAACTGAGGCAAACAGGGTTAAAGCTATGTGGTTACATAGCTAGTAAGTGCCTGAGGCTGGATTTGAACTCACATCTTCCTGACTCCAGGTCCGGCCGGGACATACCAGAAGTGAAAATAATTTCTTCATACATTGTCCTGGGTATTGTCACCCTTTTGTGCTCATACGAATCCCAAGGCGCCATATAGCAGTTTCATCATGGAAAATCTCGAATGTCTTCATGTACACATCTTGTTGGAATTTTCCAATAGTCATCCTCCCCAGAACATTCTCCAATGAATCATTCAATGGCAGAAAGAAGCCTTCCTTTATGCCGAGTCCTTCACATAAAATTGCTTCACAGATTGAGGAAATCTAGTTCAAGCAATTAGGCATTTAAACTGGATTTAAATTCTGACAAGGACACAGAGTCTAATGCTCACAAGAACAGAGTTCTATCATTGAGGGTCAAAACAGTCAAAACATTTTTCCCCTGCTAATTAACACTGAGCCTGCCCCCCAGAGTAGCCAAGACATAAGCCTTAGCTAATTAGTATCAGAAAAGGACTTTGCAGTTTTCTGATGAAAGGAAGTTGTTTTTTTTCCTAATGTAATCACATTTTGGATTCAGTCATTAACAATTACTTAATGCCATTATTATTCCTTTAACTGTGATTAAGAATTATTGGTCTTGAGGGCCCATTACTGGGTTACTCTCATTTAGAGTTTTCCCTGCCCTTTTCTGTCACAAAAATGAAGCCTCCTCCCGTTTAATTAGAGGAAAAATCATGAATGCTTGAATAAACTGAACAGTTTGTTTCTTATAAAGCTGTGCTTGGCATAACATTGACCTTTGAAACATGGCGGCCTCTTAGTTGATTATATAAAGATAGAGACTCAGGCTGTGTCTTTGAGAAGTAATAGGGAGGATTACGAGTAAGAATCTCTTTCTACAATCAGGTGCCAGACACATAAACTTGGCCTGTGAAGCTAAAAGCTGGAACTTCTCTATACAATTCATTTTCATGTGTGGAAACCCCAGTTGCCTAGTGTTCTTCTAGGCTATCCAACATGCCAGCTTGTGTTTTACCCTCATTGTGTCAGCAAAGGTTTTAAGAATCCCCAGTAGGTGGTGTTCATTGGCCTACAAAGTTTGGAAACCAGAGTCTCCTCAGATCTTGCTTCCCTGTGAGCTTAAACAACTCAAAGACAGAATGCTCAAAAGTGATCTCAGCAATGGGATTTCCTCCAGCTGAATTTCTCAGAACCATTTTCAGCTGAGAACTAGATTTAATAATCCTCTCCAATGTGCCATGGACCAAGATCAGTATAAACTCCCACTGTCTCATGGAGGTTGCCAGTGTTATACATAGCAGAGACCCTCCTTCCTGTTGCTGGAATCTACTGCAAGCCCACCGGTAAAAATCCCATCTCTCTCATCACCAGGATGAGTGGCTGGGCCCTCTTCCCACCCACTGATTACTGATTTCTGAGAGGAACAAAAGGAACATTCAAGTCTTGGGTAATAAGTTCACCATGATCTCTTTGGGATTTACTGAAACAGTTTGTAAAAATGGCTTTTTGTTATTGTTGTTCAAGTAGGTTGATTCTGTGGAGTTCAATGTTTGGGATATTGGTGGCCCAGCCAGCATGTCCACAGTCAATCAGTGTTTCTTCACAGACAAAGCCTTGTATGTGGTTGTTTGGAACTTAGCACTAGGGGAAGAGGCTGTCGCAAACCTTCAGTTCTGGTTGCTGAATATCGAGGTAAGAAGCAAACACCACTTTCTTTCTTGGGAATCCAGAATATAAAATAGGCCTGTGTCTTTTCTGTTATACCTGTGTCCATTTACTTAAAAGGCTATTTAGATTTGGAATGGCCTGAGTAGAAGACCTCAGAAATATAACAACTAAATCCTGCTCTTACTCAGTTGTAGCTTTCGTGAATCCATTCAGTACATGAAGGGGAAGGAAATAAACATTTATCAAGTACCTACTATGTGCCAATGTATTGATCATTTTACAAATATTACCTCGTTTGATTCTCTCACCAGTCCTGTGAGGCAAGTGCTATTATCATCCCCATTTTATAGTTGGGGAAACTGAGGCAAGCAGAAGTTAAGTGACTTGCTCAGGCTCACACAGCTAGTTAACTGTCTAAGGCTGGATTTGATTTCAGGTCTTCCTGACTTCTCAGCCCAACATTTTCTCCACTCTGCCACCTCAGTGGACCCATCCGGGTGATGTAATCTAAGGCTATTATAATAGCAGACACTTATATGAGCTTTAAGGTTTGCAAGCAAACACATATTATCTCATGTAGCCCTCACAGCAGCCCTCTGAAGTAGATACAATATACATAGTATTGTCCCTTTTTTATAGAGAAGGAAATAAAGGCTCATAGGGATTTAAGTGACTTCTCCATGGTTATGTAGCCAGTAATTTATCAAGAGATAGGATTTGAACCCACTCTGTTTCCAACTCCACATCAAAGGATCTTGCCTCTCCAGTGCGCTTCCTCTGAGTCTCTACCTGTCCACACCATATTATCTAAGGCAAGACCCAAAAGAGATAAATTTTAATGAGAAAATCAGAAAAGGTCTCAAATATGGAATGCAAGCCTTGGTGGGGCAGCATAAAGAGTTGGAGAGTGCCTAAGGTCACGTAGTAAACAATGATTAAGGAGCTCCCTCAAAATCCTAAAAACAAGACAGGTAGGGACTTATGGATGAAGAATATCAAGATATTTTCTACCCTTTGAGCCTCTGTTGTAGTTGGCTGGACATTTATTCTTGAACATCACTTCTGCTACTGAGCTTTTAAAAGAGAGATTTTAAACCGAAATCACAATTGAAAATTTATAAACAAGTCACAGATCTTAAGAATTATTGGAACACCCAAAGAATTTAGTCCTTTGTTTTCTCTAAGCTGTTCATTTACCATTTCCTAAGTTTTTTTGTTTTTTATTTGTTCTTTTGCATTTCAGTACAGAGAAGGTAACACATGTACTTGGTTTTTCACTTGCAGGCGAAGGCCCCAAACTCAGTAGTACTAGTGGTGGGGACACACCTGGACTTAATTGAGACTAAATTTCGTGTTGAAAGGATTGCTACATTGAGAGCATATGTGCTGGCACTTTGTCGATCTCCATCAGGATCAAGAGCCACTGGTTTTCCAGATATCACCTTTAAACATTTACAGTGAGTGTCCTTTGTTTTGTTCAGCGTCCATTGCTCTTTTGTGTCCCTGGGTTTTAAGTGAAAGCAGGTACTGAGTGGCCATCTCCCAGATGTGAATCTGGTTAACCCATCCTTCTTCCTCTATGTGAGGGTACTCTTCACCCAGCAATTCACCTGGGCTCTATGTCCTTTGTGTCCTTGTCCTTTTTCTAGTACTAAATGATCTTCCCATAGGACCTTGTAGAGCAGAAATTCTTAGCCTTTTTTGTGTCATGGACCCCTTCAGTATCATGGTTTGGTTTTTTTGTTTATTTGTTTGTTTTTAAGAAATAAAGTAAAGGACACCAAAGGTTAGTGAAAATAAGTAATTTTTTTCCCCATATAAGTTCATGGACCACCTAAAATCTATATACAGACCCCAGGTTAAGAACCTCTGTTTTCAGGGTCAGAGAATCTAGCTAGCCCAGAATCTCTGGCCTTAGATACAGGGCCAGAGTTTGCCCTGCAATAAGATAAGAGGAGCTATGGGGACCCTCCTGCCTGAATTCCTCATCAAAGGAGCTATCACTGTTCAAGGCCCAGGGATGGCCAGGACAATGATACATATTAACCATGATCCTCTTGGAGCTTCCAGGAAACCCATTTCACTGAATGGAAATCCAAGACAGACATTGCATTGTGAACAATCACCCTGTCTTGTTAGAAAATCTTGGTGACATAAGTGACAAAAGGGGCAAAAAGTCCCTTATCACTGCTGATACTTGAGGCTCATTCCAACTGACCATTGATTAAAGCAGGTTTGACCCTAGGTTGCTGATACAAATCAAACTCCTTAACATTTCTCTTCCTACCTCCCTCCCCCTCTCCCCTCTCACATTTTTTTTTCCTGAGGGGGAAAAGGATTTAGTGAGAATGTGTCTTTGTGGTAGGGAAGTTATACAGCCCCATTTCAGTGAAATTATTAAAACTGTATTATGCAGGAAAGGCAGCTGGGTGGGTATGCCTGATTTGGAGCAAGCAGGTTCTTCCTGAATGTCTGGGGTTACTTTTTTCTTTTCCCACATGGAAACATTTCTTGACTTGTAAAGGCTATAAGTTTTTCTTGGAGTCGAAGAGAACAAAAGTCCATTTCATCTAAACTCCTGAGTCACATGAGAAGAGTCAGAGGAACAGGATTAGTGCCTTTTTAAAAATCAAGTCACTCCCCCCCTTTACCAAAAAAAAAAAAAAAAGGAACACCTAAACTAAAAATCAATTAAACATTAAGGTAAACAAAGGCCTATTGGCAAGTGGTCCCCTTTCTGCAAGCTTGGATTACTTTCACAATAATAATATTGGGAGGTGACAGCCTCCTTTTGGTGAGGAGGATGACTTGGGCCCCCTTCAGGAAATCCCAGGCCCCTGTCTCCTAGGATAAAATAGATTCTGTGTTGGCCGGAGAAGCATTGGCAGCCGCTTCCACCTCTCCCTAATGACAGATCCCTGCTTAGACTGTACCACATTCTTGGCACAGTCCCTGATTCCCTGCTGTAGATTTTCCTACTATGGAATTGAGTTCCATTTACTTGCAGTACACGTTGACTGGATAGAGAATATGGACCCTGGTTTTTGATGGGTCATCTCTCCCTACCCCCAGACTTCCATATCCTTCTCTTTCTCCCCTCCCTTTTCCGTCCTCCCCCACCTTCTCTTCCCACATAGGGAAAAGTTCCCTCCAGGTCAAGTAATCGAGACTAACCAGTGCCTTGTTAAGAACAAAGCAATGGAAATAATAATGCACTGAGGAGTTTAGTCTTCCGTATGAGTAAATGTTACTCTTTTTTTTTTCCCTTTCCATTTGCAGTGAACTGTCTTGTAAAAGTCTGGAAGGCCATGAAGGGCTCCGCCAGCTGATTTTTCACGTTACATGTAACATGAAGGATACTGGTAGCACAATTGGCTCTCAGAAACTTGCAGGGAGACTGGTGTGTATTTTTCATCTCATGAAAAATATCTTGTCCTGCCTGGTTCCCATTTGTTTGGAGATTTGCAAATTTACATTTTCTTGGTCATAAAATATCGTGTAGCATGACACTTGGCTTAATCTTCATTGGTGCCTTAAGGGATGGGAGAGGCAAAAAGGGAAAGCGTGTCTTAGCCAAAAGTTTACTGACCAAATAGAGCTTCCATAAAGTCATAGAGGTTAGAACCAGGAAGGGTGTCAAGACATCGTTGCATCCAACCCCCTGCCTTCACTTCAGGTAGGGAAGCTCACTGCTTTCCTCACCAACACCCCTACCCTCTTTGATAAATGAGGCAATCTGCTCTACAGCATATGAGGAAATGCTCATTTTGCTTGGGGCTGGTTATGTTTACAATGGAAAAAAAGCCAAAATGGGCAGAAATAGTTGCATGTTGAATTTGTTGTATGCCCAAAAAGAGATGCAGAGTCTAAATGGTAGAAAGTTGTGGCTTTATTTACATTCCTGGCCTTCTGTTCTTCAGTGTATGTGGAAATGCTCATTTTGTTTACTGTCCGTTAAGTTCAAAATAAAAAATAAATAAAATGGATAGAACAGTCAATCAGTCAACATTTATTAAGTGCCTACTCTGTTCTAGGCACTGTGCTAAGTGCTAGAGATACAAAGAGAGGCAAAAAGACAGGCCCTGTCCTCAAGGAGCTTATAATCTAATGGTGGAAATAACATGCAAACAGATATACACAAAGCAAGCTCTATTAGACAAATAGGAAATAATTTATGAACTCTTGAAGAAGGCATTAGAATTAAGAAAAGTTGGGGAGATGAAGGAGGTCCAGAGAGTTAGTGATTTGCCCAAAGTCCCACAGATTTAGATCACTGCGAAATTAATTGGAAATGCTATATTTCCCACAGTAACTTGGCAAGGCCTTTGTCTGACCTAATTCACAGATACCGAGAAGTTACCTCAGTCTCCAAGAAGCAGTTATAGCTGAGCAGCAGAGACGAAATCAGGCAGATGATGTCCAGTATCTGACAGATAAACAGATAGAGCAAATAATAGAACAAACCCCAGGAAATGACATCAACGACTATGAAGATTTACAGTCTGGTAGGCCATGGAATTGGGTCCTAAAATCTTGGAAGAAGCAGCTGATGAATGCTGTGACTGGGGAGAAGAGGAGAGGCGTGAGGGGAGATGTGAGGCTGTGAGAGAAGGTGGGACCTCCTGTTATTGTCCTTCAGAGAAACTCAGTGGTTGACTTGGGGAATTATAGTTTGACCTTCAGTGGGAATAGGGAATAGGCCAATGGCACTGTCTGATAATATAATTAAAAACCCGCTGTAGCCCAAGAGGGAAGAAATGAAATGATTAATAATAATAATAATTAGATTTTACATACTACTTTAAGGTTTGCCAAGCTTTTTACAAATATGTCATTTTATCCTCACAACAACCCTTATCACTGTTGCACAGATGAGGAAAACTGAGGCAGACAGGTTAAGTGACTTGCCTAGAGTATCACAGCTGGTCAGTATCTTGGGCCCTATTTGAACTCATGTCTTCCTGACTCCAGGTCTGGGGCTCTGTCCACTACGCCACCCCGCTGCCTCTGAAAGACTATGAAAAGAACATCGTAATAAGATGGCTGCAGATTAATATAATGAGATGACGTCTCAATCTATGAGGTTTTGAAGTATTCGTTTTTACTTCAAAGTAAACTTGTTTGTACATTATCCTATGGAGACACACAATTCGAGAGATACTCATTAAGCCATTATTATACAAGGCATATGAGAGGCAGCATGGCATGATGGATCAAGAGATGGCTGTGGAGTTGGGAAAAGTTGGGTTCCAGTCCTGTCTCTGAGACCCTGAGCAAGATTTCTTCTCTCAGTGCCCTATATGGTTCTCTAAGATTCTTAAGTTATAGATCAGGTGCAGACCAGTAGCAGGGGGAAAAAATTTCCTCACTGGGCATTATTTCTCTACACCAATGAAATCATATGACTATTCCCTTCCCCCGAAAAAAATTTATGTGGGAGGTTCTGGAAATAGAAAGATAAGAATAAAGCAGTCCCTGCCCTTTATCAGTTCATAGCTTTATGAAAATATCCGTGGGGGGCGGGGGTGGGGGGCTAATACAAGATAGACTATTGTAAGGCAAAAGAAAGAGTGAGACAAATTGCTCTAGGAAAATTTGTAGAAGAAGCTCATTTTCAGATAGAGGAACTTGGGACATCTCTTTTTGAAGAGAAAATATCTGAGTTCAGCCTTAAAGGAAGAAAAATCTTTAAACAGGTGAAAATAAGATGCTGTATTCTAGGCATGAAAGAAAGTCTATGCAGATAGATGGAGTCAGGTAGTACAGGATTAGTTTGGGGAGCAGCTAGTAGTCCAGTTTAAATTAATAGGAGAACAGTGTAAAATAAGATGGAAAAGGTAAATGGGAGCTATGTTATGGAGGGACATAAATGCCAGGTCAAGAAGATTTTATTTTGTTTTAGGAATAATGGAGAGCAGTTACAGGTTTGAAGTAGGGGATTGACATGGCCAGAGCTGTGCATTGGGAGAATTATTTTGGCATCTGTGTAAAGAATGAATTGGAGAAGGGAGAAACTAGTGTCAGATAGATATTTGGGGGCTATCATAATAGTTCAGGTAAGAACCTACACTGGGGTGGTAGAAGAGGGCATGATGCCCTGGTGGAGGTTGAGTAGACAGGACTAGGCAAGTGGTTGAATGTGGGTTTTGGCAGAGAGGAAAGAATGAAAGATAAATTCAAGGATGTGAGCTGGAATGATTAGTGGTACTATCAACAGAAATTAGAAAGTTGAAAGGAAGGACATATATAAAGGGAAAGATGTTGAATCATTCTTGGATATGTTGAGTTTGAGGGACCAGGTAGAAATGTCCATCAGGCATTTGCGTATATGAACTTTGAGTTGGGGGTGGGGATTGGGGTTGAATATATTATTTGAGAGTTATCTGGATAGTTATCAAGGTCATGAGAATGAATGAAATCATCAAGAGTAGAGATTATAGGGGGAAAATAGCCCTAGACAGCCTTCATTTATTCATTTAACAAAAATTTATTAAGTGCCTACAATATAGGTGACACTGTGGACAAAGGCAAGAACAAAACCATCCTTCCTTTAAAAGAGCTTACATTGTATTGGGGGAAACCTTGAAAGACACCCATACTTGGAGTCCAAAGGAACTTCTCACACCAGTGATAGAGATGGAGGCATGCTCAGGGAAGTAGGAGAATAACCAGGGGAGAACATCATCATAGCCAGCAACTGTAGCCAAGGAAAAAGCATCTAGAAGGGAGGGAGTAGTCAGCAGGGTCATATGGCACAGAGAGGTTAGGGAGAATAAGGCTTAAGAGAAAGCCACTGAATCTGGCAAATAAAAGGTCATTGGTAATTTGGGAGAGAGCAGTTTTAGTAGAAACAGAAGCCACACTGCAGGAGGCTGAGTGGATGTAGTGGAAATTGAAGTCTCATGGTCAGCATGTTTAGCAATGAAGGGGAGGAGATTTAAGCCAATTGCTTGATGGGACAGTAGAGGCAAGAGAAGGACTTTTCAGGATAGGGTGCCTGAGCATGGTTGTGGGCACCAGGGAATGAATCAGCAGAGAGACCACCAGAGAGCTTTGCCTAGATCCTATTCTATTGCAACTCCTCTAATGTTGGTATTTGGTTGTCCTCTCTTTCTTGGATTAGCTATCAGCTTCCTCATAGAAACAGGAACGCTCTTACATTTCCCAGACACAAGCCATGGACTTAGAAACCTCTACTTCCTTGATCCAATCTGGTTATCAGAATGTCTACAACGGATTTTTAACATTAAGAGCTCCAAGTCAGTGGCCAAGAATGGAGTGATTAGAGCAGAGGATCTCAGGATGCTATTAGTTGGAACAGGCTTCACTGAACAAACAGAAGAACAATATTTTCAATTTCTAGCTAAATTTGAAATTGCCTTGCCAGTTGCTAATGACAGGTAAGTTGATTTGGTATTTGGATGTTACTAACCAGGAAGTTAACAAAGAACAATTGAAATAGTTGGGGTGAAGGGAGAAGTCCACTGGTATTTTAATTTAATTCTGATAGATAATAATAATAACAACTAGTTTTTATGTAGCATTGTAAGTTTGCAATGCCCTTTCTTTCAACTTCCTAATTTCTTTTGGTTGAATCACCAATAATTCAGGTTTAATTTCTTGGAATTATCTTTTACTTTTTCCTCTCCCTCAAAACTTAACTTTACAAGTATCTCATTTTATCTTCACAACAATACTTAGAGATAAGTGCTATTATTTGCCCAATTTTACCCTTTGCAGACAAAGGGTAAGTGACTCGTCCAAGGTCACATATGTAGTAAGCATATGAGACAGGATTTGAACTCAGGTCTTCCTGATTCCAGGTCCAGTGGTCTGTCCATTGTAGCATCCAGCTTACTACTTTCTTGGTTGTCCTGTTCTGGACACTCTCCAGTTTTGTCAGTGTCCTTCCTAAAATGAGACGGCCAAACATGAACATGATATTTGTGTTCCAACAGAACACAGTATAGCACAGCAGGCTTATCTCTCCTATATTCTAGATACAAGCTTTCTCTTAATGTTACATAGAATAACAGTAGTCATTTTGGCTGCCATGTGTCACTATTAACTCCAACTGAGTAGGCTTTATGACTCCCGGATCTTTTTCATTTGGGTTATTGTCCAAACATACTTCTCCCACCTTGTACTTGTGAAATTGATTTTTTCTAACCCAAGTACAATACCTTTTGTTTGTATTTCTAAAATTTGTCTTTTTAGATTAAATACAGTCTTCTAGCCTGCCAAGATCTATGTGGATCCTGACTTGGTCATCCAGCATGCTGGCTTTCTTTCCCAGATCAATATCATCCCCCAATTGATATATACCTTTCTCCATGCTATTGATAAAAATAAAAACCTGTTTGGGGTTACAGAATGTACTATAGGTTAGGGAAGAGGAAACATGAAGGAAGGGACACTAGTCAGATAATGCAACCATCGAAGCTTGAGATGAGAGGGGTCAGAACAAGAGAAGCTGCTGGGTATTATAATCACTCTCTTTAAGCATTTGAAATGTTACCATGTAAAGAAGGATTAGACTTGTTCTGCCTGCCTCTCAATGGGGAAAACTAGGAAGAATAAAAAGGAGCAGAGATGATTCAGGTTTGTTGTAAAGAATAACTTTTTTAATTAGTAGAGCAATACAAAAGTGAATGGAACAGACTCAAGAGGCAGTGAATTCCCTATTCCTGGAGGTCTGCCAGTGATGACTGGGTGACCATTTGCTGGGGGTTTTATTGAGGGGATCCCTGTTTAAGTATTGGCTTAATGGGCTGTCCTCTGAGATCCCTTGATTCTATGCAGTTGAAAGGTCACCTTAATTGGAATTAGAAGGCATGGGTTTGAATTTAGTCATGCTACATATTCCCTTCATGACCTAGGGCAAGTTAGTTTCCCACTCTGAGTCTCTGTTTCCTTATCCATAAAATGGAGGGAAAAGAAATAGAGGAGCTCGCAAGGCATTTCCAGCTCTGATTCCCTAGGATTGTAATAGTAGGACTTGGAAAGGCATTGCAAACAAAAAATCAATTGGACTTGGTGATTGATTGGATGTGAAGGGCAGAGGAGAGGGAGGAGACAGAGACCTTCCCAAAAGTCTCTTACAGCTCTAAATCCTATTATCTTCCTAGCAGATGTCATTGTCCATCCTATTTCATTGACCTTCAATTTGCCTGTGTTTCTGGAATGTTTTTTTAGATTCCTTGCGAGGTTAATTTGTTAGCTGTCTAACAGGTTATCTATTAGTTTCGTGGCATGAAGCTGTTATATCACTGCTTGCTATTATGTCCCAGGTTTTCAGAACTCCAACTCTGGGTGAAAGTTTGATATCATCTTGGTTTGCACAATATGTTTGAAAACTTAGACTTTTTGTGCCTGTCAGGGCTTTACACATCAAGAGAAGTTGCAGACAGGGCCTAGTTTGCCTTGTGAAATACTTTAGGGAATATCTCATAAAAGGTTGTGTGGCCTCATAATGGGTATGATGTTGACAATGAACTTCTTGAACTTTAATCAGTCTTAAGCCTTACAGTCTTTTTTTAGAGAATTCATTATTTCCCTCTATGAGATCAAAATTCAAGCCTTTCTTTATTAAAATTGCTGTCATCCAAACTTTACAAAGATGTATTGTTATCTTTCCATTGTATGCTCCTTTTTGTTCAGTTGTGTCTGATTTTTTTGGAACCTCATTGAGGGTTTTCTTGGCGAAAATATTGGAGTGTTTTGTCATTTCCTTCTCATTTTACAGATGAGGAAACTGAGACAAACAGTTAAGTGACTTGCCCAGGGTCACATAACTACTAAGTGTCTGAGGCCAGATTTGAACTTATGAAGAGGAGTCTTCCTGACTCCAGACCCAGCACTCTGTTCACTGTGTCTGCTCTGTACACTCCTAGAGGGCATCTTATCCCTCCTCAGCCTTTTATAATGCAGTCTCTCACACACAGACACATAACAAATTATATCTTCTCTGCAGAGGTTCTTAAGGAAACAAAATTCTCAACCGTAATCATCACAAAATGATGAAGATGAAATGACAAATTCCTTATCGACACAACATTGCAATGTTTTCATTATGAGCGCTCATTTTGTCAGGTTAAAAAAAAACAGAAACCTTTTACAGATCTAATTTTGCTGTTAGGACACATAAATTTGTCCCAAGTGACTAAATTGTTTTAGAGGAAAAAATATTAGTTGCTACTAAATGTCTGCCCTAAGTGAGTTTTTATATTTTTCTCAAACTTTCATAGCTATATTTATGTCTGACTCACAGAGAATTTAAACCTAGAACCTCCTCATTTTACAAAGAGGAAATCTGAAGCACAAGAAAGTGAAATGATTTTCCCAAGTTTAGACAAGGTGTGTCAAAGTCAAGATTTGAACCCGACTCTTCTAGTTCCAGATCAGTGCTAATTCTATTACCGTATACCAAAACTCCATTGGTGCTATTTATAGCTTCATTGCATTAAAAAATCATTTGGTCTCTATTCAATCTTAATGTCATATCTGATCATATTTTTCTAACTACAAGTGCTTTCAGAATGCATTTTCTTTACATCACATTACTCTTAAGTGATGAATTTATACAGTAAAAGAATTTATTTTCACTTGGAACTAAAAAATAAGAAATGTAGTTGCTTCTCAGCAGGTCAGGCTTTATTACAAATAATAAAACTCCAAAATCCCCATGATAGGTGCCTTTTGAATGTGCACGAAACTTAGATGTCTAAAGTACAGCATACTCCTGAAACCAGGCTGTTATCTAGAGTCAAGGCTACTGTAAAGATTTGGCTGAAAATCTGATCTACCACATTTGGTTTGTTTCAGTTACCTCTTACCACATCTTCTTCCGGCCAAGCCAGGCTTAGATACCCACAGCTTACGGCACCAGGCTGCAAACACGATTCAGAGGGTGTTTAAAATGAGTTTTGTGCCCGTTGGCTTCTGGCAAAGGTTTATAGCTCGGATGTTAATTAGTTTGGCAGAAATGGATCTCCAGGTAAGTTGGTGTCCATCTAAAATAGAACATAAGGCAAGACTGAAGTTGTTTCATTGATGTTGCTGGGTCTTAGTTTGCTACTTCCTGTTTTGAAAGGGTCCCCCTTTTGGACTTGATAAGGCCTCTGCCTCTGTTGGTGTGAACCAGGTGGTTTGGTATGGCATTCACTTTTCTTCCCTACTGGTATGATTCATTTGGACCACTTCTATAAATCCCAAATCTACTACCCTTTGTCACTCCTTAAGTCCCGATGCTTCATTCAGAACCCAGGATTTGGTCTGTTGAGAATGAGATACTGCTTATGGTCACCAAGAATTGTTGTGGGAGTGCTCTTAAAAAGAATGATAGTTAATTTGATGAAAGATAATGGTCATTACACACTTTCTCCACGCAACACTAGTTGTTGAGTTATTCACATTACCGTTAGAATTTTACTTCCCCCTAAAACTGTGCTATTAAATTGTATTATCTTTGTATATCTTTAAATTGTACTTTCTCTCCTTTGCTGGGTCACTTCAAGGTATACTCCACCCACTAGCCCACCATTCTTTCCTGAAAAAGTATTTTTCCCCCTTCCAATGGCTAAATCCCAACATATTTTCTTCTCCTGTATTTTGAACCTAATCAGTAGAAAAGAGGTGCTTTGTGATCTTCCAGGCTACTGAAGCATGAAGAAAACGAGTACAAGCTAAGCTTGAAGATCATAAATTTTAACACATACCTTAACAGTGGGAGAAATGATCCATTTTTAATGCCAAGAGGGTAGACTGATTAAAATGTGAAAGAACACATCTCTCCAGGCTTTTCCTCTTAAGCAAAGATTCTTAAATAACACTGACCTAATTTCAAACTCCTCTTTCCATACTCCCTATCCCATTTTATAGTATTTAGATTATACATTCTGTGAGAGCATGAACTAGATCTGATTTAATCCTTGTCCCAAGTAACTGGTTTGGTCAACCAGGATAGTCAGAGGCTTCAAGTTCATTCCATACAAAGATCAGTCGAAAGAACAGGGGATGTTTAAGATGGAGAATTGAAGACACAGGAACTGTGATAAATGTCTTCAAATATTTAAAAGACAAGAAGGATTAGGCTTGTTTGGCCCCAGAGAGCGGAACTAGGAGCAATACCTGGGAGATGCAAAGAGCAAAATTTAGTCTTATGTCAGGAAAAAACGTCCTAACAATTAAGTGACATATCAAATGGGCTCCCTTGGGAAGTAGTAGATTGTCCCTCACTAGTCGTCTTAAAGCAAAGGTAGGATTAGTGTTTGTTGGGCATACTTGGATTCTTTTTTTACTTGTGAGTTGAATTAGATGCTTTTTTACTTATTTTCCAACTCTAAGAGGAGTCATTTAATACATTTTTTTTTCATCAAATTGATCTGAATGTAGAATTGTGTTGGTTAGTGACCAAAATGTGTCTAGAAACAGCTTCAAAACAGAGATACATTTTTGTGATATACAGACCCTAATTTCACTGAGGAAAGCAACAGGAAGTTGAACCTAGTACATTCAGTAAGTGATTAGGCCTTCATCAAAAGTTCAGCCAATGTTTATTGACAACCATCAGCAACACCAGTATGACCCAATATGGAAGTGTATTGCAATGGTAGTTTAAGACAAAAAGTTTTATTTGTAATTCAGAAGCAAAATTACAAGTAATTAAATTTGATATTAATTTAGCATTAATTTAATTTTTAATTAATTCATTTAATATTTAATATTAATTAAATTTAATACTAATTATTAAAATAAAAACTGTCTCATTTTCTGCATTATTCAGCTATTTGAAAACAAGAAGAATACCAAGAGCAGGAACAGAAAAGTGACCATTTATAGTTTTATGGGCAGCCAGAGAAACCGCTGCAGCACATTTAGAGTAAAAAGAAACCAAACAATATACTGGCAAGAAGGTCTCCTGGTCACTTTTGATGGGGGCTACCTAAGGTAATATATTTTATTGTAACCTAACATTGTTTGGCTCAGGTTAGGTGACATTATGAGAGTAACTAAACGATATTGGTGGAATATTAAACTTTTTGTGCTGAGATTCTATAGTCATTAACTTTAAATCTCAAGTTCTTCTGTTTTGGAATATAAGTTCTATTGACCAAAGAGAAATTTGAGGGCATCCAAACAAAAAATTTAGAAGACTTCCCCCAACCCTATCCAATAGCAGAACTCTCCAATAAAAGTTCACTGGCCCAGCATAAAGGGGGATGGGGAGGAGTCTTGATCTAAAAAAAGAAATGACTTAAATCAGAGGAATATATGGTAAATGTGTTTCCCTGCTCATCCCATCATTTATGTCACTTGACTATGCCTCTGTACTCAATAGAACATGGCCCCGAGTCAGAATTTAAGAGTTGGAAGGGACCCCAAAGACCATGCATCTTATCTACCCCATAGCCAATAGGAATCTCTACTATAACATACCTAACAAGTGGTCATCTGGCCCCTGTTCGAAGGCTTTCAGTAAACAACAATGGAAGCAACCCATCCTACTTGTGGACAGTTCTGATTATTAGGTGAGGCCGGAAGGAGATAAACTTGAAAGAAGATGGGTCTAGAAATAGGATCCATCTACCTTCCCCCTCAAAAAGAAGAAAAGATGGTTACTGCAGCATTTTTTAATGCACAGAAGAAAATGTACTTTTTCTGATGTGAAATCTATATTTGCCACTCATTGTTCCTTGTTTTGCCTTCTTGGACCCAACAGAACAAATCTTAACCCTCCTTCACATCATAGCCACAGTTCCTCAGCCATCTTGTATTCCCTTCTTCAGCTTTAAATGTCCTCAGTCCCTTCAACCAGTCTTCCTATAATATGAATTCAAGACCTTTAACCATTCTGTTTACCGTCTTCTGAATGTTCTTCAGGCTTATCAATGTCCTTAAAATGTGACACTGTGAACTGAAAACAATGCTTTAGATATGATTTGACGAGGGCAGATAGTCCCCTAAAGAGACTATCATGAGTAAACAATTGGTCTTCAAGGGCAGTAGGTATGTCTTAATAATTCTATTACAAGTATGGATTTCTCATGCTAAAATAGACTAGGCATCATCACTGGGGTATGATTCAGACTGAACTCATTTCTGGAAAGTATTTTATGACCCAGGAAAAATATTTTTCTTGGTCTTGTTTTGTTTTTAGGGTTCTAGTTCAAAATGGGCAAAAGAATGTGCCATGATTTGGTCTGTGTAAAGGAGAATTTAACTCTCTTTGCTTAAGTCCCTTGGGTCTCTACTAGTTAATATATCACCAGATATAAAGCTTACTTGACACCTCACTCTGGTGAAAGTCAGTATCCATTGAACAAGACCACTGACCCACAAGGGGAGCAATGGCATGTAATTTTTAGTCTCATGTGATTTTAGAACCAGCAGTGACCTTAGATATTATCTGGTCCACACTCCCCTATTTTCCCTCAAATGAAGAAATTGAAGAACAGACGTTAAACGACTTGCTCAGGTTCATAAATTTAGTCCTGAGAGGAGCCAGGAATGATACTCACTAACACTTCTGACTCTTGGTGCAATGCTCTTTCCATTACAACACACTGCAGAAATGAAAAAAAAAACCATTTTTATATATAGTTTGAGTTTTGGGAGATGAAGTGGGTATAAGAGATTTAATGAGGGGTTTTTAAGTGAACAACTTAAAAGGTTAAACTTAACTGACTTTTAAAAAATTTAAACTAACATTTAAAATATTTATTATAGACACTGAAAATAAGAGTTGTTAGAGAACATAAATATTTTAAATTTATCTTAATTTAATGTGATAACTAAGGAATAGAAAGAGGGAAGGGGGAAAAAGACGTAATTGAAGGATAATGATAGAATAAAGAACAGAGACATTTGGAAATCTAGCAACACAGAAAGGCATCCAAATATGAATGTTAGTGAGTCATCCAAGTCCAACTGCAAAGAATAATATGGTTCTTTTTATTTATCAATTGTAGTGTCGAATCCTCTGATGTCAACTGGAAGAAGAAAAAAAGTGGAGGAATAAAAATAATTTGTCAATCGGAAATGAGAGATTTCTCAGCCATGGCTTTTATCACTGATCATATCAATTCCTTGATAGACCAGTGGTTTCCTGGTAAGAAGACATTACTGGATTATGTTTAATTTTATTTTAATGTGCCTTTGCAATTCACAATAAAAGCCTTGTTTAGAAAAAATTCCTAATAGCCTGGCTGAACATGACGGTTTGTAATCCCAGCTACTAGAGAGTCTTAGACTGGTGAATCTCCTGAGCTCAGGAATTCTGAGCTGTAGAAGGATATTGCAATAGGGTGTCCACACTAAGTTCTGTGAGTATTGTAATTATTGTGAGTCTCTGGGAGAGAGGGGACCCCCAGGTTGCCTAAAAGAGCCAACCAGCCTAGGATGGAAACAGAACAAATCAAAACTTCTATGCTTATCAGTTGTGGGATTGGGCCCATGAATATCCCTTGTTTTTCTAGCCTAGGGAAAATGGAGAGATCTAGTCCTTTAAAAAAAAAAAAGGAAGGAAAGAAGGAACTCATGTACAAGAACATTACAGGAGACCTTAATGAAATCCATGTTTACTCAAAGAAGATCAGCCTAATAATCCATATAGTAAAAACTAAGTGGATGAAAATGACTATTTGTCTAAGACAGGGACATGTAGTGGGATTCCATTCTGTGGAGTTAGTACATTACTATATTTCTCTGATACTGACATTGCAGATGGGCAATGAATTGGGTCCAAAGCTGAATGGGAAGAAGAAAGTAGTGCGTATTACATTTAGGAAATTACACAGTTCTTTCAACAATCTCCCAGGCACAAAAACTTATCATTTTAGCACAGATGCCCTCCCAGTAATGCTATAGGGTTTTGAATCTTGGCGTACAATCTTGGCGTCCTCTGAAGAAAAAAGATTGTGGGTGACCCAAATGAAAGTGGAATGGTACATGGTGAGTACAAGTAGGCAGCAGTGTCTTTCCAGAAATGATCCACAAATAAGACTTGGAATAAGGGATAATGTGGAGAAAATGTATGATCACAAAAAAGTCATATATTAAGTGAGGGACATGTGGACAGCCTGAATTATGCATCATTACCCATGAAATGAACAAATACCAAGTAGAAAACCTCTAACCCTCAAATGATTTATGGGAGAACATGAACAAGACTCATAAAGCATAGAATCTTTGACTTAGATTTGTAGTTGTTGTTATTTAGTCATTTTCAGTCATGTCTGAGTCTTCATGAGGATGAATTTTTCTTGGCAAAGATATTGGAGTTATTTGCCATTTCCTTCTCAAGCTCATTTTACAGATGAGGAAACTGAGGCAGATAGGATTAAGAGACTTGCCCAGAGTCACACAGCTAGTAAGTGTCTGAGGTCAGATTTGAACTCAAGTCTTCCTGCCCCCAAGTTTATTCACTACACTACCCAAGCTGCCTCCAATCAGAGTAGAACTGTCGGAAAGAGTAAGGTAATATTCACATTCAAGGGGGAGGAATCTGACTCTGCTGGTCCTCACTGGGTAGAGAGAAAGTAGCTGGGGCCTAAGTACCTGACTCTTGTCTGTGACTTAGTCTTGTCCCAGGGGACAGAGGAAGTGACAGTCTCTTCCTACAGAAAAACTAAGATAAAAAATGCTAAAGAAAGGGAATACAGTCATAAGAACTGAACAGAAGATACATTTACTTTTGTTGTTGTTTTCTCAGTTGTTTCAGTCATATGCAGCTCTTTGTAACCATATTTATGATTTTCTTGGCAGAGATAGTGATTTGCTATTTCTTTCTCCAGCTCATTTTACAGATGAGGAAACTGAGGCCAGCAGGGTTAAGTGACTTGCCCAGGGTCACATAGCTAATTAGTGTCTGAGACCAGATTTGAACTCAGGAAGATGAGTCTTCCTGACTCCAGATCTGGCAAATATTCCTACTGATGGTGTCATTGTCACATCACTGATTTCAAGGGGTGCAGGGATAACGCTTTCCACCACAATGCACACTTGCTCTTGGAAGTGGTCAACTCAGAAAGAAGCCACAGTAACCAGGGAGCAAGAATTGCTTTTAAAAGTAGGCAATTCTTCTACACCAACTTTTCTGTGTTTGGAAGGAGGAAAGAAGAGTTGACCACAGTCATCTACATTAGCCCACACCTTCACCCAGACACCGCAGGGTAAATGTAAACCACTTCTCCAGAAGTGTTGCTTAAGACACATGACAACATACCCACCCAGGAACAACACCAAACAAACAGCAATCACAGTATAAAGAGACGGTGGTGCTGGGAGTGCCACACACAATCTCAGAGCAGGGAAGTATTTCAGAGGTTATCTAGTTTAATTTGGACCCACACAAAAACTTCCCTCTGCGGGTACCCAGAGACAGAAGTGCTGAGCTCACATCCCATCTCATCACTCTCGTGTGTGCTTGTCAGACTGAAATATTTCTAATAATCATTCCGCTTATTACTCATTCCCCTTGGGCATCTCTTAACATTTATCAGTTAACAGATATGTAATCTCTCTAATCTTCAGTGACCTCTGTAAAATGAATGGGTTGGCCTCGTTGACTTCTCAGGTTTCTTCTAGCCCTAACACTGAATGATTTTAGACTTCTTCATTCCCCCACCTCTGCCTCATCCCTTCCTAATGTATATGCTGACTTAAAAGATTCACTTTGGAATCTTTTCATTCAGCTGACCTCAAGACACTTGCTAGTTGTGCAACCTTGGGCAAGTCACTTAACCTCTACCTCCAATTCCCCATCCATTTGGGAATAATAAGAGTACCTGCCTCCCGTGGTTGTTATGAGGATCAAATGAGATAATAATAAGAGGTAACATTAACGTGTGCCTATTATCTTGTGAGGCACTGTGCTAATTCCTTTAAAAGTATTATCTCATTTGAGTTTCACAACAACCCTGGGAGATAGGTGCAATTGTTGTCCATATTTGTAAAGCTGTTATCGTAGTCCATGGCACAGAGCAGGTTCTACATAAATACCAGTTGTTGTTAATATTATTATTATTATTATTATTATTATTATTATTATTATTATTATTTAGTTCCAATTCACCGGAAAAACCCCAACTTCCCAACCTCGTGGTGCTGTCTTGGTTTTGATATAACAGCTGAGGAATCCTTGGGTAGCTAGAGGATAGTTTTAAAACCGAAGCGAGTGTTTGGAAAAGTGGTGTAAGGAAAAGGGTTGAAAGGTTATGTTACAGTGGCCATAGTCTCTGGACCCATGTTAGATTGTCCTACAAAAGCATGTTTTCATTATAAAGCTTCATTAAAAAACATGGAGTCGGGACTTTCCTCACCCTTAAAAGCAGGGGTTCAGAGTAGAGTTCTAAGGCCCCTTTCAGATCCAGACCCCTGTGGTGTTGGAGTCTATGAACAGGGAAGGGATATGTACTATGTTAAGTGAAAAGACTGGATTTGAATGACCTCAGTTTAAATCTCACCTCTGACACTTACTTGGGCAATTCACTGCCCAAGACCTTAGTTCTCCTCTCTGCAAAATGAGGGGGTTCAACTTAACTTACCCTTTGAGGCCGCCTCCAGCTCTTTTATCTGTGATCCTATAATCCTATGAACTGTCCCAGGAAATCTTTGTTTTATGGGCCTTTTAGCAAGGCTGTTGTGAACAATGAATGCCATTATTTAATGGTGGAAATGACTCAGGATGGTTTTTCCAGTTGGAATCCATAGATGTCATTCATTATATAGCCCCCCGGAGTATTTGAAGGTAGTGGTGGTGAATAACCAGAAAAGGGGGCCCCACAACATGGGTGATTCAAGGGTTTTTGTAGGTGGTGGTAAGTTGTCCTTGGGGACTGGGTATTTTAATTTATGTCAGCTGCTAGAATCCATTGCTTTCTTTTTCTTACATCTCTATTTCCATTGCCAAAAGCTAGTACAATGCTCTACACACTGTGGGTGCCTGTGAGATGTTGTTGACTGCCTGGTTTACTGATGCTTTAAGTGAATTAGCTCTGTAATGAATATGGAATCATTTAGTAGGCTAAGACAATGACTGCCTGATTAATGAAAAGGGGGGAAAAAATCTCATTCAGTTTGAGCACAAAGTCTGCAAATTCAATGACAAGTCACACAAAGGGGAATGTGGTAAGAATATGCTCATACATACACATATATGAAATTATAAAATTCTGACTTCCAACCTATTACAGCTCATCATTGATTCTATCCATTACTGAAGCATGCCAAATCTCTACGTTACAAGCACCCTCCAAAATAGTGTAGGTAAAAAAGGCTTTCTTTCTACCCAAAGATTCTTAAATATTTATTGATTTAAAACAGAGTTTTATAGCTCAAATTATACTGCAGTTTAAAAAAATTGACTACATTCTCTCCCCCAGACCAGCCGGCCAGCCTCAGGTATAAGCTCACTGGATTCATGGCAGGACAAGACCCTAGACAAAAAGAAGAAGCTCAGAATGGGAAGAGAAGGACTCAAAGAGAAAAATAAATGTTTTTTTTTTTCACACTTTAGGCATTTTGGAGACTCTGAACATAGTACTAACATAGTAACATTTAGCTCAATTAAATTAGTAGTCACAGTTTTGTGAACCAACTCAAATTTATCAGTTTCTTTTTTTAAAAAATTATTTTCAATTAAGAAGCATTATTTTCTCTTTCTTCCTACTCCTCCCTCCCCCCAAAAGAAAGAAAAGCAAAACCTTTGTAACAGATATGCATAATCAAACAAAGCAAATTTCCATATTGACCACATTCAAAAATACACGTCCCATTTTGTGCCTTGTGTCTATCACCTCCGTGCTAGACAGGCAAATAGTGTGTTTCAATCATCTGTCCTCCAGAATTGTGGTTGGTCATTGCATTGATCAGAATTCTTAATTCTTTTAAAGCTCTTTGTTTTTATAAAGCAGTTGTCATAGAACAAACTATTCTGATTCTGGATGAGCAGTTAGTGTGACATACTAATTAGGTCTGAATTAAACCCCTATAGTCACATGCTGTACCTATGCTACAGACTTATGTCCCCTGCCCCCCACTAGACTTATGATCCTCAAGGTGGGCTGTATGAGAGAGCATATGCATGAGTATAAATTTTTTTTACAGTTACTGAAATAATAACCCAAGGCCCACATCTTGGCTCAGTAACATATATGAAAAACAACATCTTATACTTGTGGATCAAGACCTCAGTTTATCTGATCTACTAGGAATGCAGTATAGGCCTGCCTACTGTGGGTCTCTTCAGGTCAGATAGCAAAGATTATGTTACACAATCCTAATTACCAATTTAAAAAAAACCGGCCACAGGACATGAGGAACAGGTTTCTGCGATAAAATGTCCAGCCAACAGACAAACCGTTAAGGGTGGCCTTTCTGTTAACCAAAATCTGTTCCTTTTCAGCCCTTACAGCTACTGAGAGTGATGGTACCTTGCTCATGGAGCAATATGTCCCATGCCCCATCTGTGAGTCCTCCAGAACTCAACAAAATGACTTGAATGAGAAAACAGAAGATGTGCAGTACTTTGACATGGAGGATTGTGTCCTGACTGCCATTGAGCAAGACTTTATCACATGTCCCAGTCATTCAGATATTCCTGTTCCTTTGCAAGAGCTGGTCCCAGAGTTATTTATGACTGATTTTCCTGCAAGGTAATGTAAACAGACTGCATTTAATCAGATCTGCTAGTGAATCATCCCACCTCCTCTGCAAATACTTTTCAAAGTGACTGATGAAGCAGATATCAACCTGACTCCTCTGCTAACAGTTTAACCTGCATCACTTCTGGCCATGATTTAACTAAAATAGAGTACACCAGCAACACTGTAAACTATATTTTGCATTGTTGTTGTTGTCGAGTCATTTTAGTCGTGTCTGAATCTTCGTGACCCCATTTAGGATTTTCTTGGCAGAGATACTAGAGTTGTTTGCCATTTCTTTCTCCAGCTCATTTTACAGAAGAGGAAACTGAGGCAAATAGGGTTAAGTGACTTGCCCAGGGTCACATAGCTAGTAAGTGTCAGAGGCTGGATTTGAAATCAGGTCTTATTGACTCTAGACCCAGTTCTGTATCTACTGTGCCACTTAGCTTCCCATATTTTGCACTAAATGATCCCAATGATTGATTGTGTTTTAGTAGCTTCTTCTTGCAATTCTCATCCTTTTGGCAGATTGCTTGAGTTTGTGAATTCTTAACAGGCTAAAGCCGATCAGGTGTCCACACAAAGTCTAACCCTAATATGATATGCCTCTGAGGGCAGAGGGTTACCAGGCTTGCTAAGGAGGGGTGAATTAACCTAAGTCAGACAAATGGAATGTGTTAAAGCTTGCATCCTGATCAGCATTGTGATCAGGCCCCTGATGGCCCTCTACACTTCTAGCTCAGAAGAAAACAGTTACCAGTTGAGGGAGGGAGGGAGAAAGGGAGAGAGAGAGAGAGAGAAAGAATCTCAGCATTCCCCCTGAAAGGAAGCAAGTGATTTTTATTTTATGTTTTCATTTCTTGGACAAGGACAGCTAGTGAAAAAGCAGGAGCAAAAATGATTACCTTTGAAAGTCAAACCATCAGTATCCTGGGTGTATTCCATTTTCTTTCTGATAAATAAGCTGAAACTATCTTTCTGCTGAGCTTGCTCTCAGTCCCATTTTCTACTCTACTGCTTGCTCAACAAACAGAAGATAAATTAGAATGGATCTCCAACAGATATTCAAGAGTAGGAAAGGTTCCAAGCAATCTGCTTTCATTTTCCCTTTTCTCAAACATCACTTTTATAACTGCTACCTCAAAACTGAATATTTGAATTCTTTAAGTCCTTGAGGTGATGGTGTCCACTATTAACTTAAGATAATAATGCTAAAAAATAAGCTTTTAGTGGTATTTTTTTTTTGGAAGGGGGAAGGCAAGGCAAATGGGGTTAAGTGACTTGCCCAAGGTCACACAGCTAGTAAGTATGCCAAGTGTCTACGGCTGGATTTGAACTCAGGTCCTTCCTGACTCCAGGGTCAGTGCTCTATTCACTGTGCCACTTAGCTGCCCCTAGAAGTAAACTTTTGAAGAAAATATAAAACATTGCCATATCACCCAATAAGACGTGGTCACTGAAAACGATCTCTCAACTTGGCCTTCCTCATTAGTTTCCAGCAAATTTGGATCATGACATCCTTTTTGATTTCCTAATACCCCTTTGAGGTTTTCCCTGATCCCTCAGATAGAGATGACTCATTCTTCCTCAAATTCTTTATGCCACTTTTACTGACTTGTTCTATGAACTTGTCTCATTCTAACCTAAATTATCTATATACATCTCATTTCTGTTGTAGATTGTCGTCTCCTTGAGGGCAAGTATTACGCCTATGTTTTTCTTTCATTTTGAATTGTAGTAATGCTTCGTATTTTCTCAAAATGCTTTGAAAATGTGACTACTTTTCTCCAGGATCCTTCTCCCTGCCACTGCCAAAGAATTAGGGGACAAACTTGAATGTTGCAAAAATCAAGGTCCAAAATCCATGGTTCCAGATTTTCCACTTAGAGAAGAATCTCAGGCTTCAGATCAAGTTTATTTTATGTCTTTTCAACTTCCTAGACTCATCATCAGAGAAATAAGCAAACTCATTTAGAAAATATAAGGTATTTTTTTTCCCTTTTGCTCTTGGAGTGCATCAAAAGGCCTGACGGATAAAAGCAATTAAATCCTGAGATGGTAGGGGAGTATAAGAGAGAATATGTACAGAGTCTTAGAAAAACATTATGTGAAGCAAAGTGTTGTAGAATGAAATATGATACTGTTTCTTTTTTCTACAATCATCTTTAATTAAATCACCATTGTTCTTTAAAGATTATCTGGCCTCCATATTTTGGGGGACAGTCTCAAACATCTTTAAAAATAGGCGAGCGCTCATTTGAGGCAAAGTCCCAATTTTTTCCCTGACTAAAGTTAAAATTGTTCATTTTCAGACTGAAATTTATCATGGCTTAAACCTCATATGAAAAAGCCCAACTTGTATGAAACAGTTTATCTTAACATGTTAGGAGGAGAAAAGTCATCACCACTGACTCAAGTCTAGATGTAAGGCACTAACATGGGTCAGTTCCATAAAGCTCAGTTTTTTCCAAAAATCGAGCAATTTTTGTTTGACAGCCAGGTACCACAGATAAGAAAACAAATGTCAGACCTTTTTAAAATAGGTAAGCATATGTTGTAGTATAGACTGGGCTTGAGATGAAGAGAAAAAAAGGGAATTTAAATGCTTCTGTCTCTCTCTCTTTTTTTTTAATGATATATTCTTCCTGATCATCCTTCCCTGCCCTCCACTCTCCCAGATGAAAGAAAGTAAATTACTTGATAGGGAGTTTTCTGTTCTATTTTTTTTTATTCCATAATGCTTGAAATGGGATTAATAAATCCATAGGGGATATTTTACCACATTAGCTGGTTGAAGACTTATTAACAACAAGCCACAATGGTGACTTTGGTGACCCAAGCCTGGTCTCAGGGCTTGAAACCATGTGCCACAAAGATTCTGGCATCTACTGAACCATCATGCCTGAACTTTGTCAAGCAACATTTTTCCGTGTGTGTGTGTGCTTTTCCCCTGGTTTATATAAATCTCTAGGATCTTTTCTCTGAGAGAACTTTCCAGGCTCTGTGGAGTCACAGCAGAAAGCCACATTTCAAACAGCTTCAGCATAAATTGCTAGTATTTCCATAGCTCTGCCCACTAGTCACATAAGACCCTTAAACAATCTGCATCTTTCTTATCCAGGTAGTTATTAATGAGTACTTGGGGTAACAGCCCCAGCATGTCTGCCTGAGACTCTGGATGAGGGATGTAATTTGTTAGTTTCATTTTACCAATGTATAGTTCAATTGAGCTGTTTGAAGTCTGAGCAGATGTAAGACCTGTCTCTGGAAAATAATGGAAAATGATGAATTGCATCATAAGTAACAGCAATTCGGTCAGTTGCATCAAGAGGGAGAAGTCAGAAATTAAAGCACAACTTTCCATAAATTGTACAACCTTGGTTTGACAGTGAGGCAATCTAGAAAAGGCAGCAGATGTAAAACCTTTTAAAACATGGAGGTATATGCTATAGTGTCAACTAGGCTTGAGGTCAGGAGGAAAAAGAATTTTAAATGGTTCTTTTCTTCTACCTCCCAACTTTCCAGAAGAAAGAAATGGAGGAGAATGCTGAGCAAGAAATTGGAAGAACTGAGGAAAATATTCATGTCGACAAATATTTTGTTGTTGTTCAGTTATATCTGACTCTTAGTGACCCCCTTTGGGGTTTTCTTGGCAAAGATACTGGAATGGTTTGCCTTTTCCTTCTTCAGCTCATTTTACAGATGAGGAAACTGAGGTCAGTAGAGTTAAGTGACTTGCCCAGGGTCACACAGCCAGCTAGTAAGTGTCTGAGGCCAAATCTGAACTCACAAAAATGAGTCTTTCTGACTCTAGTCCCAATGCTTTATCTATTGTGCTACCAAACGTAGAACATTACCAGTTAAATGTCCCAAGAAAAATTATCTATGCTTATAATAATTATGATATTATATTATGTTATGTTATGTCATATCATATCATGCTATACTATACTACATTATATTACATTATATTATATTTATTATATCATATCATATTATATTTATTATATTATTATAACATTTTCTAAGCTTATAAGTTGTTTCTTCTTGACCATTATGAAGTAGCTAAAATGTAATGTCCATTATTTTGGAAAACTTTTTCTGCCCTTCTGGATAGATTTTAGTTCATTATCTAATAGGCCTGTTCCCTAGATGATCAGAATACAAGTTGGAGAATGAAAGCTCCTTGAAGGTAGGACCTGATTTGTTTCTGACTTTGTATCATCAGTGACTAGCATAGTGCCTGACACCAAGGTGCTTTTTGAGTTTAGTTCACTTGTCTCCAAGAGAAGTCTGAACAAGCTATTAAGCAGTGGATGTAACATCTGACCAGCTCCACACTTTGTGCAGGTTCTCTTCCAAATATAGGGAGCTATGAGGAGGCGCTCCAGGGAAATGTTTAAAGTGTAGTTCCTACTAGACTAATCATTTGTGTTATGTTCATGGCAGGCTATTTCTGGAAAATAGCAAGTTAGAATGCAGTGAAAATGAAAACAATGTTCTGGGCCAAGGTGGAAGTGGAACCATTATATACCAAGCCCAATACCATGGGAAACCAGTGGCTGTGAAGAGATTTCAGCTCAAAAAATTCAAGAACCTTGCTAATGCTACAGCAGGTAAACAGGGAACCTTGGTCAGCTTCCTTTCCTTCCAAATATCTGCTCCCTGTAGAGAACAGCTTGCACCACAAATCATCTCCCTTGCAGCTGTATAAATACAGAGTCAAAAATGAGCAGACTCTGTGTGTGTGTGTGTGTGTGTGTGTGTGTGTGTGTGTGTGTGTGTGTGAAGGTATGAAGAGGGAAGCTTTCTTTGTACACAATGGATTCTGAGACCAGCTGTAAGAATAGTAAATGTGCCATTAAATTGTGGTCTGGGCTTTTGTTGCTTAGCAACTGGATGTAAGATCCAGTGATGGTAAACACAAAGTGTTGGGAGAGTCTCATTGTGACCCCTCATTGACAGTCTGACTCACTAAGCTATTTTAGCAAAGCAGGTTCATCTTTTACCTCTCTGTGCCTCGGTTTCCTTCCCTGTTGACCTAAGTTTCAGACATTGGTCTGAGGCCAGGTTGACTAATCTTTCAAAACAGAAATCTGAATATTTCATTCTCAGGATCTGAATCATTTACCCCTTTCTCAGGCAATACCTATATGGGGAGAGTAACAGGGACTGGACCTGTCATTTCATTGGGACAGGGAGTTCCAAGGTGAGAAAACCTTTACCAATGCAGGTCAACACTTTCTCTGAAATTTATATTCTTAGAAAGTTGCCTAGAGCACTGAGAGGTTAAGTGACTAGTAGGAGTCAGAGGTCAGAACTTGAACCTGGGATCTTCTCTTACCCCATCCTTCCCTGAAAGACCACCTTCTACACCACCCAACTTAAAGGGATGTAGCAGCCTAGGTGAAAAAGCAATAGCTTTTACTTCTCCCCACCTGAATATGGAAAGATAAAGTAGGTTGGTCATTAAATGTTAGCATTGGGAGGGATCTTTAGAGATCACATGGGTTCAACTCTCTCATTTTACAGATGAGGAAACTGAGGCCCACATATGTGAAGTAATTTACTCAAAGTCACAGATTTGGGACTGACCAGAGCTTTTTAGGAAGTGGTTTGGAAGAGTATGGTTTTTTCTTCTCCCCTTGAAGTGAACACAAATAATATTCACACCCACAGGAAATTTGCATTTAAATGGCATTCTCCAAGTAGAGATTTTTACTTCAGCCCCAGGGATGTCTTACTATTTAGGATCCAGTGGGAGGAATATAGGCCTCTGAGAGAAATATTTTTATTTCCTTTTTAAAGAGCATGATTTCCCACTTTTTATATCTTACAAGTCAGCTTATGTTATCTTTACAGGGCTGATTTTCATTAATTGTCTCTGCCAGAAATTTATACATATGGGAATTAGTTCACTGAGGGAGTCAGCTCAGAGTTTTTAACTCTATTGGTTCTGAATTCATAACAGACCACTAATGATAGAAAGCTGTTGCCATGTAACACCCAGTAGTAGACAGTAGTCCATACTGAAAATGATAAAAATAGCAGGTGACCCCATTATTAAGTATAGTCAACAGAAAGTCTGGGAAGAGGCTGAACTGTAATTGTAAGAGGCATTTAACCAATCAATCAGTCAAGGATGACAGTACTCTTTGCCAGGCATTGTTCTACGCAATGGGCATTCAGAGATAAAAACCAATCTCTCCTTTCAAGGAGTTTACATAGTACTGGGGAGATGTGACTCAGTGTTGAAGCAGGCAGATTCCTTGATGCAGTTTGAAGAATCTCCAGAACCAAAGGTTTCATTTCTCTAGCCATAGTCTAAAGTCTGACCACAGGCTGATGTCAGAAAAATGCTGTTCCTGCATAAGTCAGAGAATATTCACTGGAAAAGGCAGTTTGCAAATCAGAATATTTCACAGAGCCTACCATAGCAAGTTTAGGCTCCTACTTCTAAAGTGTATCAATCAAAAAGTACTTTCCCTACTGTCCTGTCCTTTGAGAGGCAGGACTTGAAGATATTTATGAAAAAAAAATACAAGGTTCTGTTTTATCTGAGGTGTGATGTTCCAGGCCTCTGGCCACACTGGAGGATATTATATGTGCATTCTTTCCCTGTTAAATCAGTCATCAAAACAAAAACGCCCTTAATTTATAGGAGCATAGGTTTTGGCCTACCCCTCATTGATTCAAATAAGGAAGCTGATACACAGAGATGTTGAACAGCTTGCCCAAATTTACAGAGATATGTGGCAGAGCCAGGATTCAAACCAAGAACAGTCCTACTCCCACCAGAAAAGCCTTCTAGGATGTGTGTATTTTAAGCTCTTTAAGACAGGGCTTCTCATGGGAAATTTTCTTAAAGCACTTTAAAGCTTGCAAAATGTTTTACATGCATTGTCTCATTTGATTCTATTTGATTCAACCATGAAAGTTAGATATTGGAAGGGAGTATTCTATTTCTCCTATAGATGAGAAAACTGAGAACCATGGGGTGATGTCATCTGTCAGTGGTCACACAGCCAGTATCCAAAGCAAAATTTGAACCCAAGTACCTCTTTGAACCCAAGCCTATGCCAGGTTCCCTCCAAATGCAATACCTAACATACTGCCTTTACTTAGTAGGGTGCTCAGTAAATGTTGAGGAAAGGTTTAATGAATTGATGAATATCCCGAGGTTCACAAGAATTTAAGTTCTATGTAATGTTATTCAGTTCCACTACTTTGATAACCTGCAGTTAATAAAATTAAACAAAATATTTAAAATAGGTTTCTATTTCTAGTTTCTAAACCTTTTGATGATACAACCCATCATTTTTAAAAAATTGTACACTCCCCCCATTATTTGTAAATTGCATGCATCCACTACTATAGTAATTAGTATAAACAATAAACTTACACAAAAACAGAAATGAAAAAGGATAAGACAAAAATGGAATGCTATTTGATCCTCGAGTTAATAGGCGGTCCCTGGAGTTTCTTGAATAGGGCAGTGCCACTGTCAGATCCGCTTTTCAGGAAAATCGCTTTGGTAGCGATGTAGAGCGTGAATTGGAAAAGGTGCAGAAACCAAGTAGGAGGATGTTACAGTAGTTCATGAGAGAGTAAGAAGGCTCTTGAAATAGGCTGGTGGTTTTGTGACTAGAGAAGGGGACAGAGGCAAGAGATATTGCGGAGTCAGATATGTGGGGTAAAGAAGAGTGAGAAGCTGAGCTTATGAAAGAGAGAGAGACAGATGGATAATTCAAAGAGAAGGGAGTAAATATACAGAAGAAGCATATGGCCAACAGTTATCAAATGTTGCAGAGAGGTCAAGAAAATTTAAGATTGAAGAAAAAACATCATGCCTGGTAATTAGGAAGTTATTGATAGAGAGCACTGTCAGTCTGAGGAATGATGAGTCAAGGATAAAAGAGTTAAAGATCTGAGAGACCCCAAGAGGGGTGGTACCCTTGTTAAAAAAAAAAATTGAAAAAGGACTGATTTGGGGATGGACAGTACAATTGAAGCCCATCCATGTCAGTGAATCTTGTGCTACTCTTTCCTGGTGACAAGTGAAAAATGTGTTAATAGAAGGGTAGACCTTACTCACTGACCACTGCCCCAAGTACAGAGCCCACTGCTATGATGATGCAGAAGATAGGGTGTGGACGTTGTAGATGTAGGGGCAGGCAACGGAAATTGCTGTTCAGATGCTGTGAGTGTCTGGGTTGGGTTTTGACCACTCTAAGGGGACAAAATCAGGTGCAGTAGTAAGAAGGAGACAGCTTTGGGAGGAGTCAGAGCAGGAGAATGTTGAAGGGCATGATGTAGTTGTGTTGGAAATAAGTCCACAAATGACTATGGATGCAAGGTAGGAGGTGACTCATCTTCTTTCAGTTTTGTTAATTGGTCACCTACCCCTTGAGGTCAAGCTACAGCCCCCTTGAAGTCATCAAGACCACTGTGCTGAGCCATTATTTCAGAAGGAAGCTTTTCTCTTTGTTATATGCAAAATAACTAAATACTGAAGAAAGAGGGATCCTCTGTTTTTGTGGGTCTCCCTGTAGTCCCACACCATTTTGGAAGTACATGCAACTTAAGTTATGTTCCAGTGTGCAGGACTGGAGCCAATACAAGCATCACTTACATTGCACAGTATTGTTATTTATATGGTTAGTGAACTCTTGTGGACATTTTTGGCAGCTTGGTTCTGTTATCTTGTCCTTTGCTTAATTGAAACCAGGCTTTCCCCTTGTCTGTGCCAGATTCCATGCTGAAGCACCTACGGGCCATGGATGCCATGAAGAACTTTTCAGAATTCCGGCAGGAAGCCAGCATGCTACATTCCTTACAGCATCCGTGTATTGTTTCCTTGATTGGAATTAGCATCCATCCTCTTTGCTTTGCCCTAGAACTTGCCCCCTTGGGTAGTCTTACTACTGTGCTTTCTGAAAAATCCAAAGGTAACACCTGAGAGTCTCTCTTTTCCTTAGGTACAATGTGTGTAATAGCTTGATTTCTTTCACTCAATTGAATTTCTTGATGCTTGAGAAACCTGCTGTGACTTGTAGAGGAAAGCGCTGAAATATTCAGGCCATTGAGAATTTGCATCTTTAGGCTGCAAAACACACCACTCTTGCAAGAGGGAATAGACAGGAGAGGGAGTAAGCCCTTCACTACTATAGAGAAGTCCCTGAAGGTTCATAGGGTAACATTCTCTTGCAATAAAAACATAATAACCTCTGGACTAAAATATTCTGGGATCAGGATAGAGGTAGGGGCTGGACCCATGAATTTATCCGTTCAGGGAACTCCCATATGAGAGAACTCCCTCTACCAGGGCACATCAGTACCTGCTCTGCAACATAGAGAGAGAGCTGCCTAGAACATTTAAATATTATAACTTGACCATCACCCATAGCCAGTATGTGTCAGAGGTAGGATTTAAATACAAGTCTGCCTGGCTTTGAGATCCATTCTCTATTCTGTAATGGGAAGTAAACATAATTGAGGAGATATTTCAATCATTTAAAAGTATGCACAGTTATTTTTTTAAGTTAGTGGTTAATTATAAATGTAAAATCACTGGTCCATCCAAAAAAAAAAAAAAGAACTCTAAACTTTAAACTAACTGAGAAAGTGTTCTTTGTATTTTGAAATGGAGGAAATAACATGCAAATGGATTTTCCCCCTAACATTGTCTTTGATGAAAATCCATAAATATGCCAACAGAATGTTTACCGTATGGCAAGATACAGCCTTTGAGGTTGGTTATCCCGCTGAAATTTTGACTCATTGATGTCACAGATACATCATACTGTAAACGAAATACTAATAACAAAAATAGCACTAAGTGGTATTTCATCGACGTGATTCTGAGTCTCTTCTGACTTGTGGCTCGGTAGGACGCTGGAATGAGAGGTTTGCCAGGAGGTGTCAGTCAGCCATCAAGAAGGCAAAAACCAAGCAGTCCCTGCCCTCAAAGAGTTTCCACTCTGTTAGGGCAGACTTGTGTACATAAAGATATATAGAAAATGCCTGTGAAATAAATACAACGAAGTTATGGTGGGGAGAGCTCTAGCAATGGCAAAGGAAGGACTTCACGTGGAAGAAAGTGGTCCTTGAGCTGGGTCTTAAAGAAAACGGGGAATTCTAAGAGGTGAGGAAGGAATATATTCCAGGGATGGAGGGCAGCTGGAGATGGCACAGAGATGGGAAGACACATGTGAAGAACAATAAGGTCAGTCAGGCTAGACTGTGGGACGCAGGAAAGGGAGTAGAAGTTGGGGGCTGAGTTATAAAGGACTTTAAACCAAAGAGTCCGTATTATCACATCCGTAATACATAAATTACCAGAGTGGGTGGGGGTGGGCAAAGAGATGTTTTCTACAATGAATTTGAGGGTTTTTTTTTCCTTTCTTTGAAAAGGTTCTTCCTTTATGCCCCTGGGGCACATGCTTACACAGAAAATAGCCTATCAGATTGTCTCAGGCCTGGCCTACCTCCATAAGAAGAACATCATATTCTGTGACCTGAAATCTGACAACATTTTAGTTTGGTCCCTTGATGTCAAAGAACACATCAATATCAAACTCTCTGACTACGGGATCTCTCGGCAGTCATTTCACGAAGGAGCTCTTGGCGTCGAGGGCACCCCCGGCTACCAGGCCCCCGAGATCAGGCCTCGGATTGTATATGATGAAAAGGTAACTAACACCATTCCAGCGCCAACCTTTACTTTATAGATCGGTGGAAGGAGTCTAAGGTCAGCTCTTCTTTGGGGATTTCCATGTTCCCACTTACGAGAGACTTTAAATGCTAGTCCAAGGTTAGCTGAACAGTTCTGAGGAGCTGAGGCTTTACTTGTTGTTACTGAGTTGCTTCATTTATGTCTGACTCTTTAGGACCCTGTTTGGGGTTTCCTTGGCAAAGATACTGGAGTGGTTTGCCATTTCCTTCTCCAGCTTATTTTACAGATGAAGAAACTAAGACCAACAGTGTTAAATTTGACTTGCCCAGGGTCACACAATAGTACGTATTTGAGGCTAGATTTGAACTCAGGTCCTCCTGACTCTAGGACCAGTGCTCTAGCCACTGAACTACCTAACTACTCTTGCTTTATTTCGACAAACTCGTATAGTGAAAAGAGCGTAAGACTCTGGAGGCAGAACCCAACTCTGACATCAGATGGAGGATCGTGGGCAAATATTGTGAACTCTCCAAGCCCTGTGTTCCATGTCCACAAAATTAGAATAACGATCATTCTTGTTTTACTGACTTCGCAGGGTTTGTAGGCGTGAAACACTGCAGACTTTCAAATGCTGTAGAAATTTTTATTTTTGTTCTTGATATTGCAATCCATTAACCTATAATTACCAGTTTTACACATATACATGTATAATTGTAACAAATGTTGTCATATACTTGTGTGTGTATAATTATGTGTATTATTAGTTGTTATTAATGTTACTTGTTTAGTATATTATTATTAATTATATATTGTCAATAATGAAATGAGTTGACTTTAGAAACATCTTCAGCAATTGTCAAAGTTTCCCAGATATTTTTTCTTTTCCCTTTTCTATCTCAGTAGATTATAATAAGGGACTATTAGGTAATACTTTGATGTGCTACAATGGAAGTTTGAGTGCTTGGTTTTGTTTTGTTTTGTTTTGTTTTTGTTTTTGCCCCAGTCTCTACTCTGTAGCTTTTCTGATAATGAAAAGCCTGAGTTAGCCTTAGCAGCTCCTAAGCCTTGAAGATAAGAGGGCTCAAACAATTAGACTTTGATTTGGCAAATGATAGCCTGTATTCCTTCAGGAAATTCTCATGTATTAACCACCTGTGATGTGACTCTCCTAAGCCAAGAAGAGGAAAGAGGAGAGAGAAATCCAAAGGAAACAAAGCTTGGGTTCAGGCAGTTAGCCATTAGCTCACACGCAGGCCAGCTTTAGTCTTTGATTATAGTTAAATATTTATCCTCCTTCTTGGCTTCTTTCACCCTAAACAGGGAAACAGCCAAATTGATTTGGATACGTGAATGCCAGTTTCATTTTACAGACACACACATAAGACACCTAGAAATTATCTTGTTATGCACAGAAGAGGGAAAAACATTGTCTTTGTAGTTTTACCCAATCTTCTTATGTAGTCATTTATTATTCAGCATAGAAATTTCATCTTTTACAATTTCATTCAAAGTTTTCAGCTTATTATTTTGTGACCCCACGTGGGTCACTGGCTAATTGCATTTTGAATAAGAACAATAATTTTCCGGAATACTTGCATCAAATCCAATGTATCTAGGATCTCAAAAGTCCTTTCTACGTTTCTATGTTTCTAATCTATGTTTCTGTGAAATTGTCCAAGATAAAGGACAAGTCAAAGCATAGAAGACTTTAGGAGTGGAAATTGAAATATGAAATTCTAAGTAGCAACTGAATTTAAGCAGTACAAGTTCATCTTATTCTAAAATAGATGATTTTTAAATAAGGAGAACACTGTGAGATTATGTCCTCCCACTTATAGAAAATTCTCTATTCTTTCTCACCCATCTTATCCTTCAGTATTCCAGTGGCTCTCACAAATGTGCAGATCCCTCCATCAGTGCAGATTACAACCCATTTCCATTTATTTGCTGAAAAATGGCACTTAACCACCTGTAGTAAATTTTTCCAAGAGCAAAGTAAATAACATGCAAATATTGAAAGGTCTTGATGATCTTATTAATGTGGCTCCTTGTACCCATTTGTAGCAGATAACAATTTTTAAGTGAGAGAAGTTTGTATGCTCAGTTGTAAATTGTTTTAAAGCAAGGACCATGTCTTCTGCTCCTTATGTATCCCCATCCATTGGCTACAATACCAGGTACCCTCTAGCTCCTTACTCAATGCTTTTGGACGAATTTCAAGAGAGTTGCCTTTTCTTCTCAGGTGGACATGTTTTCCTATGGAATGGTGCTCTATGAATTGCTGTCAGGTCAGCGACCTGTGCTTGGTCACCATCAACTTCAGATTGCCAAGAAGCTATCCAAGGGCATTCGTCCAGTCTTGGGGCAGCCAGAAGAAGTACAATGCCATAGACTACAGGCACTCATGACAGAATGCTGGGACACCAAACCTGAAAAGGTATCTGGGAAGAGGAGTACAACAAAGGCAATTGGAGGAAGAGGGAAAGGGAGAAACAAAGTGCAGTCCTTGTGATACATAGTTAAAGCTTTCTACTCTATGTTAAATATGACCATATATACCCATCCAGCCAACCGTAGAGAACCCACTTTTTTGGCCAGTGTAGCTATAATTGACATGCCTTTTCTCTCCTGTTTTAGAGTATATGGCAATAGGAAGTAAGTGCTTAATATATGGGTTTTTAAAATTCCTTCATACATTTATTTCTCCTAATTTTGTCTCTTGTTTTCTTATCTTCAGTTAAAGAAAACAAAAGTTCCCTTTCTAAAAAATAAAGAATGAAAAATCTTAGTTCTATAATCACATAAATAGCCAAAAAAAAACTGTAGTTCCTCCCATAGCAATGAAGTCAATTCTAATTTTGCTGGAGATAAAAAGCGGGGAGGGGAGGGCCAAGGACCTGTTTTCAGAGAAATACTCATATGTTTTCTCATGAAGAGTGTGGATCATATTGTAATTTCTCAAAATAACCTTCCTGAGCAGATGCAGTGGTTCCAGGGTTAAATTTGGGCTATTATCAGATTAGATTCAAATATTGGAATATGGTAGGAAGCTGAGTGAAGTCTTAAGAAAGAGCCTCAAGAAGACTGGATGGCCCTGGATAGGAAGGTTGGAACATTTGGAATTTAGGCCAGCAGGAGCAGTTTAATGCTAAATTGACCATGACTAAAATATTTTAAGTTGGTTCTGCACTAATCTGGAAAACCCCCAAAGTTTACCTTCCATGTTCAAAGTTGTTTCATCCTCTTGCCTGTATTTTCTAAAATGTGGAAGCAATGATACTGAACAAGTAAATCTGATGGCAAAGCATCTTCCCTGGGTTTATGAAAGCTAATTTCACATGTAATATTTTGCTAACTGGTATTGATCTTCATTGTTAATGAGCCATAAACCCTTCTTCACATGGCTGGGTGGATGTCTTTTCTCTCAGCGACCTTTAGCCATTTCCGTAGTTAGCCAGATGAAGGACCCCACCTTTGCAACTTTCATGTACATGCTGCATTGTGGGAAGCAGACTTCTTTCTTCTCATCTCCTGGACAAGAATATACTGTCGTGTTCTGGGATGGAAAAGAGGAATCCAGGTAACCTTCATTTGCTGCTTTTTTAATCATCCAGAAGTGGGCAGTGTTCACAGATCCCTGGAAAGACACAGTTTGAGCCTTGACAAAACCTATAATGACCTTCTAGAACACTTCCCTTAAATCTATAATGAGAGAATTGAACAAAATGCTTTCATTTTGTGCCTTTGTATCCCCATCCCTAGCACAGTTCCTGGCATGTAGTAAGTGCTTAATAAATGCTTGTGGCTTGAGTAGACGATCTTTAAGGTCTCTTCCAAATCTAACATTCTATGATTCTATTATCAGACCTTTAACAGAAGCCAAAAAAGTCGTGCACAGATACAGAAATGTGAAAAGACTCCTGGTATACAAGTAGGCAGTGTAGAGAGGGTAGAGTTCAACCTAAATGACTGAGAAATACATGTTGTCTAGACTCAGGATTCTTCCCTTTTTTTGGTGTTATGTGCCCCTTCGGTAGTCTGGTGAAGCCTATGGACCCCTTCTCAGAATCATGTTTGGTGGTACATTTGTAATTGAGAAACATGCTAGCAATTAAAGGTTAGTGAAAATAAAGATGTGAAATTTTTCCCCATTCAAGCTCAAAAATTTGAGTCTGTGGAGAGAATCTCTTCTAGACCATGCTATACTAGATAGACAATTCAGATGACCTCATGCATCAATATATTTATCTATCTATCTCTATCTATCTATCTATCATCTTTCTATCTATCTATCTATATGTATGTATGTATATATATCTGGGACAGCCTGACAAATGGACAGTGATGAAGAGGGTAGTGTCTGCATTGCTGTTGGGAAATTGAACACTTCTTTTAATGACAAGATCCTTCTCCCTGAAACAAAGGCTCATCTTCTTATTGGGAATACTGTAAGACTGAATCATGGAATAATAGAGCCCCTAAAGAATTGATGTGGGTCACACAGAGAGCAACTGAGAAAAACATGGTGGATACAAGGAAATTGTAAAGCTTTACAAATTGGAAGTGGCACAGGAGAAGCCCTGGAAAGGCTGTCTTTAGAGGAATCTATGCTTTAAATAAAGATGGGTCAGTGACATAGCAATAGCTAGGGATAAGTGACACATCTGTGTAATGTCCAAGAGATCTAGAGGAAGGCAGCTCTAGACTGGGTGGTTCCTCTATGGCAGATTTATGCCATCTAACTAAAAGAAATTTGGGCAGAAATTGCAAATGATCATTAGCAGGCAGGAATGGGTTTCATTCTTCATCATTGGAGGGAGCATCCAGGCTGTTGAGATCACAGTTGTATTGAAGCATTAAAATACAGAGGAAGCTTTCAAGGTCATCGATAACTGAATAGGATCAGAAAAGGAGCAGTTGATCTGGGGTTTAGTGGGAAAAGGAAGCAAGACCGGCTGTAAAGAAGTATCATGAGCAGCTACAGAAATAGAGGAGACATGCAGATTCTCTTATTCTTGTTGCTAGAGTCAAGGTGAAAACTTTGGAAATTGGAGACACTGCCAGGAAGCTGCTTTAATAGATGGAAGAGACCTTCAAGATTATCTAGCCCAATGCCCTTCTAAAGATGAGGAACCTAGATCCTAGAGAGGGTAGTCACTTACTCCCCAGTTCACAGAACCAGGGTTTTAACATACATCTGACTCTAGACCCTGTATTATTTCCCCTATGCTGTCAGGGACTATAATCCTGGAGCTGAATCTAGGTACCTAAACAAAGTAAGCATCAGTTTGGTTCTGGAAAGCAGCATCAAACTGAGAATCAAGGATCTAGAACAAGGATCTAGAATTTTCAGAGACCATGTAACTCGTCCCCCCTCATTTTGAAGTTGAAGCGTTCAAGGACCAAAGACAGTAAGTGGCTTGTCCAAGGCCACACAGGTAGCAAGAGCAGAGGCAGAATTAAAACTCAGGTCCTTTGACTCCAGTGAAATCATCATAGAGGGAGACAGGTCAGTAGTTTTTAGAAACTTCAGTGTGGTGAATACTGAGAGACATGTAGAACATTCTATCAGGAATATAAAAATAAGTAAGAAAAGCCAGAGAGAAGAAGAGTTAGAGTAGGGGAAAGAAACTGAATTAGAAAGCATTACCCAAGAGAATTTTTTGACACTTTTTACCTGCTACTGAATTACACTTAGGGGAACTTCACTGAAGACTGATTCCATCATTATGGAAAACTGCTTCAGTTAATAAAAATTAGTAGCAGTAAAGCATAATGAGCTCTGCTGTCTAAGACTTTGATGAGTATCCAATTAGCATTATGAAAATGTAAATATTTGACTGTGGAATCTTAGTTTTCTTCTGAAATGAAAACTACTCTCCTGGTACTACTAAATCCCCAAGAGCTTTCCCTTTAATTCGCTGTTCAGCCTTAAAAATCTGGATCCTGATTTTTTATTCAAGAGTATATGTGCATGTTTCTGTGAGTGAGTTCATTCCCTATTTGATGTATGCCTTCTGTCCCATATAATTCATGTGATAATCTTTAGAGGGGGAAAAAAGCCTGACAGAGCATTTTTATTGCATGAAAACTCTTTTAACTGACATAATTGTGATACAGATTAGCCAACACACAAATATATTCTAAAAGAAATAGGGCAGAAGGTTTAAACCAAATTTAATTGACTCTGCTTCTTCTTTTTATGGTTTTTTGTTCAGATTTGTACGTTTGGTGAAATTTAGTGCATCTAACTACATGGGCATTGAGAATACCTTAAGGTTAATTGGAAAACTAGTCATTCTAGCCCTCCCCCCCACCAAATAAATAAATAAATTCATACACTGATTTTAAAAGTGCCATCTTTGCTATAATCTACAATGATACTCTGCTTATTTTGGCTTTCCACATCTCTAGCTAGATGACATAGTACAGAGAGTACTAGACCTGGAGTCAGTCAGTTCAGGAAGATAACATATTCAAATCTAGTCTCAGATACTTACTAGCTGTGTGACTCTGGGCAAGTCAATTAACCTCTGCCTCAGTTTCCTCAACTGGATAATACTAGCACCTACCTCTCAGGATACTTGTAAGGCTCAAATGAGATCATAATTGTAAAGCATTTAACATGGTGCCGACACATAGTAGGCATTCATCTCCTTCCATCCACTGTGGTTGTTGTTTGTCTTTCATCCTTAAAGAAGACCATGACTTTAGGGAGGTGATGCCATGACATGCAAGCGAATTGGATTTAAGTGAGGGAGAGCTGTGCAAAATCACCAGCCTCACTTTCTTCTCCAGTGCCATCTGGATCCTGTGGCAAGACGTAGATCAAGATGTAGGCAAGTTGTAGACTGGAGATGGCCCTCCTTCCATCTGAAGCAGATAACTGGATATAGCTTAGGTCAAGAATTCTTAACCTGAGGTCTGTGAACTTAAAAAAAGTTCTTATAACTGTATTTCAATATATTTGGTGTCCATCATAATGCTTTGTATTTTATTTTATGCTTTTAAAGACATTATTCTGAGAAGGGCATCTAGAGGCAACATCAGACTGCCAAAGGGGTCCCTGACACAAAAAATAATTGAGAACTTCTGGCTTAGGGGAACAGAAGATAACGTCATTAAATGTGAGCATACCTGATTCGGTTTCTCAAATAAAAATGGGAAGTTTGGGATACAATAGATTGTAAGCTCCTTGAGGGCAGGAAACTGTCTTTTGCTTTTTTTTTTTTTTTTGAGGCAAAAGGTGGGCTAGATTTCTCCCTACTCTACAGTGATGAGGATTTTTTGTTGTTGTTGATTTTAGGAACTATACTGTGGTAAACACTGAGAAAGGAATTATAGAAGTACAGAGAATGAGCTGCCTAGGAATGAAGCTGAGCTGTCAATTAAAAATTCAAAGTGCACTATGGACCGCCACTGAGGTAATTACTGTTGCCTACCACCATGAATGCCCTGGCTGCATGGCCATTTCACAGCCCTGTTGTTCGTGTACATCATAAAACTGAAGACATTAGCATAGTCAATTAGTCCTGGGAGGGCTAAGAGCAGTCATACAGTGCATTTGTAGAAAGGTCAATCAAATGCTACATTTGCCTTCTCACTGGTCCATTGGTTCCAGAGCCTGCTTCCCAGCCTGAGGTTAGAGACACCTGTTCCCAAGCTCATGGCTTACTTGTTTAAGCTGGAAATTAAAACCAAGAGGATCTGGTGCAATAGCTGGCCTGGTGATACTCCATCTGCACCTCACCACCCTAATGTGTATCTGGAGGCTGTGACTTGTCTGTAATTATCAGTGAAGTAGGAGATGGCAATGAAAGAAGAATACAAGGCAAGAAATGAAATCAGGGTAGTACAGTGGAGGGACTGAACTTCAGATGATGCATTACAGCACCTGCGATTATGAGTCTGCTGTGCACTAAAGGAAACTGAGGAAATTGCTAAGAAAACAGTAATCTTGATGATAGCCAGTGGAAAATTGGACATACCAAATTGCCCGCATTTCTCTTCATCTAAAACCATTTGAACCAATTTCACTCCCCCCCAACTTAAATTGATTGTCACAAATTTCACCATTTTTCATATTTGTCCGCAGGACCAGAAGATCTACATATACAGCTTAAAGGGTATGTGCCCATTAAGTGCCCCCCAAAATGCATTAGATACACCAGCAGTTGTCACTTGTTTCCTGGCAGTACCTGTTATGAAAAAGGTAAGGAAGAACAAATGAAGAAAGTTCATGAAGTCATGGACTCTTGTGCTTAAACAGGGGCTGATGATGAAACTGAAGACAATGTAGAAAGCCTGCTTTTCATAGAGCAAGTGCACATCAGTGTTTCTGGTGAACTGTTTTGTGTTTTTTTTCAGGTCGTAAAGCTAATTGTGCTGAGTATCAGTCAGTAAATATTAATTAAGTGCCTACTATGTGCCAGGCACTGTGCCAAGGGCTGGGTAGTTTTCTAATCAATTTTTCACTGAATATACAAGTCTTATTAGGAAGGAGGAATGTTATCCAAATCAAAGTAGGGTTGATTTGCTCTATTTAACCAAAAAGATGTCAGTTCCCGTCGTTGATGATAGCAGCAGTTGATTCCCTTGTCTTGATAGTAACAAATCACTTCCATTTGATGGGGGCAGGGGTGGAGGGGTGGGAATCTTCACTGACATTAGCTTTAGATTTCAGTTCCAACTTTATCCCCAAGAGAAAGAAAGAAGATGGATATTTGAGCAATTCAGGACATAGTTTTCATCAGAGACCTAGAAAACATGAAACAAAGAGTTATTTAAAGTCTTCTGCCAGCCAAAAGCCCTCCGTTCTGTGCCAAGTGAGCAGCCTCCAGAATGGAGGCAAGGTAATAAAGCATGGTCTGTGTTGTTGGCTTACCTGGACTTGATGAATGCCTCTCCTCAGGAGACGTTGTCCTGTCCCAAGAGCAGAATGTCTCAAAGTGCATTGCCCAGCCCACGTTCCCATTGGAAGGCAGTGGTTGCTGCCACAGCTGGAGTGCTGACGGCCTGGGGCCTTCAAATACAGTTTTATTTTCATGTTTTCCTTGGCTGTTTTCTTTAAAATACTGAAAATGAATTCTGAGAAAGTTACTAAGGGCTTATTGACTTTGCTGTTGAGCTGCAGGTCAGGTCACTGTTTTAACTTTGACAGTTTGAGTCAAACCTCCTTAGAGCTTCTAACACCCAGTTGAGAGGTGGCTTTCTATGCTTCCATCCTCACTGGCGAAAGGACATGGGTTTCTGCTTTTGTTTTGTCCTGGGTTTTCTAACCCGAGCTGGTTACCACCTAAAGATTTTGTTTTTGTTTTTGTTGTTAAAGGGAGATTACATTCAGCACCATGGTTTGGGGTTAGAGAGTCTGTGCCAAATCCAGAGTGACTGACAGTTTGTGGGCTAGGTTCTGGGAATGAGGGATAAGCACTAGGTGTTTGGCATTGTCTGTTTGGCCTATGCCAGGTGACATAGAACTCATACTGCTTTAGTACCTAAATAAATCTCTATGACCTAGTAGCTAAGAAATATAAACCCCTGCAAAATGTAGAGGAGTATACTCTGCCCTTGATTGAGATGTTGCTGAGAGCTGGGAACAAGAGTTTATCTGGATACCACCAAGCCACCTTTGAAGTCAACTCCATGCTAGAACTCTTGGCCTACTCAGAAGGCATCCATCTTAATTAAGAAGTTGACTCATGCCCTGCTTACACCATGAAGGGTAAAATGATATAAAAACAATGATGGGCAAGAGAGACCATGCTGACTGCCTGATCTAATACATTGAAATAATCTCTAGTATTTAACTTGTCAGGGAGGAAGATACTTTTGATCAGCATAATATAATACTTCATTAAGAGGATGTACAGAGGGAGCCAATTTAGAGGTCCAAGTCCCTGAAAATGACCTTTGCTTGAGCTGTGAGGGTGGAAGGAGAGCATAGATGCCCTTAAGATCTGTATATGGATAATGCTGAAGCTTTTTTATTGAAAGTTGTGAAACTGGACTGAATGAGAATTTCAAAGAGAACACTGAGAGTGGATCTGTTTCTCCTTTCAGCAGAATTCCTACCTTGTGTTGGCTGGTATGTCTGATGGACTTGTGGCAGTGTTTCCTGTGATCCAGGGTGTCCCAGATAATAACTGCTCCTATCTGTGTTCACATACTGCAAACAGATCCAAATTCAATATCACCGATGACGATCCCCGACAGAATCCTTACCCTGTAAGAGCCATGGAAATAGCCAACAGTGGGTCCGAGGTCTGGTACAGCAACGGGCCTGGCATCCTAATCATAGACTGTGCCACACTGGAAATAAATAGACGATTAGATCCCTATTCTCCTCCTTCCATGATAACATCTATAGTGGGCAACTCAGAATGCCATGGTGAAGAAGTGGTCTGGTGCCTGGATGGTAAAGACAACTCTTTGGTGATGTACTTCTCTGCAACCTATCAGTTATGCGCACGGTACTTTTGTGGGGACTGCAGCCCACTCAGAGACACGTTTCTAGTTGAGCATCCCATTCTGGGGCTCTCCACTGCTGGTCTGGACAGCCATAAGGATCCTGAGAGCGACTGCATAGCTGATATGAGCATAATCTATAGCCAAGAACTTGGAACCCAGATATTAAACCACCAGGATTCTCTTACGGATTATTGTTCTATGTCTTCATATTCATCTTCCCCTCCCAACAGAATCACTAGGTCTTTCTCGAGTCTGCCAAGTTCACCCATGAGCTCTTCTGGAATGCCTTTTCATACTGACTATGAAGACTCTGACAAATTTCATGAGTCCAATCTTTGCTCTGATGGATTGGAAAAGGATGGGCCTCTCATGAACAGTGATGCATCCACGCACCTACAAGCAGTCAAAATCCTCTCAGTAAAAGACCTCGTTTGGATTCCCAGGTAAAGTTTTCCATTACATAGGTTTACATGGTATACAAAAAAGAGAAAAAAAGAATCTCCTGTTGACCTATGAGGAGGAGATCATACCCTCTGATTCTTCATTTTTAGTTTTACCCCATTTGGGGCCACAGTGAAGGGCAAGTTTTTAAAACTACTCTCAGTGAAAGATGAAGAGAATAGCTCTGTTAACAAGTATTTTTTGGCTCTAAGTCTTTTTTTCTTCTCTCTGGCAAATCTAATAATAATAGCACTAAGCCCAGTGCCCCTATCAGATACAATGCAGTAAAAGAGGTGATTTCATTGTGATTAAATTTCCTTTTGGGGAAGTTCCGTTCTACCATTTCTCTGTCATGCCATCTCAAGTAATTTAATACATTAGCTGAAACTATTCTATGTGTTGCAAAATGCTTTTCCGCTGACTGTATCAATTTACCCTGGAGATTACTAATGTGAGTAAAATTCTTCCCACTTTCTGTTTCTTAGGCAAGGCGGAGATGTTATCGTCATTGGACTGGAGAAGGAATCTGGTACCCAGCGGGGTAGAGTAATAGCCGTGTTAAAGGCTAGAGAACTAGCCCCATATGGGTAAGGCTGAATTAGAAACTCCTCTTGAATGTTAAAAACACACACACACAAAAGAAACCCAATACACTCAACATTTTGGCATTTTGGTTTACTGAGGTTTCTTTACACAAGATTTGTAGTCAGAAGCCCTGGGTTCAAGTCTGATTTTCCTGCTTGTTATCTGTGTGACACTGAGCAAATGATGAGGGAGCTGGATTCAGGGATCCCTTCTAGCTCCAAATCTCAAGATTCAGAAAGCACTTTTCCCCTTCTTGTCTTCTGTAAATAAGGATCATGAGGCAGCTGGGTGGTGCAGTGAATAGAACACTGGACCTAGAGTCAAGAAGAGACAAGTTCAAATCTAACCTCAGATGCTTACTAGCTGTGTGATCCTTCCCCTATGTCTGCCTCAGTTTCCTCAACTGTAAAATGGATATCACAATAACTTCTCCCTCCCAGGGTTGTTGTGAGGATCTAAGGAGATATTTGTGAAATGCTTAGCTGGCACATTGTAGGCATTTGATAAAGGCTTGTTTCCTTCCTTCCTTCCTTCCTTTTCTCCCCTCCTCCTTCCCTCCTTCCTTCCATCCATCCTCCAGTTTGCAGCATATGATATTTCTTTTTTCAAATAATCTACTGATATCCCTAAAAGGAGCGATCCCAGCCATAGCACCATACAACAGTGCTAAGAAGCTTCTAGCCACTTAGTAACCATCAAATGTGTGACTCAGTTGTTAGTTCAGCCCATTTCCTATGTGTCCAGAGAAGGTCAGAGTGAAAAACCCGCTGGGACCAGGTCTCCCAGGCCAGTGTTAAGTTGGGAGCTGAAGTAATTATCCATGAATTTCAAGTGGCCCCTTCTCATTTCTGCCTCCGTCAAAACCTCCTATACTCCATATTACTTCAGAATTCTCATCTGTAAAGAGGAGGGGTAGTTCTGCTTAACAGTCCCTTGGGTGTCTTCCAGTTCTAAATTTATGATCCCAAGACCAACTGCTGCCTACAGAGATACCCAGTGACTACAGAAAGGGGTGCTGCCCCTTTCTGGCATCTTTCTGTGACTTCCACTTCTGCTGCCAGCTGTTTCCACCAGAAATGCATGGCTCCACTGTGAGAATAAAGCAGAAGCAAGAACACTTTGTCCAGGACATTATATACAAGGCTGGGAAAATGTATAGGCTGAGGCAGAGCATGACTAATTATGGTCTGGGCTGTAATTCCTGAGTACTCAAACACCCTGGAATGTTTACATCTCTTCACTTCAGCTACTGAGTCTCAAGTAATAAATTATTTGTATGAAAAGTCCCCAAATTCTACTTTGTATATGTTTTGGGTCACTTCCACATTACATTAATTCAGCTTCTTCTGGAGAATCTGTTGGTTTGGGTTTCTCCTGAAGCACAAAGAAAGGGGAAAGTCTCATTTCACTTATTTCTCTCAGAGCAGAATGATGACAAAGGAAATGTCTGCAGTGAATCAACCTCTGGCACTCACCAGCATGGAGCTTTCCAGGATGAGTCATTCTTTAGCTAATGACCCGTGTTTTGTAAATGATTATATTTGAGAAATAAGAGATGTGCTCCTGAGTCCATCACGTTTCCAATTTTATTCTCTCAAACTAGGAATTGGGGGGGGGGTCCCTTAAAATTAGCCTCTTTAGATCAGTTCTAACCAAGGACGGACCAATGAATCTCTAATAAAAATAATTACCTAGGTTAGTGGTCCTCTAACTATGGGCCAAATTATGTGGGAAGGCATGGAGTTTAAGAATTCATATTTAAACTAAGAATTGTAATTTTGATCTTTATAATTGGGCCTGCTGTCATAAGGCAGTCCTTTCATTCTTCCCTAATTTAATCCCTATCACCCTCCCAAAAAACCTTTTTCCAAACTTCCTCTCCTCTACTTAAACCTTCCATATGTCCCCCTTCCTACTCTCTCTCAGCAGAGGATTTCACATCTTACTTTCCTGAGAAAACCAAATCATTTGACATGTACTACCTCTTCTCCCCTTCTCTGACTTTCAATATCCTTTGACATCATCTCCCACTCTCTTCTCTTTTCCCTTGGCATCTGACCAATGAGATGCTCCCTCTCCTTGCTAAAGTCAACCCCCATGTGTTCCCTTGATCATATCCCAGAAGGCTGTACCCTCATTCACTCTGTCTCTGTCTCTTTACCTTCAGCCTCTCTATCTACGGCTTCCTTCCCTGTGCCTTCAAACATGCCCAAGTTTGCTCTATACTTAAACACTTTCACTTAATCCTACCAACACCTCATTTGTTTTCCTAGTTCCTTTCTTTCTCAGCCAAATTCCTAGAAAAACCTACTTACACTCATTTGTTACTGTCTCTACTTCCTTTCCTCATTTCAAATGACCTCTTAATTGCTGAATCTGATGGTCTTTTTAAATATTCATCCTTCTCCACCTATTGGTTGCACTTGACCTCTCTCTCCTCTCTGTACTTTTATGACACTGCTCTCTCCTGGCTCTTCTACTTGTCCAACCACTCTGCTACCTCCTTTCCTGTTTTATCATTCAGACCATCTTCCTCCCCCCCCCAACTGTGGGTATTATCAGGGTCCTGTCAGAGGTCCCCTACTCTTCTCTCTATATAGTCTGTTGGTGACTTCATCACCTCCTATTGGTTTAATTAAATCTTAATTCAAAACTTCAATTCCACACCACCCTTTGCCAATTATTGGACATTTTTAGACTAAATGTCCTAGAGAAATCTCAAACCCAGCATGTTCAAAACAGAATTCATTGGCTTTCCCCCATAAACCCTTCCCTCCTCTAAATTTCTCTGTTTGTTGAAGGCGTCACTGCTTTCCCAATCTCTCAGGTTCATAACCTTAATGTTATCCTTGACTCCTCTTTCTCTCTCACTTTACATGGTCAATCAGTTGGCAAAACTTGCTCATTCTCCCACTATAAAATCCCCCAAGTCCAACTCCTGTCATCTCACATGGTTATCGCCTTAATTCAGGCCCTCCCAGCTCTTGCCTAGATTATTCTAGCAGCCTCCTCCAGTCCTCTGTGATCCAACCAAGCTGGCCTTCTGTGTGCTCCTCACACATGGTATTCTATCTCCTGTCTGCATGCCTTTGGACTGACTCTTTCTCCTTACTGGAATGCATTCTTATTTCACCTCCCCTTGATAGAATACATCTCTTCCTTCAAGGAACAATTCAAGTCTTGAAGTCAGGAGGACCTGAGTTCAAATGTGCCCTCAGAAACATACTGTGTGACCCTGATCAAGTCACTTAACCCCCATTGCCTTTAAAAAAGAAAGAAAAGAAACAATTCAAGTATCATCTTCTACTTGAAGCTTTTCCTGATCCCCTCAGCTGCTAGTGCCTTCCCTCTCAAACTGTTGTATTGCTTTGTATATATTTGTTTTTATTTTCTTTATTTGCATTACACACACACACACACACACACACACACACACACACACACACAGACAGACATATTCTTGTCTCCTTCAGTAGAAGGTAATCTCCTTGACAAAAGGGATAGTTTTATGAATTATGTTTGTATCCCCAGCCTCTAATATAGAGCCTGGCACATTTGATCAGTTGTGTCCAAAGACCAACCCTGTGGGCCATACTGTCCATGGCGTTTTCTTAGCAAAGATACTGGAGTGGTTTGCAATTTCTTTCTCCAGTGGATTAAGGGAAACAGAAATTAAGTGACTTACCCAGGGTTACAGAGCTAGTAAGTGTCTGAGGCCAGATTGGAACTCAGGTCTTCCTGACTCCAGGCTCCATGCTCTGAGCCATCTAGTTACCTCACCTAGCACACAGTAGGTCCTTAATAAATACTTATTGATCTCTAACAATAAAAAAATGCCACTTGAGAGCAACTGCTATAAGAAACCATGAAGTTTTTTTGTTGTTTTTAACAAAAAAGTTATCCTTATTCTTGAAAATGTGAATCAATTGTAGGGAATATATAAATGTTCATGTAGCAAATGGACTTCTTAAGCAAAATACTATTATGTATTCTAAACAGTTGCCGTTATTTTGTTATGATATGGCTATTTCTCATTAATAGGAGAAGTATTAATAGAAGCTCAGGCTGACAGTAATACATGGTATAAGAATACAATTTCCTGGCAGCATAGTTAATTTTTTTATTTATGTCTTTTCTTTTTACTTGACCTTCATTTCCAAATATAACCTTCCATCCTCCTATAGTAGGAAGCCATCCTTTATAATAAATAATCAAAAAGAAATCAGGAAAAAAATTTGTCTTAAAATTTTTTATTTAATTTTCTTTAAAAATAAAGTCAAATGGGCAGTTAGGTGACACAGTGAATAGAGCACTGGCCCTGGAGTCAGGAAGATGTGAGTTCAAATCCAGGCTCAGACACTTAACATTTACTAACTGTATGACCTTGGGCAAGTCACTTAACCCCAATTGCCCTGCCTCCCCCTCCTCCAAAAAAAAAAGCAAAAAAAGTCAGCAAGATGAATCAATACCATAACCAAATCTGTCAGTGTATGCTGTGCTCTATATCTGTAATCATCACACCTGCAAAGAAAGGAAGAGTCATATATTTCCTCATCTCTTCTACAAGGTCAGTCTGGCCATTTTAATTACACAGCATTCACTTTTCCTTTTTTTGTTCTTTTCCATTTACTTTGTTGGAGTCATTATGTATAGTGGTTTTTTCTAGATCTGCTTATTTCATGATGCATCACTTCATATAGCTCTCCTTAGGCTTCTCTGAATTCTTAATATTTCTCTTATTATAGCACAGTAATATTCTAGTACATTTGTGTATCTCAGTTTATTTAGGGATTCCCCAATGGACTTTTTTCCCAATTTTTGCTACGACAAAAAGTGCTGCTATAAACATTTTTATGTATACGGCACCTTCCTGTCTTTAATTTCCTTGGGGTCTATGCCTAGAAGTGGGCTGTGGGTGAAGCAATATAAATGTGCATTTTGACCATTTTTTAAAAAGATAATTCCAAATTGCTTTCCAAAGTCTTTGGACCAGTATACAGTTTCACCACAGTGTATTAGTATATCTGTCCTTCTGCAACTGATTCAACATTAAGGATTTTCATCTTTTTTTCCATCTTTGCCAATTTGCTAGGTATGAAGTGAAACCTCAGAGTTGTCTTGATTGGCATTTTATAATATTTATGATTTGGAAAATTTTTCATATGTTTGCTAATAGTCTGAAATTTTTTCTTTTGAGATGTTTATTTGAATCCTCTTACTGCTTTTTGGGGACTGATTCTTGGTCTTATATACTTTTCTCTTTATATCTTGGATATCAGACCCTTATCAGAGATAGTTGGTATAAAGATTTTTCCCCCCATTCAACAGGTTGCCGTTCTCCTCCTAAGTATACCAGAAAACTCTTTAAGGCTATAAGTTGCAGGACAGGTGCTGAACTGAATTGGTAAAGAGAATTTCCTACCTACCAAGTAGGTCCCTAGACCAATTACATCACAGGTTCAATCCTTAAAAAAAAAAACAACTCATTAGATTTGGCTCAGTGATTGTTTTGAATCAAAAGAGGTAAAGTGCTTTGCAAACCTTAAAGCACCATATGAATTTTAACTATGAGTATTAGTTCACATCTCTGCATCTTTCCCATAAGAATAGGATGAAAGACTGTCAAATGCTTCACTAAAACCTAGGTAAACTATCTACAACATTCTTCTCATCTGCCAGTATCTGTCAAAATGACAAAGAAGATTAGATTGGCATGACATGTTCTTGTACTTGCTCTGTGATCTCTGCTTCCTTTTCTAAGTGTTATTTAACCTTCCTTTTAATAATACATTCTGGAGTTTTGTCACAAACTCACTGGCCTATAGTTTGTAGTTTCTGTTCTCTTCAATTCTTTGGGATATTTCTCATTCTTTAAGCTTCTCTCATTTTACACAGTCTTTCAGAGATTACTGTTGGTGACTCAGCCAGTTCTTTGTGGATCCTAGGATGTAATTCACCTATACCTGGTGACTTGAATTCACCAAAGCTAGCTAGTTTTCTTACTATCTCCTCACTTATTTATTCTTTCCAGTACAAAAAGAATTCTTGTCAGCAGAAAAAGCAGAAGCAAAATAAATTGAGCAGGTCTGTCTTCTCTCTGACATTGTCTCTATCCCATTTATCCCAAGCAGCATCCTTCTTCTCCCTTCTTTGATACTCCTCTTTTCCCTGCAAACAAATGATATTTGTCATTTTTTTATTTCCTCACTAGTCTTATGTCACTAAGAGCTTTAGCTCTCCTAATACTCTTCTCAGAAGGAGGACCACTGTTATTTAGAACTGGAAAGGTCTTTAGAGATCACCTTGCTTAACCTCTTCATTTTTTTCCATGACAAAACTGAGGGTCAAGGTCAGACAGCTAGTAAGTGACAGTAAGACTTAAAGTCTTTTGCCTTTTCTTGCCTTTTGCCTCTTTTCATTGCACCATGCTCCTTTTCTGACAGTCAGCTGTACAATGGAGGAAATTGTTGGCATATTAATCCAAAACCAGGCAAAATCCCAAAGTCATTTACATTTACCTCCAAACTGCATCATAACTTTTTGTAGTAGATTTATCTGCATAACTGCATGTGGCTTAGGCAAGTTTATTTATTGTCTTGCAAGAAGAAATGAAGTATCCAAGGGATGCAGAGCTGGCCCCTGAGCTGTGAAAATGTGGGTTTAAGTTCTGTCTCTGACAGAAACTGGCTCTATGATTCTGAAGAAGTCATTCAACCTCTTGATTCCCTGGGCAACTCTCTGAGACTGAAAGTGCAAAGAATGTGCCAATCTATGTTGGTGTAGTTTTTCACCTGAGGCTCCATACACAGATGAAATAATGGATCCAATCTAATATGTATATTAGAATATATACAGGCATACCCCAGATTTACTGTGGGTTTGATTCTAGACCACCATAATAAAGCAAATATCACAATAAAGAAAGATATATGAAGTTTTTAGTTTCTTAGTACATAAAAAAGTTATGTTCACGCTATACTGTAGTCTATTAAATGTACAATAGTATTACATCTAAAAATGTATATGCCTTAATTAAAAATACTTTTTGCTAAAAAATACTAATCTTCATCAAGTCATAATCCTTTTTCTAGTGGAGGGTTTTGCTACAGTGTTGATGGCTGCTGACTGATCAGGATGGTGGTTGCTGAAGGTTGGGGTGGCTATAACTATTTCTTAAAATAAGACAACAATGAAGTTTGCTGCATCAATTGATTCTTCCTTTCATTTGAACACTTAGAGACCATGGTAGGGTTTTTAATTGGCCTAATTTCAATATTGTTGTGTCTTAGAGTATAGGGAGGTCCAATGAGAGCAAGAAAGATGGGGGGTAGAGCAGTCAGAATATACACAACATTAATCAATTAAGTTTGCTTCTTATATAGATAGACACAGTTCATAGCACTCCCCCCAAAATTACAGTAGTAACGTCAAAGATCACTCATCACAAATCACTAAAACAGATATAATAATAATAAAAAAGCTTGAAATATTGTGAGAATTACCAAAATGTGACACAGAACATATATCTCTGGAAAAAATGGTGCCAATAGATTTGCTCAACTCAGGATTGCCACAAACCTTCAATTTGTGGAGTTTTTAAAATTTATTATTTGTGAAGTGCAATAAAACAAGGTATGCCTGTAGGTATATATGTATACATTCACATATATGTGCATACTATATATGTGTGTGTGTGTGTGTATATATACACATATATAATATATATGTATGTACACATATATACATATACATATATATTATACATTTTCTAAACAATTCAAATTACATGGAAAACTTATACCTTGTGTATACACGTAAGTTTTCTATATGAAAATATCATATGTATCATATCATAAAAATATTATATACTTCCATCCCTGAGGTCAAGGATAAGCGATCTAAAAGGATTTTGCATGGCAGGAGGGAGTCAGTCTGGGATTTTAAATTTGCTCATTCATAAACAGAGAATCAAGAATTTGATGGTATTGTCCCCATTGCTTTAGAGAGCTTAATTGGCTGAAAAAAGTGCCCATTCTGACTCACATCTCTAAAATTACCAAGATTTAGTCCATTAAGAATAAAAACCATAAAGTAAAATTATCTCTCTTGACCCCTGCTCTGCACTATTACAAAGCATTCTGGCATACACATATATGTGTGTGTATATGTGTGTATATGTATGTATGTATGTATATGTGTGTATATGTATGTGTATATATATATATATTTTGTTGTTGTTTAGTCATTTTAGTTGTGTTTGACTCTTTGTGACCTCATTTGGGGTTTTCTTGGCAAAGATACTGGAGTGGTTTGTCATTTCCTTCTCTAGCTCATTTTTTGCAGATGAGGAAACTGAGGCAAACAGGGTTAAATGATTTGCCTGGGGTAACACAGCTAACAAATGTCTGAGATCAGATTTTAACTCAGGAAGGCGAGTCTTCCTGACTCCAGGTCCAGCACTCTAACTACTGTACCACCTAATTGCCCATATGTATATATAGAAAATACGATATATTATTTTATTACATTATATATGAAAAATATATAATATTTATAAATATATACATTTAAGGAGTTAGTTTTGCTCTAGGAGCAAGTTTTAATTATATGTGTGTATATATGTATACACACACACATAATTATATGTGTATGTATGCAATGTGATATATATACACACACACACACACAATAATATATATGTGTGTGTGTATTTATATCTACTTCGAACATATTGGTTATGCAGGATTATAATGCTGGAACTGTTCACTTTTTCAGTATTTCTCTCTAAACATCTATACAAAATACTGTAAAAATGAAGCTTCTGTCTGCAGCCTCTCCCCAATGCTGTATGTTTTCTTAGACGAGCTCTAACTCCATTCTCAAGACCTATCCTTTGATTCCCCAGGAAGCTAGTTGAAGCTGCTGTTGTAGCAAAGGACACAGTTGTGTGCTGCTTTGAACAGGAAAACATGGAATGGTGCCTGGCTGTCTGGAGAGGCTGGGGAGCCAGGGAGTTTGACATTTTCTACCAGTCCTATGAAGAACTGGGAAGGCTTGAAGCTGGTATGCGAAAAAGAAGGTAATTCTTATGGAATTTAAGTCTAATGGTCTCTGAGTGATGAACAGACCAAGGAATATTCAACTGACACTCTTCAGTGTAACCTGGAGAGCTCCATGTACCCAGAAGAGGGACTTTTCTTTCTTTCTTCATATTTTGCTGCTAAGAACTACTGAGAAGTTACCTGCTGTGCAGTGTGTTTGTCGGGGCAGGGGGGATGTTTTTCCTGAATACAAAGTCATTTGGATACTTTCTTTTTTCTGCCCATCATTCCTCATTCTCCAGCAAAAAAGGCTGGTGAGAACCTCTTCATAGTCTCACCAGTCCCTTAGACTTCTTTCTCTTTTTCCCTTCTCTGTCCACACAAAGAAGAGGATATGTAGATTCTGAACAAGAGTTCTTGGACTTAAGATGATGGAGCAGTATCCTTTTCCTACTCTCATTTTATATTTCTTCCCATGCCTTACATCCTTGTTGTAATTACACTATGCCTTCTCAGCTAAGAGGGCTAGCCTAAGCATGATGGGAGTGACTCCTGTCTCCTTCCTTCCATGCCTTCAAGGCTCACAACCTGCTACAAGATTTCTGCCAACCCCAAAGGCAGGTTCCTAGGATTGGCCAAAACTCACTGATTTATCTGAGATTGAATATCTTCCCTAATGCAGAAAGTATCACTGTGATAAATCTCCAGATGCATTCTTGGTGACCAACATTGCCCAGTCCTAGGGTTTGAATGAACATCTTTAGATCATGTGGCTAAGCAGCAAAGAGGAATGTCATCCAGAGGACAAATGATTTCAGTGCTTGCAAGGTTCCTGATGTTTTTCCAGTTGACAAAAGGAAGAAGTAATGATCGGTGGCATTTCAAAATAGTCTTACGTGTTTATATTTTTTAAAAGCAAATTTGAACACAGATGAAATATAAAAGCTCTGTATGTACATAATCCTGTTTGTTATTTTTAAAACTTAATATCTCTCTTAGCCCTTTGGTTATGAATTCACATTTTCCTGGGTTGCACAATACTACATTTACATTAAGATTTGCTGCATGCATGTACAGTAGAGAGTAAAATGTAAATTAGTTCACAGAGAATTCATATGTATATTATATAACTTTTTTAATGAGGGAGGGAAATATATATTGTATATATACATGTGTATATATATTATATATATTAACTCAGTTTCATCATTCAAGGCTGCTTGACGCAGAACCAGAAAGTGAAATAGGAGAGTTATGCTTTGGTTCAACTGTTGACTTAAAAAAAATAAAATAAAATAAGATTTGACATGGGGCAATTTCATTTATTTGAAAATAAACAGACTACTTAAAAATGAGGTAATGGCTTATAATCTTTTGTTGACAGCTTGGTATAAATATATCTCATACTACACAGAGTCCTTACTTGTTTATGGCACTGAAATATACTTCTTCCATATTCACTCCCTGATCTTCAAAGCTAGTTCTGTGTAGGTGGTGTGCTCTGAGAGGACAATTAGGCTTCTGCTTATTCCAAAATACTTCCCTTATTGGTGTACCATATTGCCTCCTTCTTCCCTATTTCCTGAACTGAAATTCCTATCCTAAATTTACTCTTCCCAGTCAGATTTTTAAAAAGAAAAATCAGGAACATTACCTCCAGAAGGCCATTGTCAAAATGCAAAGGGAGGCAGGAGCCTTGAGGCTTTCGTAGTTCCAATGCTGTTTAGAATACGTTGACCTTATTTTTCCAAGATTGTGATTCCATGATCCATGGTCATATTGCATCATTGGGAGCATACTGGTGATCAAGAAATGGTCTAGAAGTTTAGGATAATTGAAAACACTGTGCAATTCCCAAATATGATCCAGACCAATCTTCTTCCACTAGTCTTCAAGGTTTAAGTTATTTTCCATCTGTAGCACTTGTCTAAGACAAATATTTTGATGAATGAACTCATGAAATTCAGATCTAGGTGTATGTCACAGTCTGGGCTTGTGGTTGATGTTGTTTTGGGTTCACATTGTACCTCTTTTATGCTGCTAGCAATTCAGCTAGGAAAGTTTTAGTGTTCTAGGGCAAAAAGAAACAAACAAATACAATGAGGAAGGAAAGGAGATCTGCCTAAAGACATGAATGATCAAGGAGCAAGCAAGGGCAAAGGAGGAAAATTAAAAGTGGCATTATGGTAAGAAAAGCATCAGGAACTTTGAAGCTCAGGATGAACAGAGACTGCCGATGAACACCAAAGACAGAAAAAAAGGTTGTGCTTTTGTTGTTATTATTGTGGCTATTTTGAGGACAAGAAGAATATTAAAGAATGGACTAAGACCCAAACTTGGGATACATGGAATGATTTCAGATGACATAAGGCAGAAGTACTCAACTCATTTTGCTTACGTACCATCCCCTCCTCCAATTTATGCCCAAACTCAAAGGTGGGTCTCGCTGCTACACTCACAGTTGTAGAGGATAAACCTATGGGACAGTACTTCAGACACTTATCTCTCATGAGCCCCCACTGGTATGCTTCCTATTAAGAACCTAAGAACCAGTTAGTGGAAATCATTTCTTCCCAAAATCTGAGGCATATTCTCCCACAAATACAGCATCTGTGGGAAGAATGAGCCCAAACTTAGAGTACAATGGCAATGAGGCAAACATGTGGCAAACATGTGTAGTAAAGGCAGTAATGAACAATGCCCAGAATTAGGAGTCCTTTTCTTGAGTCCATAAACATTTTTCTTCTCTGCTGCAAAGAACCATGTTCTTTGAAGCTGTCTTCCCCTTCATCTATCTTTGAATTTGTTTGCCTTTGGTGTATCTCTCTCCTCCTACCTGGATGCATTGTTTCCTACTGGTCTAGATGTTATTGTAACATGGCCAATAATGTGGGGAGGAAACCAGGAAGGGAAGAAAATGCCTGAAAGACTAATTCTCAATCTCCTCTCTCAACACTGTCATTCATTCCCTCTCAGGTGCCTTTTTTCCTCTCCCACTTATGAGCCCCCAATTCTCAACCTGACAAACTCCAAATTGAAACTCTTCTGTCATTGAACTAGTGGACTCATGAACTGACTTACTGTTTCTATACCTGTGGCAATGGAGTATAACTGATTCAACCAATCACAAGATATTTCCTATATAGTATTATTTATCTTTTCCAGGGACCAAAGCCCTCTCAAGTTGCTAAAGAACCTATTTACAAATTATGGTGGAGTTGTAGGAAATCACATTTTGAGCCAACTGATTAATTAATTCTATTACTGCTTCAATTCAGATGCCTGAGCTCTGTTTATATTAATTGATGTAAGGGAATCAAATCCCCTCCCTTCCCCTTCACCCTGCTTCAACTTGCATTTGTTTTATATTTTTACCAAGGAGAATGATTTTCCAGGTAGCAAACAGTAGAATGAAATGATAAACAAGAAACTGAGCCAAGATTAATGTGAAAATGGTCAAATATAACCTAGCTGCACTCAGTTCAGGTCAGATGACTACATCCCTGAGAATTGGTAACTGTGATTATTGACTAGCCATCACTGATTTTTGAAAGATTCTGGATATTAGGAGAGGTGCCACAATCCTGGAAAAGAATAAATTTCCCAGTTTCAAAAATGAGAAAAAAGACTGCAAACATTAAGCCTGTTGGTGTGAATTCTGTCAATACTAAATTATAGGGCATATTAGTAAAGGGAGGGTTTGTGAGCATTTTAGAAAGGCAAACAATGATCACTAAGAACCAGCATGATCATAGAAAAGCAGGTTATAGAATCTCAGAGTTGGAAAGGACTTTAAAGGCCATATAATCCAACCTATGCATAACTGAGCAAATCTCCTTCACAACATCCCCAGAAAGTAACTGTTCAGACTTCAACAAAAAGTTTTCAATAAGGAGAAACTCACCCATTTCCCAAAGCAGTCCATTCCATTTCTTGGTAGCTCTAATTGTTAGAAAGTATTTTCTTACCCCGATCCTAAGTCTGCTGTCCAGGGACAAAGAAGAATAAATAAAACTCTTCCATATGGCATCCTTTCAGTACTTGAAGACAGCAATACATGTATACATATGTACCCACAGACACAGACACAGTCTCTTCCCACCCAAAGGCCCAATATTTTAACACTGGTCAAATTCCTGCTGCAGCCTGTTACAACTCTATCCCTATCTGATACATTGAGTTCTTGTGTTCATTCCTTTGGTAGAAACACTTCATTTTTTTCATCCTTTTGCAACTTCCCCATTTGAGATATCTTGGAAAATAGTCTCAATGTCTCAAAAGTTGTAGCAGCTTCAGCATGGAATTTTGTGTGTGGAATCATAGAATTTGCGAGTTGGAGGAGACCTTAGTAGAGTAGTAAGATGTCACAGGGGATAGAGTGCTGGGCCGAAATCAGGAAGACCCCTCAAGGGGCTAGCTAAGTGGCTGCGTGAATAGAGCACTGGCCCTGGAGTCAGGAGGACCTGAGTTCAAATCCAGCCTCAGACACTTGACACATTTACTAGCCGTGTGACTTTGGGCAAGTCACTTAACCCCAATTGCCCTCCAAAAAGCAAAAACAAAAACCTAGCCATGTAATCTTGGGCAAGTCACTTAACCCTAATTGCTCATATATATATTCGGTTCTGGCACGGTGGAGACCACTTGTGGAAATTCCATTATTGTCCTTTATGGAGACATTGCTATTTATAAAAACAAAACAAAACACTGGTAAACATTCCATTTCATGTCCATTTGTTGTTGTCTTGCTTTCCTCTACAGATATTCTCTGGAGAATCTGGCTTGGATAGATCTCACACTAAGTTCTCTCATACCAACTCATTTTCATTTCAACTGTTTTTAATTGTTTTTTGCTGGTACTATTTGCACGCCCTCTGTCTCCTGCATGATGTGTTTAATAAATGAACTTGTACTCTAAATTGATGTTACCCTTCACTGCTTGCTGGTTTTTCATCCTTTGAGTAAAGACCTTAAGTGTTTACTGGCTGAGATCATTTTAAGTCTGTTGCAGCCTCCTCATTATAATAACTGCTTTGTTTTGGTTAAACCTCTAAGAAATGGCAATAATCACTTTTTACTTCTATTCTTTTCTCATTTTTCAGAGGTCACAGCTTGTTTGAATAAATCAAGATAGGGCTGCCACAATCAGGCATCTTGTCTTCATGTCAGATTTATCCTGTCTGCTAATTTGATATTTACTTTGACCTTGCTTTAACCAGTCAATGATCTGACAGTACAGACAGTATAATCTGAAATGATTGCTATGTCTGTAAACAGTCATTTCCTGTCTGTTAAAATGTAGTCAAATTAATTTTTACTCTGCCATTTGAATTTCACCATGTATTCTCCAACTTTCTTCTTATTAAAAAAAAAAGATGAATGATGTATAGGTATGAGACATCTGAGCCTTCTACTAGTGTCTAACACTTTTCATTTTCTCCCATAATAGTTCTGCTTTAATTCTTCACCCTGATATGAGGATGTGCCCAGGTTCTCCAAAGCTTTGTTATCAAACTACAAGTTTGAGCAAGTTCTACTTTTGTGATATGAGGATGAGGATAGAAACCCTCACCCCAATTAATAACAAAACTCGGCCATATTGATTGAATCAAATCAGCATCATAAACTAAGTTGACACAAGTTTTTATCAGTTTGGGAAGAATGAAGAGCTTTGGATGAAAGAAGATAATGCAGAAAATATTTTATAAATTAAAGATAAACTGTCAGGCCCTATGGAGCTTTAGGGAAGACATAAACCTCTCCAACCACAGACAACTATATGAGTTCACAAGAATCATCCCTCAGTGTTATTAGAGAAGGTCCACTAGCAACCAGAGATAGTAGGAATTCCATCAAACAGTGAGATCCGAGAGATGCTGAGGAAAAACTCAACACACTAAAGAAATGCAGCTTTAGGAACTTCAGAGCTCAGCAGAGAGTTATGGGAATTTCATGAGGACACTAGAAAAGGAAAACAGACTTCCAGTAATCAGAAGCTGTGAATTTCCCCTTTGGGGACACAAGAGCTCTCTTGAGTTTGAGCTTATTATCTACAGGAATCTTGTATATACAATGGAAAATCATGCCTCTAGTATGGGAAAATGTTCCTGTAACAACTTTCTTTGTTTTACCTGCTTAATACATAGTCTTCCTAAATGCCAATGAAACTGATCAATGGGGAGCACATTGTTTGGGGAAGACTTAACTACCATACTAGAAATCCCAGGTACTCATGGCTACCCATAGGATCCTGAGGGAAGAATCAGTCAGCTACCCTTTGGTCCCTCAGCCCCACCATGCAGAGGTAGAGCTAAGACAGTAAAGGTTTTATGTATGGACTCATCAACAGCTATGTTTCTGTTGTCCAAAGAACAGTCTAGCTAGTATGGAAAAGCTTGTCACTAGCATGTTGGCTATTGGACAATAAAAACTTTTGACTATGGCAATGCCTGAAATGGACTAATATTCAGAATGACTATCAACTGCCCGGCACCCCCTTTGCCTTCTTCAGTGATGTTATAGCATTAAGAGACTCATGAAGAATGGATCAAAGTAAGAGCTCTGTGCTGGTTTGGGGGTGTTGCTGCCTTTAAAGAGACACATCTGTTTTGAATCAAATAGGTTCAACCCTGTTAAGAGAAAGCTGTCCCTGTCTGTTGGGCCATCCCTGATTCTGACTTCATATCTGCTCTAGGATGATCCCTGCAGTATTTAGTCTAAAGCTCACTAATCCCAGTGCTAAATCAGGCTGCATCTTGGAATAACTTCCTAAACTTGCCTCAGACCAAATTTGGTTCTCCCTAGGGCTGGTCTGGGAGAAAGAGTAGAGTTAAATTTTTTAGCACCCTTTTAGATACATTTCTTCCATTTTGGTTTGGCTATTGGAATTGTAACTTAACATGTCTTTAAACAGTAAAACGTGGCATAGTGGATAGAGAGCCTACCTCACAGGTGAAGGTTTGGATTGAAGTCCTATCCCTGACACATGAGTTGTATGATCCTGAGCGAGCCACTTTACCTTTTAGTGACCCCCCCCGCCAGGGAGCTCTCTCATCTAACTTTGCTACAAAGCAAATGGGAGTTGCAGATACCAATGAAATCATAAGTCTGGTCTTTAAAAATAAAAAAAAAAAGCCCATAGTCCTTTTGGATTTCTAGCTTAAGCTGTTTAGTGAGTAATCATGGTCAAAGAATTCATCAGTTAGTCATTGATTTGCTGGTATTGAACTTCTTCATACTTAACTAGGCTATTCCACGTCTGTTAGTCCTTCCCTGGAACTGAACTGAAAACCTTTCTTGCTTGATAGAACCTGATATTGTGGGAGAAACAGTTTATTTCTGCTAATGTTAAGGAGGGTCTTCTGACTTTGCGATTTATTCTCTCTGTCTTTAAAGCTAATGGACCCTAACCATATTGTTCTGTTCCCCTAAGTGAAGTGTTTGGTGATTGTTATCAAAAGCTCCAACTCGTAATTCCACTAAACAAGTCTTTCTCCATGTTCCAGTTGGGAATTCCTGTGGTAGATGGGCAAGAGACTCACTGGATCCTAGTTGAGGAAGGGCAGGCTGTTTATCACAGCAGAGGAGCAAAGGGGTCAGTGTTGAAGAATTGAATTAAGAAGAGCAACTCAGCCTAGCAGTTGTAATAACGGAATGGGGTATGAGACACTGCAGTTCTCCTGCCTGGGAAGCAAAGGGTAGATGGACATTTCCCTTAAGACCTATATGAGGAAGAAGTAAAGCATCTCTATTTCAATTGCAATTATAATCTTTCCTGCTCCCTCTGAGGAGTGCTACAGTATTATTAGCCCATTACAAGTCCTCATTGCCTTATGGCTTCATGGGTTTGGGGTTTCTCTGCCTCAGGTCTCTCTCTACTCTCTTGTTCATCCTCCATTCAGCCATCAAATTGATCTTCTTAATGTGCAGGTCTCACCATGTTACTCAATAAACTCTAGTAGTCCCCTATCACCTCTGGGATCAACTATAAAATCCTCTGGCATGTAAAGCCCTTTAGAGCCAGCCTGGTCCCTTCCTATCTTTTCGGTCTTCTTATACCTTATTCTCCCTCCATTTACTTCAGACCAGTGAGGATGCTCTCCTCCATGCTGTTCCTTGCACACAGCACTCCAGCTCCCAGCTCCACATATTTTCACAGGCTGTCCTCCAAGCCTAGAATTCTCTATCTATTCATCTCCATCTCCCAGTTTCCTTCAAATTCCAGCTGAAATCTACCTACAAGAAGCCTTTCTCAATTCACCTTAAAAGTAGTGCCTCATCTTTGTTGATTATTTTCAAGATATCTTTGTTTATACATAGCTGTTTGCATGTGGTTTCCCCTAACAGACTAAGCTACTTGAGAGTAGGGATTTTTGGGGGGGTATTATTTTGGTGTTTTTATGTTTTTACTTTTCTTTGTAGTGCCTAATAACGAGGTTGCCACATAATAGGCACTTAAATGAATGTGTATTTACTGGTTGACTACATTTACTACTTGGGTGTGAGTTCCAAAGACACCTTTACCACAGAGGCTTTAGACACTCTACAGGAAATGAGATTCATAGCCACCAATTGCTGGTGGATTCATCTTGAATGAGTTTTGATTTGAAAATAGCCTTAAGCAGTGAGGGGGTGGATTCATTGGCAAATACCAGATTGTTTATGGGAATCCTGTTTTTTTTCTGAAATGGAACCAGTATTCTACTTGGGAAGGGAACAAAGCAATTTGGCTGCCAAGAGACAACACACAGATGCAAAAGGGGGACCATGAGAGAGAAGACTGGTCAACAAAGGTTCTGAAGAGCAAACAAAGGTTGCTCTTCTTTGGAACATAGATAGTGGCGGACTTTTGCCCCTGGAATTTGAGAATTTACAACCACAGTAACTACAGAATCAGTGCATTGTCTTAAAAAGCATCTGATTTGGTATTTCTACTGTCTTACCCCTTTGAAAACACAATAATCTTTACTGAAATCTATTACAAATCTAGTAGATGACCTTTTTCACCAAGCACCACAATCTACAAATTACTGAGGGGAGAGTTAATTATATAGATTAATTCAAAACTATACAGTATCCCCTAATCTTTGCTTTTGTTTTGGAAGAGCACTGGAATCCTGAGAGGAATTGATAACATGCCCCCAGGTTTAGGGAGCTCTACAACATTTGCTAAGTTGCCCATAATTTTTCTATACAAAATTACAACTACTGCACAAAGTGTAGAGTGTAAATACACCAAATATTCCACATGATGTGAAAATGAAAACAGGCACAAAAAACAGGCACAAGAAAAATAGGCACAGGTAGAAACTTAGAAAGCCAGCTTTGCAACCAAAGTGGGTATCAGCCCAGTGTATCAGCACATTCCTAACATTACATACAAATGGGGAAAATCTGTATCCATCATTTTCTAAAGACCTTCTGAGCACTCAAAATTGTTTCCCATCCTCCAAAGCATATCATTTAGAGAACTGGATCATACATTTAGAGCTAGGGAAGGTCATTGGAGGTCACCTCCTTTGTTTTATGGATAAGGAAACTAAGGGCCAGAGAGGTAATATGATTTGCCCACGATGACAGAGATAATAGTAGAGGTAGGTCATGAATCTAGATCCTCTGAGTCTAAATCCAGTGCATTTTTCATTGTACTACCCACTGAACTACCAGTATGTGCTAAAACCAGTGTTTTAAAATAAGTTAAGTAAAAGGTTTCAGCCTTTGCTACCTCCAAAACCTTTGGGAATTTTCCATTTCATAATCTCTTTTGGTCAAAGTAATTTAATTAGGCCTTGTACTTGGTAGGCATTTAATGGATATGTGTTGACTTCAATCAATCAATATTTATTAAGTGCCTACTATGTGCCAGGCACTGTGCTAAGCCCTGGGGATACAAAAAGAGGCAAAAGACAGTTCTTGCCCTCGAAGACCTCCCAGTCTAATGAGGGAGACATCATGCAAACAAATATATACAAAGCAAGCTCTATACAGGATAAATGAGAAATTATTAACAGAAAGGCACTAAAATTAAAGAAGATTGAGGAAGCCTTCCTATAAAAGATGACATTTTCTTTGGGACTTAGAGGAAGCCATGGGAGTCCATATCTGGGGATAAAGAAGGAGAGCAGGCCAGTCATGGAGGACAGTCAGAGAAAATTCCTGGAACCAAGAGATAGAGTGTCACCAAGAGATGGAGTGTCTAGTTCGAGGAACAGAGGAGGCCAGTGTCGCTAGATCAAAGAGTACCTGTCAGGGAGTAAGGGATAAGAAGACTAGAAAAGTAGGACCAGCTAGGCTATGAAGGGCTTTGATTGTTGATCAAAGGATTTTGTATTTGATCCTGGAGGTGATAGGAAGTCATTGGAGTTTGGATATGAGCAGAGAGAGACTTGAGGCAGGCAGACCCACCAGCAGCTACAGTAATAATGCAGGTGTGAGGAGACGAGTGATGGCAGTGTTGGAGGAGAGGAGGAAGCCTATTGGTGAAATGTTGCAACAGACTGGATAAGGAATGGGAGGTGAGTTGGTAATAAATGGTATCCAATCAGTCTCTATCCTATTCACTTAACAGTTGTGCCCCCCACCACAACCAAAAGTGTGTGAAACAGGAATTAGAAGATTTCTTTCCACAATCTGAGCCCTTTATCAGATGTCCATTAGGTGAATGAAAGACTCCAGACTCAAAGCTGGTTCATTCTTGAGTAAACCATTTAGAGTTTTTTACTTTCTCCCCAACTTTGCTCATTCATGGTATGAATACAACCCAAGCAAGCTGGATTTTCTTGGCTGGCATTCATTCCTCTTTATTCTTCAAGGAGAAATCCAGGCTTTGATTGCTTTTAAAACTTTAGTAATTACAGCCATGAAAATAGTTGGGGTTTTTAAGTCAGCCGACAATCACACCTATTACCCACATCCTTTACCACAGCGCCCTACTTGCAGGCACAAACTTGTTCACTCTAGAGCCAACCTCATATATGGATCTAACTCACTACTTCAGGAACCTGGACAAGAATGGGAAGAGCAGTAAGTTTACTACTAGAGGACCTGACTTTGAATCTTGGCATTGCCACTCTCATCCTGGCAAAGTTATATCACGTAACTGGACCTCAGTTTCCTCACCTATTAAATGGGACACTTGAACTAGATGAACTTTAAAATCCTTTGCCATGATCCTAGCCTGTTAACAAAGCCAAAGGCAAGCCTATTACTAACTTTAATGAAATTTCCTGTACTCTTTTTCTTCTGGAGAGCACTGAGGTAGAAAGGAAGTACTTGTTTAAAATGGCAGAATCTATTGTTGTTGCTAGGTGACACAGTGGATAGAGTGCTGGGCCTGGAGTCAGGAAGACCAGGGTTCAAATCCAGCCTCAGACACTTACTAGGTGTGTGACCTTGCACAAGTCCTTTAACACTGTTTGCCTTAGTTTCCTCATCTTTAATATGAGCTGGAGAAGGAAATGGCAAACCACGACAGTATCTTTGGCAAGAAAACCTCAAATGGGGTAATAAAGAGTCAGACACAACTGAACAACAGCAAAATTAGAAAGCGTCAGAGGTCATCTAGCTCAGCAATTCTCAAAATGTGGTATGAAGAACCCTGACACTCCCCAAGACTCTTTCCAGGGGCCTATGAGGTCAAGACTATTTTCATAATAATTAGACTTTTTAATTCCTAATTGCAAATATTGGTAGATATAACGAACATAAACAAAACTCCTTTTGGGGGACGTGGAGTCCCAATAAAAATGTTAGCTGGCCTTGAGAACTGTTGATCTACTTCTTCTTTTTTTTTTTTTTTGCCTTTTGGAGAGGGAAGGCAGGGCAATTGGTATTAAGTAATTGCCCAAGGTCACACACCGCTACTAAGTGTTAAGTGTCTGAAGCTAAATTTGAACTCAGAACCTCCTGATTCCAGGGCCAGGGCTTTATTCACTGTGCCAACTAGCTGTCCTGATCTAGTTCATTTCTCTGTGTTGACAGAATTTCCTCCTAACCACTCCATTTGTCTTTGCAAGTTAATTGCATATTCCTTGAAAGGATGTGTGATATAGAGGGGAGGGAGCTGGATTTAAAGACAGGAAGATCTGAGTTCAAATACTGCCTCCAATACTAGCTAGGTGAAACTGTCTGAGCCTCATTTTCTTCATCTGTTAAAATAAGGGGCCATCTGGATCCACTGGCAAGATAGGATAACGGCAGATCTCAGCTCTCCCTCACTTAAGTTATTTTCACTTGCAAGTCATAGCACTGCCTTCCTCTTCAAGAAGGAAGGACAAAGTACAATCTGTGAGTAGTAGTAGCAGCTGCCTCACAGGGGACCCAACTGGCCAGTTCCGGTTGACGAATGCTCCTTCCTTCCTTCCTTCCTTCCTTCCTTCCTTATTTCCTTCCTTCCTCTCCCCTCTTTTCCCCTCTCTGTTCCCTCCCTCCTTCCTTTCTTCCTCTCCTTTCCTCCTCTCCCTCTGTCCACATAGGGAATCATACCCTTCCTTACCTGCAGTTGCTTTCCCAAAGGAATGTAAATTTTGATCACTGAAACTTCACTAGATATCTTTGACTTTATGGGCTGTATTTCTATTTAGGGACGTTGCCATAAACCCAAATCACTCTGGCTCTCATTGATTGGCCAACAACAGGTACCAGCCTCAGCCTCACTTGGTCCTGTTTGGGCTGGGATGATTCAGAGTGAGTGTGAATAGCAATTGTTTTTGTTTCACCAGAAACCCTGAGGACCTTTCCCTCCCAGATAGGTTTTGTTTTTTGTTTTGACTAGGCAAAAAAGGCCATTCTTTGCCATATTTCTTATCTAGCCTAAATCACTGATTGGGCCTTGCCTCTGTCTAACTGAGATGTGGGACAGACCTTAGCTTAAAAAAGCCAAGGTCTCCCACTGATCCCATCAGGGTCATCTCTAGTCATCCAGATCTATATCTTACTGCTGGACCCAGATCACTCAGGAAGAAACTGTGAGCTGCTGACTTTGCATAGCCCTCCCTCCCTTAAATCCAATTCATTTGCAAGTCATGACTTCATCTTACCTAAGGATTAAGGACAAACAACAAACAAATGAACCATGAAAACAAGGGGGATAATAATACCTGTAGAACCTCACATGTCCCCAGAATTTTTTAGAGCCTCAAATAAACATTTCTTTAAGCCCACATGGTCCAACACTCCAGCCTCCACCCCTGACCCTGAACTCAAGCTCTTACCTTGAAATTCTCAGCTTCTGATTGATGACCTCATTCACCTATTTGTCAGGATCTAGACCCACTCTGCTGCTTCCTAGCTTCTTCATGTGCTTGCAGCACATGAAGAACAAACACCCTCCCCCCTCATTTTATAATAATTCTGAGAACAGTAATCAAATCAACATTATCATCCTTGAAATGGACATATTAATCAGTTGTCTTCTGACTCCAAACACCCCTTCAGTACCCCTCTCTGACTACCTTTCCCCAGGTGTTGTCTTCTCCTACTAGAATGTAAGCCCCTTGAGGGCAGGGACTGTCTTATTTCATAGGATCATAGATTTGGAGCTAGGAGGGATCTCAGAGATCATCTAATCCAACTCCCTCATTTTATAGGTCAGTAGTTTTCAACCTGTGGGTCGTGACCCCTTTGGGGGTCAAATGACCCTTTCACAGGGGTCACCTAAGACCATCGGAAAACACATATTTCCTATGGTCTTAGGAACCAAGACACTGCTCCTCTATCCATCTCCAGGTGGGTCCGCCCACATGCAGATACGCCTACATAGGAGTATTAAAGGATTGCAGCATTAGAAAGGTTGAGAACCACTGTTATAGGTGATGAAACTGAGACTCAGGGAAATTCAGTGAGTTGTCCAAAGTCACACAGGTAGTCATTGTCAGTTGTGGGATCTGAACAGGCTTGCTGACTGCAGGGCCAAAGCTCCACCTAATGCACCCAACTGCATGGTTGTATTTGTGTCCTCCATGTTTAAGAGAGTTGCCTGACATATAAGCAGGGGTTTAATAAGTGATTTTTCATTCATTAAAGTGCTTTGCAAATCTTGAATCAAGCCATATAAATGTCAGTTAGTATTAACATCTTTGTCCCATTGGCACAGTTCAGCAAATACATGAAGCAATTACGAGTAATTTGGGCAGAAATAAGCTCTATTTTATGAAGCCCTGGACAGTGCAAGGCAGTGTTGTGCATCTCTCAATTTATGCTTTGCATAATACTTTGATGGATCCATGTTCTCGCCCTCAAGGGTACTCCCTATGGGTACTCCCTGCACTGGTGCAAATTGCAACTATCCCTGCAACTCATCTTGTGACAATCTTGTCAGAGCATCTGTCTACCACCCAGGAAGTCTTTCTCCAGCATACCAGGATGTCCCTAAAGTCTGGACACATAGGAAATCTCATTAACTATGCATATTTTCAAGAAATGAAATGAATGAAATTTTCAACATTTTATTTAATTAGCATAAGTTTTAGCCTTGACAATTTCATGTGGAATAAAAGCTTTCATTAGCTATTAGGGACTATTTTCCATATTAGTGAGATTAATTTAATTAATGAGATTTCTTATGTGTCTCCCATGTCTTCCTATGAAATCTCATTTATGCTAATTAAAATGTTGCTGAAAATTTCATTCATTTCATTTCTTGACAATATGCATAGTTAATGAGATTGCTTATGTGTGCAGACTTTAGGGACACCCTGTAGTGTGTGGACACCAGGGTGGCACTCAGGTTGGTCACCTATTATCTCTCTCTCTCACTACCTGAACCAATAACCTTCTTGTCTGATTCTCAAAGTTGTCCTTTATGCCACTTCTCAGTGCAACAAATTCAATTCAATGAGCATTAAGCATTTATTATGGGAAAGGCACTAAGGAGACCCAGTGAAGGAAGAAAGGAAGGAAGGAAGGAAGGCAGGAAGGAAGGAAGGAAGGAAAGGGGGGAAAGCATTTATTAAGCACTTTCTGTGTGCCAGACACTACAGTAGGCACTTTATAAATTTCTCATTTGATGCTCACAACAACACTGGGATATGGGTACTATATTACAGCAGAAGAAACCGTGGAAGCCAAAGGTTAAGTGACTTGTTGAAGATCACACAGCCAGTAAGTGCCAGAGGCCAGATTCCAGGCCCTTTGCTCTACCTACCTATTCCACTACCTACCTTCCTCAGTAATACAAAGGCCTAACAAAAGTCCCTGCCCCAAAGAAAAGCAGATTTATTATGTTATATCATATCATGTCATATATTAATTGTGCTATATTTATTATATCATGCCTGGGCCAGTCACCCTTACCAATGTAATTCAGACTACTGCCAGCTCCAATTTTGATTCATCTGAGATGGTGATATCCTACCTCTTTCACCAATGAAGATTGCAAACCATCTATAACATAATGAGTAAATCTTAGAGAATGGTGCATATTATCTACTGGTTTGCATTTTATATAAGTTATTTGTGTGTATCTGTGGGTATGTGTCTTATCCCCCTAGTAGACTATAATCAGGGATGGGTTGGGTTTTTTTTTTCTATTTTGGGACATCACTACCAAACAATAGGCACATAATAAGTGCTTATTACATTAAGAGATAAATATACTAGACCTGGGCGGCTGGGTGTCACAGTGGATGGAGTGCTGGACGGCAGAGTGGACAGAGTGCTGGACCTGGAGTCAGGAAGGGGTCAAATCCAGTCTCAGATTAGCTATGTGACCCTAGGCAAGTCACTTCACCCTGCTTGCCTAAGTTTCCTCATCTGTAAAATGAGCTAGAAAAGGAAATGGCGAACCACTCCAGGATCTTGAGCAAGAAAAGCCCACATGGGATCATAAAGAATTGGATACAACTGGAAAAGAAAAACACACACTAGGCCTTTCCCACAAAGAAATCAAAGAACCAAAAATAAAGGAGACGTCTATGTATTGGGGAATGACTGAACAAATTACGGTCTGCGGATATAGCGGAACACTGTTGTGTCATTAGAAATGACTAACGGGACATTTTCAAGGAAGTCTGGGAACACTTGCCTGAAGTGAGCAGAAGCAGGAGAAAAATTTTTATTAAAAACAAACAACTCTGAAAGACTTGAGAACTCTAATCAATGCAGTGAACACTCACGGTTACGTGACGATGACTAATACCGCCCACTTCATCCCAAAGAAGACATGGGCTCAAGCTGCAAGATGAGACGCACATTTTTGGACATACATAATGTGGGAATTTGTTTTGCTTAAATATTCATGTTTGTTGCGGGGGTTTTGGTTTTAGTCTTTTTTTTTTCTTTCTCGATGTTGCCTGGCGGGGCTGGAGCTCAGAAAAAAAATACTTTTTAATGTGAAGAAAAATTATTTTGAAAAAGACAGCCTTCTTTCTTCCCTTCAGGACCATCTTTCTACTAGTTAGTAAAGTAGCATTTATTGGATGCATATTATTGTGCCTAGGCACCTAGGTGGCACTGTGGATCAAGCCCTGAGCCCGGAGTTAGGAAGACCTGAGTTCAAATCCAGCCTCGGATACTTATTAGCTATGTGACCCTGGGGAAGTCACCCTCTTTGCTTCGGTTTCCTCAACTGTAAAATAAAATGGGGATAACATCACCAATTTCATAGGGTTGTTGTGAGGAACAAATATGATGAGTGCCTGACACATAATAGGCAGTATATAAATGCTTATTCCCATCTCTTTCCCCCAGGTGATATGTTTAGGGAGAAAATACTGCCTCAAGTCTCCTTTCTGCAATCCATTTTACTCACCAAAGTGACTATGTCTGAGCCTCTTTTCCATAAACTCCAATGACCTCCCTAAAGTCTCTAGGACCAAGTACAAACTCCTCTGTCATTTAAAGCCTATTCCAAACTGGCTCCAACCTACCTTTTCTAGCCTCATTAAACGTGATTTCCCTTCACAAAGAATTGTGTCCAGACTGGTCTTCTTACTATTGCTCACTACAAGACTCTATGTCCCATCTCCCTGCCTCTATCCCCTGTACATGGAATGTACTCCCTCCACCCTTTTTTTTCCTAGCATCCCCAATTTTAGGTTTACTTCCCTAATAGAATGTCAGTTCCATGGGAGCAAGGATTGTTTTACTTTTGACTTTGTATCACTAATGCCTAGCACATAGTAGGTGTTTTATCGACTGATCATCAATAAAAGCTACTGAGCACCTGTAGGTATCACAAGACACCTGGGCTAGGGCCTGACCCTTTTCCCTGCCTCCAAGTATTCAGAAAGATCTGTTACCAGAACAGACTGTTCAATAAAGGGCAGATCAAGCAGAAATATGTCATAGCTTCTTCAGAACATATTAGGACATCTCAAAGGTGTCTCCTAATTTTGAATTCTGTGAGTGACCCTGCTCTGGATGTTCTTCTACAGCAGTGATGTCAGACCCAAACAAAAACAGTGCCAATGATCCATACATAAAGATTGACTCCTGCCAGTTGCATATTGACTTAGTTTTAACATGTAATGTTATCTATGTCTTACTGTATTTTTTTTAAAATTTTGCTAAATAGTTCCCAGTTACATTTTAGTCTGGCTCCAGTACACTGGATGCTATCAATCAATAAACATTTACTAAGCACCTACTATGTGCCAGACACTGTGCTGGGGACACAAAAAGACAGTCCCTGCCCTCCAGGAGCTTACAATCTAATGGAGAAGACAACATGCAAACAAATATATACAAAGCAAGCTATCTACGGCATAAACAGGAAATAATCAAGAGAGGGAAGACACTGGAATTAAGCGGGCTTGGAAAAGGCTTTCTCTAAGATGGTATTTTAGTTGGGACTTAAAGGAAGCCATAGAAGTCAGTAGGAGTTGAGGAGAAAAGCATTCCAGCCAGAGTTTGACACCTCTGTTGTAAGGGTCAGCTCCGGGACCCTGCTGCTCTGGCCTTTTTCTTTGAGCACAGTTCCTTAGAGCAGGGATTGCACCCTCGACTCCCAGCATAGATCCTGTGTATGTGTATTTTACTGACTGATTTTTAGCTTGATCTCTGGTCGCTAAATCTAGGTTCGCGTCATCATAGATTCAGAGTTGGAAGGGACACTGGTGGTCGCTTAGTTCAACTCCTTCATTTTACAGGCAAACAAACACAAGTAAAAACCCACTAAGACCCAAAAAGAATAAATGACTTGCCCAAGATCACAAAGTCAGTAGCATAGCTGGGATCAGAACTCGTATCTTCTGGCATTCTGAATGCAGTATGCTTTTCACTGCATTATGCTAAGGTATTCAACATTTTTTCCACCTCATTTCTACCCCACCCCATCCCTTCACTTTCTCCACAATGCAGTGGTTTCCTTCATTCATTTTAAGTGGGTCATGCATCTGGATGCCTAGAGAGGCTTCTCCAGCAGCCTCTAAGAGGCCTCCCAATTGCAATGAAAAGAGGGCTGCCTAATGGCTTGGTCCTAAGCATGACTTTCCGGAGCCTCTCTTCTCTCTCACTGTGCTAGGGGGAGCTCCTGCTTTAAGAAGCCATGAGTGGGGCAGGCAGGCATGCACGGAGGGAAGGAGGGAGGGCTGTCTGAGCCTTGGGAACTCGCCCAGCTGGCTCACACATCTCTACTACAAACCATTAGTGCCCGACTGTGCAGCTCAGGTGACCTGGGCACATTAGCACCCCCCATTTAGCTCGTTAACACAAGAGACAGTTGTGAGGTGGGGGCAGGGAACAATTTCTCTCCACCTCCTCCTGTTCTTTCTTCCAAGCCTCCCTCTGAGCAAGTGGACCCTTAACGTGTTCCAATGGTTTACTTCTCAGCCTGTCCAGTGGCTTGCCCTGTTTTATTTTGAATTTTATTTTTTCCCCCTTTAATCAGGCTGGCAATTAAGCTCACAAACCCAGGGTCTTTTGTACCTGCTCCCCAGGTATTTCAAGGTTGCTGAAGGTCCATCCACTCTTCAAAAATGTGGTTATTGTTCTTTTAAACAGAGCACATAAGCCCCCAAATCTGGAAAGATGGAATTTTTCTAACCAAAGTAGCTTCAAGAACCATAGGTCACACACATCCGACCCCCCTTTTCTCCCTGTTAGGGGCTCTGTCCATTCTGGCAGTATTTCATTACTTTTTACCCAAAGATTTCAGAACTTCTAGACTGCCATTCTCATTTAGGAGTTAAAGAAACAACAACGAACTAACCAATCTGTAGCTTTCTTTATCTTAACAGCACACAGGAACTGTGCCTTTGACAAGGGCTCTCAGCCAGGCTCCTCAGACTGTGGTAACTTTCCGGACCTAAACTAAGCACTGTGATGAGTGAGCTAGACTTTCTGACTGCCTTCCAAACAACCAGGATTATGGAGGGGAACCTTCCTAATTGGGCCAATCTACCGTTGAAAAACTAGCCTGTGTTCTAGAAAGTTCCCAGGGTTCCATGTGGGTTATAACTCCCACCCCCATCTGAATGCCAGTCATCAGCCCATGGAGGACTAGAGACACTACTGTTAAACTTATTCCGTATTTATATAATCCCTTTTCTCCCAGTAGGAAGTTCAACCAAGCATTAATTAAGAGACATTAAATGTCTCAGATGAAGCAAGTAAAACCTGCTAGAAAAAGTGTAGAACGTGGACTGAGAAGGAAGCAGGGCAAGGGCAGGGAGAGGACGTTCTCCTATGAACCACTTTTCTGACCTCAAGTAAACCCCGAACTGGAAAAAGTCTAAGCCCAGGGACTGGACCAGTGATTTCACTGGTATAGAAAATTCTCAGGGGAGGAAATTCTCTCTACCAATGTTAGTTGGCACTTTCTCTTCAATTTATAATCTTAGAGATTTGTGCAGAAGACTGGGCAGTTTAAGCGACTTGCCCAGGGTCACACAGTCTATATTTGTCAAAGGCAAGAAGGGTTTGATCTACTACAATCATAGAAAGTCCTGTTGATTCCGAAAGTAAGTTCTTGCAACAGAAGTCCAGATGCCTAAGATTAGATCAGGAATTAAAGCTATGCACCCACAGCTAGGCTAGAAAGAAAATAGGTACAAAAGAGAGGGTTTGTTGATCTGGTCTCCACTATTTGTAGTTTCAGAAACCTACTGCTGGTTGGTGAAGATGAGACCAAGAACCACAATGGGGCACTTGGGTCATTGCTCCATTTACAATACCTAAGCTTCATGGGGAAGCCTGCATCCACATCTAGTTTCCCACATTTTTATGGTAATAACTCATATGTACATAGGGTTTGCAATGTACATAGTTTACAAATTACTTACTTCACCAAAACCCTGAAGCAATGCAAATAATAAATCTGCTATCTCATCACAGCCACTAGGAACACTGGGGCAAATTCTTTTGAGAAAAGTCACAACTGAAGATCTCATATCTGGGGCATTGAGAAAAAAGTCCCTTTGGGAGAAGAGACCTCAGGTCATTCTAAGGTTGCTTATGAGATAGAAGAGCTGACTGTAAAGGAAGGATCAGGACAGGACTTACGACCTATGCCAGTATCCTGGGCCAGAGCCCCATGCATCTCACCTTAGTTATAATTCTAACTCTTATCCATATCAACACTCCCTCCATTGGTACAATCCTTTTATCCTTTATCATCCTGTGCAACTCTCTTGCTCTCCAAATTTTCTACAGGGGATTTACCCAACAGGCCCAAGACCTTTCACTTGGTCATTGTCTGGATCCCAGTAGACTATAGGGGGTATCTATCCAATATTTGTCTCTACCTCTGTCTACAAGTCTGGACCACCTCTTTTTCCTAACATGCATCTTTCTGACACAAATATTAATATCTCCTATTTAACATATGAGGAAGCCAGAGTTTAGAAAAGTTCTGACGTGCCCCGATTTACATGGTTACTAAGTACTGGAATCCACCAGATTTTCTAGCTATGAGTTCTGATCTGTTTTCACCATATACTTCCACTGCCTTTCAATGGATCTGATAATGATTTCTGGGTCCTCTTGGTGAGGCAAGAAGATCCAAATGTGTACTCTGTACCTTCTTGGCCCTCTCTCCTCATCTGCTTTTTTCCTTTTCCCCGGGGTCCTTCAAAGCTGAGCAGGTGATGGTTACTTTTAAATGGTAGTGTATTTTTTCCCCTTATTTAGTGACTAACAAAGCAGAAAGTAACATTAGTTCTGCATTTGTAGCCAAAAAGGGTTTACTGCCAATCACTTAAAGCCTTTATATTCTCATTAGAGGGAAAGCTACCTGGTAGAACATTCCAAGGCAAAAATCAGTGTTCATTTTGGGGAAATCAGAGAAAAGAGATAGTAGGAGGGGAACACTGTTATACTGGCTGAAATCCAAGGTAGATTTGTCAAATTGATCTCTGTCTTTTAGCACTCCAGTGAGCAAACAGGCCAAGAAAGAGGAAATGCTCAGAGGAGAAGACTTTTCCCAGGGAGGGTCCAGGAATACAGTGGCAGCCTTGAAGACTATGATGACTACTCACCCAACTATTCTTGTCACCTAATTGTTTCTGATGTGGAGTGTGAGTCCTGGGTGGATGCAGGAAGAAGGTCACTGGTACAAATAGGTCAGTGGTTCCATACAACCCTTTCAACCAGAGAAAATGGGGAATCGAATCTTCCAGACCTTCAAGGAGCAGAGCTAATGCTCTTTCCATGTAAGGGTTGGAAGTACAAATAGAGAGAGAGCTTGCACTTTTCACTGGGGCCCAGATGGGAAGAAAGGGTCTGAGTGGCTGTTAGCAGCTGCGTTTATCAGCTACCATACAATCCATTCCCAGGCAGGAGGCCCTGGGAACTGCTGCAGACACAGACGCCCTTTATTCTGTCTGCAGAAGGAGACACCAGCTAAGGAGTTAAGAAGCAGAAGGAGCAAGGGAGAAAGCCTTCGAAGTGGATTGGTCTAGTTCTTGCTATATTAACCAAACTATGGGGGAAGAGAGCAAACCAGTTCATGATGCATTACTTGAGTGGAAAGAATTAAGCCCTTTCCCTTCAAGATCTGTGAATTTCTAACAGTCACGACATATTTTCTTTCTTTCTTTCTTTCTCTCGCTTGCCTTCTTTCTTTTCTATTTTTCTTTCTTCCTTTCTTTTTCTCTCTCTCTTGCCTTCTTTCTTTCTTTCCTTCCTTCTCTCTTTCTCTCTCTCTCTCTCTCTCTCTCTCCCTCCCTCCCTCCCTCTCTTTCTTTCTAAGTGAAAGGCCCGATGTTGGCTCCTGGACTGTTGGTGCAGACACCGTATTTCCTCTGCTCTGCAAATTTAGGATCTCTCAGAGCTGTGGGGTGATTTCACATCATGATCCAACATCTTTACCGAAATAGGACTGTATTAGCCTCAGACGACTGAAGAGGCATTACTCCAACTTTGCTCGTACACACTTTCCTACTAACAGGAAAGATGATGAAGCAAATCTGAATGTTCCTTGCTAAAAAAAAAAAAACAAAACCTGAGTTCACTGAGCAAAATGATCTCAATTCAACCAAGAATGTCGCTACTTAATAAAACTGCCCTGAGCTCCTGTCATTAGATCTGCACATTAAAAAAAGAAAAATCTTGTTGATACAAACCTGGATACTTGGCTGCATTGAAAAATGTCAGCAGCAATTAGTGTCCAATTTTTCTTCAGTTCTACACTCCCTCCTACTTTCTTTCCCCCTCTAATCCTCTTTCCTCTCCCATTTTCCCATTTTTTTCTTTCATATTCTACTGCTCCCTTTCTCTTACCTTTCATCTTCCCATGCCAAGCTCAAGTCCCATCTTCTCAGCTTATGCCAATATAGCACCTCCTTTGGGGGTACTACTCCAATTTGGTACTCAGAGTTTTGAAGATGGAATTTCCGGGGGGTAGTCTCTAATCCCAGGGTCTAGGGATTAACCTATAGGTAGGTCTGCACTACTAAAATAAGTACATAATGCATTATTTGATAGGAAAGGATTCCTCTGCAGGCTTATAAGCCCCCATCTGGTATACTTGTCATTAGCTGTCTGCCAGTAGACAAGAATCACTTCAAAGCAAAGACATTTACTAAAATAACATAATAAAAATAGTAGCTATAAAATATTGCTCTCATAAGCCTGGGACACACTCTCCCACAAATACATATGACATACATAGGAAGAGTGAGTACAAATTTAGAGTGAAATGATACTGAGGCACATGTGTAGGAGACACATGTGGGCTAGGTAACTGACAGCCTTAATGTCCATTTCTGTTCTTGTAGAGTCCTCAGGAAGCTCCTTTACTTGCTGCTGATATGTCCTTTGCTGAAGCATGACTTCTGATTTCTGGGTCTAATTGTCTCTTGAATCTATAACTGACTCTCTTCTTTGCTGTCTCCTCTTCCTTAGCAGAAATTATATTCTACAAAGTGACCAAATTTCCAGTGTCTCAAACAGCCTAACTGTCTTTAAGAATAAACCTTGGGCCATGACCAAGCATTGTTCATACAGTGATATTTCTTCCTACCAACTCAGTCAGACAGAGAGATGTTTGTACTACATAAAGGGATAATGAGGCACCTCATCATCCCAGATAACCTCGATGATCACATCAGATTGAGCTGGGGAGGCAGTACCCATACCTACCTCTTTATAACATTCCACAGGATCTTTCACTTGCTGAACTCCCATTGCACACATAATCAATAAACACTGAACAGTTTAGCAAGTAATTGCCAAATGGTTTTATATCGATTTGCTTTGCCTTTCTGATCAGAACGTCAGTTTCTTGAGGGATGGCACCTTATACTACTTTTATCTTCCCTGCAGAATAAATAGGGGAACCCAAATCTAATGGTTAGATAGGAACAAAGTACATTTCTCACTGTATTTCATGAAGTGGTTGAACAAGCCTGATTTGACTTGATCATCTAAGAAGAACAATTATATACTCTTGATCACTCTCATGCCAGGTCCTGGTTATGTGCAGACCCTTTCCACATGAACAGCACTAGAAACCACAGGCTTTCTGCAGCTGGGACTGCCTCCCATCAGGCAGTTTGGCAGCTGAAAATTTGGATTTGTTTCTTATCCACTCTTCACCCCACCTGGGGTTGTTGGTTGTAGATGCTTGTGTGGATTTAGGACTAATTGTCACACCAGCAAGAAAGGACAGTGGGAGGTCTGACTAACTGTAAGTGACCTAAAAAGGGCTCTAGTTGTATTTGTAGAGGTGGGAGCTTATTCTTTCACTTCTCTGCTCTTCCTATTGGAAATGATTCTTAAAAGGAAAATCCTATATATGGGGTGTAGCTCAGGGACACTGGCAGAGCTCCACATGTTTGCTCTATGGTATAAGTTCTTGATGTTACCCTTTCTAGACTTGACAAATAAAAAAATACTTTCTAGCAAACAAAATTATTCTTCCTTTGCCTGGTACTGATGCTCAGGACCAGCCTTAATATTAGGCTAAGTAGGGGACTGCATGCCTAGTATGATTTCAGAGGCCTTCAGAAGACCCCTCTGCCTCAAATCAGAAATGAACTTGCTTAATTGTCACCCTCTTTGAGTCCACTCTCTCCAGGGACCAAGGCAGTGGATACCCATTTTCAGAAGGTTTTGTATTTTGGTAAAGCTAAAGAAAGGAAAAGACATGTAGATCCTAGATTAAGTGGTTTGCCCAAGGGCACACAGTTGGTTGGGAGGAAAAGGACTAGAACTCTGTTGTCCTGAATGCCAGCCTAGTGCTTTTTCATCAGTAGAATCAGATCCTTTTCAGAGTAGTTTTTGAGAGGAAGGGGAGAGAGAAAACCCAGAGACCAGTCCCTGAAAGGGGCACCCCAAAGGATATAGAATATGAAACTGGGAAAAAGAGTATGGAAAGAGGAAAGATAAGGAAGGTCACCAAAGATGTTTTGCCAGTTGCAGATTGTGATTGTCTCTTCATGCTAAGACAGCATTTCTGTTAAAGTGTTGAGATCCTCCTTTAGGGCATGTAAACCCTAAGAAAATTTTAGGAGATAGAAATGCAGAGCGTTTCATCACTCAGTCCCAAGATGGGTATTTAACCATGGTGGGCAGATAGAGAAAAGAGGAAGAGGCGGAAAGAATGACAGTTTCAATTAAATTTAATTCCACGAGGATTTGTTAGTCATCCCTATGTGCCAAACATTATGCTGGGCTGAGGGTAACAAAACAAAAACAAAAACAGCCTGTACTCGCAAGGAGATGACATTCTACTGGAAATGGGAAAGGAGAAAAAGTCAGTGTTGTAGAGCTGAGAAATGCTTCCATCATCATGTGCCTGGCAGCGTGTTATAGTCGAATGAGTGTTGGATTCAGTGTTGGCAGAACTGAGTTTGAATCTCAGTTCTGTCACAACCTATATGACCATGGACAAGTCACTACACTTCTCAGGGGCTCAGTGTCCTCATCTGTAAAATAAGGGATTGGATTTTATGGATCACTTATAGCTAAAGATATTCTACTCAACACTTGAATGGATGAAAAAATGTATAGTAAGTGGGGGTGCAGCCTTATAGAGACAGATGAGAATAGGGGAATGGTAGCCAGGAAGAAGCATTTTGTTTTGGAAAGTTGTCGGAGTGGTAAATGGAGCCTTGGGGAAGTGAACTGACACGTACCTCCCAGGATCAATGACAGAATTGATTTGATTAGGCTTCTAGAAGTGGGAAGGGGGAAGGGAATCTGTGCCAAGACAGTTGGGAAGTGGGGCTGAAATTAGCTTCCTCTAGAATGGCCAAGTGAGTCACCACCCAATAAGAATAGCAGAATCCTGGAGTGGAAGTTCTGGAGCTGAAAGAATAAGTCCTTCAGGGTATAGTCATTGGTCTTTTGGAGTATAAATTGAGGCACAGCTGGAGCTGCCTTAGTTTTTACCAAGTTTTTTTGTGTGTCAGATGAGGCAAAGGACTACGAACATTTTAACTGGACCTCAGTACTACCCAGCCACCCCACCATCACCACTAGGTCCTTTCTGGGGCAGCATCAGCCTTGATACTCTCTCAGTTATGTCTCTGCCAATATGATTATGAAGCAATATTAGCAAAGATACTATCAATCAGCAAACATTTATTAAGCCCCTCTCTATATATTAGGCACTGTGCTAAGTGATGGGGATACAAAAAGAAGCAAAAGATAGTTCCTACCCTCAAGGAGCTTACAAGTCTACTAGGAGAGACAATGTGCTAACAAATGCCAACTCTACAAAGCAAGCTAGTTACAGGATAAATAAGAAAAAAAATTAACAGAGGGAAGGCCCTGGAATTAAGAGGGGTCAGGGAAGGCTTCCTATAGAAGGGGGGAGTGTAGCTGGAACTTTAAGGAAGCCAGAGAGGTCAGTAATCTGAGAGGAGGAGGGAGCACATTCCAGGCATGGAGGACAGCCAGATGAAAGGCCTGGAGCCAAGAGGGAGTGACTTGTTTGTGGAACAGCCAGGATGCCAGTGTCAGTAGATTCAAGAGTAGCAGTTCGTCCTTCGTTTCAAAGAGGACCAGTTATATCACAGGGTGGTGTCTTGACTTGCACATGAATTGGATTTAAGTGAGGCAGAGTTGCACACATGTGTTGGGGAGTAAGGTGTGAGAAGACTGGAAAGGTGGAGGAAGCCAGATCATAAACGGTTTTGAATGCCACTGTGTATTGTATTTGAGCATTTTGTATTGGATCCTAAAGACCCTAAGGGAAGCCACTGGAGTTTATTGGGGCGGGGAGGAGTGAACCCTTTTGGGTACCCCATGAACACATAAGTGAAAAGGAAAGAAGCTCCATTAAGCAGTTTCAAGAAGCAATGAAATACTTTGCTATCCTGTGAGTAATTCATCACACAGATGCCTGCAACCCTAAGAAAATATGCAAGAAATGGCTGCCTTGTTCACTCTGGTCAGTCCAGAATAAAGTTCCCAAATAGGCCCAAAAGGGAATGCAGAGGTGGGGGTGGCATGAAGCCCCTTTAAGACTTGGCCCTTTCATACTGTTGGTGGCAGTATTGCCATATGGAAAGGCCAGGGATTCTCTGGGCAGTTAGCAGCAACAGTGACCTTGCCTCCTGAGGGTGGACTGCCTCTCTCTCTACTTTTTTCCTTGCCCACTCATTTACATGGACAAGTAGCAGAAATTTAGAAGATTGGAGGATCCATGAACACTGAAGCTGTTTTGTAGTCATGGGGAAAATAAGCAGCGGCTGGTCTGCAGAGATTGAAATTTAGGAAGGGCATTGGGTAAACACCATTGGTTGGCTAGAGTGAAATTGCTGTAGCAGGAAAGGGGGATAGAAAAGAAAGCTGAACATGAGTGAAATTGTTGGGACAGCCCCTCTCTTTGTTTTTAAAAGGCTTGGCACCTGGGACTAGGAATCTCCTGCTCAGGATATGAGAAGCCTCTGGGCCAAAATTCTGAGGAAACCAAAGGAGGAGGGGGTGGAGGGGTGCAGGCTGGATTTTGCTGGTCCTAGGGGAAGAATGTCTGCTTTTGCTAGAAGCGTAGCAGTATTCTGGTCAATGATTTCAGCAGAGCAGCATCAAGCTGCATTCTGCAGAGACTATGACCAAGTCATGGGGAGCAAATTATTTTGAATCTGGGTTAGTTGTGTTCCTCCTAGTTCTCCCACACTCCCTCCTCCCCCTCCCATCTTTGCTTGAAAGTTGTGGGTGGAGGTAGCCCAGACAGGGTGGTATTACACGCCACTAAACAAGTCAATGCCATACTAAATGTAAAACCCCTTTATCCTAGATCCTGCTTGTACCTTTTTTTCTGTATTTTTTTCTGTGATTCCATCTTGGGGGGAACTCAGTATGGAAACTCCTCAACTCTTTTGCAAGTTATAAAGTAGGGGTCTGGGGCATTGAGAGATTAAGGGAAATACTCAAGGACATGTAATTAGTATGTGTCAGAAGTAGGACTCAAACCCAGGTTTTCCTGACTCCAAGGCAAGATCCCTAGGTTCTTTATCCACTATGCGAAGCTGCCTCTCAAGATCCATTATTTCAAAGTCATGAAATCCAAGAACTGTCCAAGGCAGCAGAACACAGAGGGAAACCTTCCAATGTGCTTCAACTTCCCTTCGCCTCACAAGCTGGGTTTGCATATTTTAAAGATGCTCTGGTAAATCTTAAGCCTTCATTTCCATTGCCTTCCAAAAGAGGTTTTGGCATGGAAAGCCATCATTTTTTCCCTCATACGGCCAAACGTGCCTAGAACTGGAAACCTTTACTTGGAAACAGCTTTCCACTTTACTTTCAACATTAACTAGAATATTGATTTTTTTTGCTAACACAAGGGAAAGTTGGAGCCTTCATCAAAGTATGACACATTAATGGAATCATAAGAAGAATGTTCAATCAATTGCACATTAAGAGTGACTTTACTTCCACATCCCACTGTGGAGTGGGTTCCCTATTCAAAAAAATCAAAGAATCACAGAATTAAAAGTTGAAGAGATCTTGGCAGCCATCTAGTCCGAGTCCTACCTGAAAGGAATTCCCACTCCAGGATACCCAAGTGCTTATTCAGCCTTCACTTTAAAAACCTTCAATGAAGGGGGTCCCACTACTTCCAGAAGCAGCCAACTCCATTTGATAGTTCCAATTGTGAGGTAGTTTTTCCTGACATCAGCCTAACTTTTCTCTTTTGCCACTTTTGTCCATTTTTCTGGTTCTTCCCTCCAGGGCCAACAATAAATCAAAGCCTTCTTCCATATAAGAGTCCTTCAGGCCACCACATCCCCTTTGAGTCTTTTCTTCTTCAGTCAGCCTGTCAATAAACATTTATTAAGCATTTTCTGTGTGCCAAAAGCTGAACTAAGGCAGGGACACAAATACAAAAAAAGAAAAAAAGATAGTCCCTGCCCTCAAAGAGCTTACGGTCTAATGGGAGAAGACAACACACACAAGAATGCTGAAAAGGGATGTGGGGGACAGAGAAGATACCCAGGCTGGGGACATAATGGAGAAGTCAAGTCAAAGGAGTGCAGATGGCTGGCCTAGCTCCTCTCCTTAAATGGAGGTTATTTGGAGCTCATCACCACCATTCAATCAGAGGGCAAGAGGGTACCGAGGAGGTGTGAGTACTGATGATTATTTGATTCTACAGGATACTGAGGTTTCAGTCTAAATAGCCCCAGTTCCTTCCATCAGTCCTCATGACTGAGATTCAAGGCCCTTCACTATCCTGCTTGCTGTCTTCAGTAATAAAAATAGCTGACATTTATATAGAATTCGGAGGTTTGCTAAGCACTTTACATAACATTAGCTCATTTCCAGAAGCCAAAGGCATGAACCTGAAAATGGGAGCTCTACCTTTCAGCAGAGGAAATGAGGATAGAGGACATCATAGAGTCAATGACATAGAATAATTCTGAGGAGGGTAATTTGGATCTAAGTTACAGTAAATGATGATGATAACATTATAGGAAGGTGCAAAATGTTAACATTTGCTGGATATCGGGTGGTTAGAATTAAACACCAGAGGATTTCTATCCTTTATAAAATAACCAACAAAACATTCTTATGCTACAAATATAAGCCCCTAAATATCCTTGAGAATTCAGTGAATAAATTTTATTTTACCTTTACTATCTCAACTCCTTGGTGACCCAATTCAATTGTACACTATCTTCTTTCAATCACTTGTCCTATTGACAATCATGCCTTGCAAAATCCTGACCCAAGATCAATCCTATTTATTTCCTTCACTCCCATTCACAAGCTGCTAAACGGAGCTAGAAGAAATCACAAGAACTGCACTGACTGGGACCCACTACAAATTTATGTATAGCATGCTCTGATGCCCTAATCCCAACTCTGACTCCCACTGAGAGTCAGGTCCCCAGATCCTTGGTTATTAGAGCTCCTCAGGCTTCTAGGAGTACCTCCTGAGTGTTGGGGGGGAGGGGGTAATGTCTTCTTAACAATACAACTCACAAGACCCTATCAATGTGCTTTCTCCAAAGATTTCCAACTAAAAATAAATTTAGCCAACCAGCCTTTTTAGAAAGGGGTACTTACTAAGGTGCCACAGTAAGAGCAGTTAGTACAGAATATTTCCCCAAGAGTCTATGACACACTTTTCTACCAGTACATAAAGCCTGCAGGGGAAAATGGGCTCAAGCTTAAAAAAGGTATGAAACAGAGAGGGTAATTAAGAGCTTCTGATTCCTATAAGTCTTTTTCTCTCATTTGTGGGATGTTTAAGAAGTTCTCCTTAGGCATGATTTAGCCTCTTTGTGGAGTCCCTTATGGAGCAGTGAATCCAGCGTCCAGTTTGTCTTTGGCTCTCAACATACAGAGTTCTGTCAGCTGATCTAAAGACTCTGCAATGATACCGATGAAAGTTGTTTTGTTGATGTTCAGTCAAGTCAGTTGTGTCTGACTCTTCATGACCGCATGGGTAAGGTCCATGGGATTTTCTTGGCCAAGATATTGGAATGGTTTGCCATTTCCTTCTCCAGTGAATTAAAGCAAACAGAGGTTAAGTGAATTGCTCAGGGTCACACAGCTAGGAAGTGTCTGAGGCTGGATTTGAACTCAGGTCTTCCTGACTCCAGGCCAAGTGCTCTATCTGCTGAATCATCTTATGCCCTCTCCACCTCCCCCACTGCACTGCCCAACATGATGGAAGATGGGAAATCTAAAATTCTCCAAACCCTTTAAAGCTCACAGGGTTATCTCTAGCCAAAGTTGTGAGAGAGTTGAGATAAACTTGGCATCTCTCTAATCTCTGGAATAACTCCAGTTCTGTGCTAGCCTTATGTTTTATAAATGAGGCAATTAAGTTGTATAGTGGATAGAACTCTGGGCTTGGAGTCAGGAAGATTTCAGTTCAATTCCAGCCTCAGAAACTTATTAGCGAAGTGACCCTGGGCAAATCACTTATCTTCCATCTACCTCAACTTCCTTAACTGTAAAACATGGATAATAACAACACCTACCTCTGAGGGTTGTTGTAAGAACCAACATATGTATTTGTAAGGTGCTTAGCATAGTTCCTGGAATATGGTAGGTATTCAATAAATGCTCGTTCCTTTCCCTTTCTCCCTAGATTCCTGGTGTCCAACTCAAATAGAAATGGGAGAGGTCAGTAAACTACACATCAGGATCTCTGCAGGCTACATATTGACTCAGAAAATAACACATATGCATATATTTCTTTTTTATTAACATATCAGCACATTAAAATCAGATAGCACACTGAAATCACATTTTACTCTGAGTTGGGCCATACTTAGGAGTTTTGGGCAGCACGTGGCCTGAGGGCTGCACATTTGACATCTCTGCCTTAGATCATTAAGATATAACCAAGTTTCCTCAGCCAACTCAGAACACAATTCCTGTGCAAAAACACTTTAGTTCCAAGGACTTTTGTCACTTAGTCTAAAGCCCGTGACTGGCTGATTGACTAGCTAATTGAAATTAAAGCCTATGATTCTGATCATCTACTTTAAGTGGGGTGGGAAGGCTTGATTGATTTTTTTTTTCAATCAACATTCTAGTCATACGTAGGTTATCTAATATCAACTGGGTTCTCACCTTGGCAAGGTTATCATTCTATGCCTCCCTAATCAATCCCCAACGAAGCTATGCCAAACCTACTGAGATCAAAATCCTGTGGGAACAAAATGAGGGGATATATCCTGCCTGATACTAGGGTTGTACTGAAGGCATTTTCAGGAACCTACAAAAGATGAGCATGCATTCTTCTATTCAACTACAAAAATAGATTATTTTATCCACTTGTGATGTTTATAGAATATTAAATATAAAAAATACTGGCAGAAGAGTGCTTTTTCCCAAGCCCATTTCCATCAGAATCCCATTCAAAAAATGAAAATGACATTAATCAATAAACATTTATCACTATATACCATGCACTGTGCTGAGGACTGGGGATACAAAAAGATACCCTACCTGCTAGGAGCTCACAATCTAACGGGTGGGAGATGCGATAATGAGTTATTTCATCCACCTCTGCATTGATCTACAAGACATTAAATACCCAAGAATGCCGCTTTTACCAGTTTATATCAGAACGCCATTGAAAACAATCAGAAGAATAAGATCATTGATGTTTATGTAATGCTTTACATTTGGCAAAGTACTTCACATGCATTAGATCATCTCTGCCCCACAACAACCCTCAGAAAGACAGCCTGGTTTTGGGGTCAACCTTGAAGTAAGTCCTGTCTCTGATCCCTATTAGCAGAGTGACCATGGGCAAGCTAGTTGATCTCTCAGTACTCTGAGCAACTCTCTAAGAGTGTTTATAGTCCAGACTGATATACACTAGTGGAAGCTGTTTTCATACAATGTAATGGTAATGGTAATTTGAAGATCTTCTCTGCCCCTTAATAAGTCGAAAGGAATTTGAAGACCTTCCCTGATTTGAAGATTTTTCCCTGCCCCCTAAATAGTCTGAATGTAACCACATGGAGCCTGGGGTGGGAGGAGTTTGCTGAAAGGTAGAGCAGAACCCACAGGAAGCTGGGAGTCAGATCAGTTAGAGTTGGAGGGAGGAGAGGATGCACCCAGGGAGAAAGTTAGGCTTGTGAGCAAATGTTTGTTTGTGGGAAGGGTAAAGGATGGTGTGGCTTCATGCTGTACTATTCTGTATTAACTTCTTTGCTATTATGATGGATTTGACTTTCTGATGTTGGGATTTGACTAAAATTAATTTAATTAATTTTAATTAAAATTTGACTAAAATTCTGACTAAATATTTTGCTTCTGTCTTCTATATGGAAAGTCAGTTATATTTTGCAATGGAGCACTATGCCAGCATATTCACAATTGCCATTGTGAATATTGCGTTGGCACTATACACTGAGATTTAACCAATGAGATTACAGGTCCAGACCTGACTACTAAAAAAAAGCCTCCAATAAATAACTTACTCTGTGAGGTAGGTATTGAGTGGGGTACACTCTCTGCACCCTCTGTGAAGATTCCACAGAATGATAAGGGAGAGAAACTATCTGGAAACCAGAGCTAGACTTTTGTAAGACTGGACAGACCTGAGTCCTGGGTTTACATAACCTAGGACCCTTCCCCCCTTCCCTTGTTGTCATCAGCATTAGGCCCCTTTCAGGAGTTTTAGACCTCCATCCTTGCTTGTGATGGTTTCCCCTCCCTTGCTTGGCATTTAGCAAATAAGGACATGGATGATACCTTGGCTCCCTGTCCCACCTCCCTGCCAATAGGAGATAGTGGCGGCTTCTTTGTTATCTGCCATTGGGTTAGATTTTGCGCCAAGACTGAGAGCCTGCCTCCCAGCCAGTGAGAGAAGGGACAGCCGGGGGAGGGGGCTTGACTTCGTTAGGGTATAAATTCTTGTTCTGTCTTTGACAACATGCCTCCTCTCCTTGATCCCTGCCATGGAGAGGACCGCCATCTTCCTGTGGGTGGGTGGGGGCCTTGGGAGCAGAGGGGGTGGGGAGAGAATAAAATTTCCTGTTCCTTCCTCAAGATACCTTTGACTTTTTATTTTTCTTGGGTAGGGGATTTTTGGGGTCCCCGTACCCCACGCAGTATGACAGGTATTATTGCCTCCATTTTATAGATGAGGAAAGAGAGTTTTAAAGAAGCTGTGATTATAAATAGACTGGTGTTATGGATGAAGAGTCTAGTTGGTCTGTGAGACTGCAGTAGGCATCTTCTCCAAGCTAATACATCTCTAGTGGCTCTGAGTCAAAGAGTTTTATTGACCCCTCAGATCGAATATGGAAGATCTGCTGGAGGACTCCAGGTTCGGCTGGATATCTTCCCCTCCCCAAGGAAGCTGGGTTAGTAATGGCTGGACTTTCTAGCTGAGTGACAGGACTAGGGATTTATCCAAATCAAGGTCTAGGCATAAGCCTTCCTCCTTTGGGAGATCTTCTTGCTCCTCTGCTCTCTATCACATTTCTCTGCTTATCTATGGGTGTAGATATGTTGTTTCTCCCCCAGGAGGTCCTAGGGAAAGCAGCAAAGGCCTCTACAATCCATTTCAATAAGGTTAACCTTGCCTAATAGTAGGTTTCTCAAAAGTGGAATGATAGAATTGAAGTGACCACCCACCTGAATCCCCAAAAGCACATTCCAAAGCATGGATTCATACATTTCCATAATCTTTGGTGGGTTCTGGCTGTTAACAAAGCCTGAGACTGCTAACAAGCTGATATAACATCCTGGGAACCCCACAGGAGAGGGACAGTGACCCAAGCTGAATGGACTTACAAGGCACACCATGGCTGCCCTGTCTGAGAAAAGGTTGGTAGGTTTGAATTCAAAGTCCATTGTTTAAAGTAACTCATGCTATTGAGTAACATTTTTTTTTCTTGGGGAAGATCCCAAAATCTGTGGTTTTAAAGGTGTGTTTTTTTTTAAAACAATGTAATAAGTTCTAATGTTTCCAAACTCTAGTATTTATTAAGGCCTAAAGCTTCCAGGACTCTAATCCCACCACTTGGCAGCACTCAGTGCTGACAATGATGATCTAATTTAGTGTTTTCACAGCCTGGGTGATGGGGAGTGCCCATGTGCCACCGAGATTTCCTTAGCGTGTTGCAGCAAGCCAGGCTTCCCCATAGCTAGCCCCTGCTCTTTGTCTACCCAGAGGCAGAAGCTACAATGTCCCCTGGGTCCTTCTTTCTCTTCAGTCCGCACCCCATGGAGTAGTATCTTCAATCAAAACTTAGTTTAGGGTTGGCCAGTCAAAGATGAACTGGAGTATCTAACGTTATGCCCTAACTGCAGCAGTTCAGCTTTACAATTTCTCTTTCTCTCTCCCTCTCTTCTGGGTGATGTAAATGGATAAAATTCAGGACAGGGAATCAGAAGACCTGAGTTCAAATCAGACATTTAGCCTAGTGATCCTGGGCAAGTCACTTAACCTTCGTTTGCCTCATCTTCCTTATCTGTAAAATGAGAATCATAATAGCCACCCATCCTCTGGGATTATGGAGAGGACCGAATGAGGTAACATTTGTAAAGTACTTTGCAACTCTCAAAGCTCCATACTGTATAAATGCTAGCTTTTACTATCCTTGAAAAAAAAATCTATTTTTATCAGTAGGCCTTCTTCCTTGTCATCTCCAGGTATCCCCACAGAAAATTGATGAATTTGCAAATTCCAGTGCAGAATGAATAGAACAGCAGCGTACAATGTAATTGTATTTAATAGCTTTAAAATATCTTTAAAAAAAAACAACAACAAAACATACATAGTTCATGGCTTCCCTCTTTTTTCTTCTCCATTTATGTCTGCCAAAACATTTGTGTCTGCTGATGATTAAGTTTATAAGAGAAAAGTCTAAACTTGAGGAACTGATGTGGGTCACCACAGGACGGGATTACTACACCACTCCCTCTTCTGAACCCAGGCAAACAGTTGGACCAGGTCAGAAATCCAGAAAATTCTGTTTTAAAATGTACACAATCTTACTGTTAATGAGAAGGTCGGGCTTCTGATGATAATAAGCCCTCCCACCAAATAAATAAAATCATCCCTCAGGGATGATTTTGCTAATTGACTCTAAGGTCTCCCCTAAAGGAGAAGTAAACAAGGTACTCAAAGTACAATGTGACAGGAAACTTACACACAAGCTCTGAATCTGACAAAAACAAATCTAAAACAGGACTCAGTAACTTAACTTACAATTATTCTTTAATTTGCTAAGAAATAGACATTCAAAATTCACCAGAATCTAAAATATTTTGTAGTACTTCTAAGGAGGCATTTTACATTTCACCTTGAATCAGCACTGTGCAAACATACCTGCTGGTAAAATAGCCACATTTGAGCCAATCCTCTTGTTTATAGATGTATTGCCTCTCCTGTCAGGCCCCTTCCCCCTTGCCTTTGCCAAAAACAACTATTCCTCTCATTGGACTGGGGACTCCATAACCTCTAAAACTGAAAATCTAAATCTTCCAAATCTAAACATGTTCACCTTGAGAACTGAGTATCAACATCTCATCAGGGCAGAAAACACCAATCAGAAAAGGCTGGCAGGGACCCAGGTCTACTGAAGTCCCAGCCCTACGGAAAGGAAAAGAGTACTCCCCATCCCTTCACTTCTCTGCAAGGGAGAGTCAAACAAAGCAAACTACTTGCCTCATAGGAGAGTTGGGGCCAAGAGGCCAAGCAGGAAGCTGTCTGTTCTTTTAACTGGCCAAGAACTTACCACCTTGCCATTGCCCAGAACTAGCTAGGATTTACCATGTCTTACTAAGACGTGAAGTCCTTTCAGTGCTGAGGCACCACCCAGCTAGAAGCAGGCCCCCAAGCACCCATGTAGTCATTAGAAGCAGGAGTGGCATATCTAAGCATGTTGCATGGAGGTTGTTGGCATGACCCCTGCTACAAAGAATACTCTTTAAAATGTACATTTGTTGAATGAAAAGTTCAGAAACACTGCTAACTAATGATAGACATTGAATTAGTCTCTCCTAGAAACTAATAGGCTTCTCTTAGAGCTGGGCTACTTCTACTATGTTGTCCTTGCTTTTTCTGTCTGGGGTCCAAATGGAAAGCCTATGCTACTCGTTCTGCCTGTACTGTCAGGCTTATTACTGGAAAACAGCTTCACTAGCTTTGAGACAGAAGCTTATGTATGTGCAAACTAAAAGTTAACCTAAAATATAATATTACCTTAAATTTGTATAACACTAGATAGCTATGAAGTGCTTTCACATAAATTATCTTAGTTAATAAGCTTCAGAAAAGTGTTAAGTTCTACAGTCCAGAGAAGATGCCAACCTATATGGGTAGAGGGAGTTTCTTTATCTGGAAGTTCCCTATGTCATTGAAATGTCAAGCCTAATCCCTGAGTTGACCCTGAAAATAATCCTATAAAGCAAGTAATATTCTTTTTTCACAGATAAGGATACTAAGGGTCAAAGGCAATATAGTGAACAATTGTTTAAAGTAAAAAGGCCAGTAGCAAGTGACAGAGACCAGAGAACTCAGATCTCCTAATGATTAAACCAGTGTTCTTTCTAACATCCATGGTCTATGGAGAAAGAGACAAATAATTAATACTATCCCAGACCAGAGTGGAGCTTATCTATGAATACCTGACTGCCTGTAGTAGGTAGTAGAGAATAGAGAGACTCAGAATCAAGAAGTCTAAAGAAAAATCCCACCTTATACACCCCTAGCTAGTCACTTAAGCTCTTTATGCCTCAATTTCCCTCATCTGTAAAGTGAGACCTTGGACTTGATGGTCCCACTAAGGTCCCTTCCAACTCTAAATCTGTGAACCCATAAGAAGCAAACATAGTGACAGACAAAACTGTATCTCAGTGTGATGGTGTCAGGATAAAGGCCCCTTATTCTAGGTCAGGCTGAAGGTAGGCCAGTCCAGTGATGCAGGCTCAAGGGTTAAATTGCAATAAGGCCCTCATGAAGAACAAAATGCAATCACAAACAACTTTACTGATAGAACAAAAGAATGAAGTTTCTAAAGGCAAAGCATATAAAAACACAACTCCTCACCTTTACAGTCATCAGATCAAGAACTTAGGGAAATGTTCTCCCTCAAACTGTAGGAGCTCAGATACATTGACTGACACCAATGCCCACTTAGATGGATCTTTTTTACATTTTGGTAACAAAACAGTGAAACCATTTCCCTTCAGTTTAAAGAAGCAGTATTTGCCAGAGCTGCATTCAATTTGGGCTTCCTGAGAGGGAAGGAAAAAGGAGAACAAAGCACCAAGGAAGAGAAAGAGAAAGCTAAGGGAGGCAAAGACAAAAGGGAAAGGGAGAGTAGAAGACCCCAGGCTGTAACAGCAGAGGGAATGTGAATACAGTTATCCAGGATATTGGCTCCTTCCTTGCAGCAATGGTCCTAGTATCCTACCCATATTTCTGGTTTAGCCACCGAGAAGCAACCACAAAGCAAGCCAGGAGATAGTGGTGCAAACTAAACATTGCTGCTACCACACTCCTGCATTATAGATCTATTTCTGGAATTTTCATCAAGTTTCTCCTATCGCCTTTCTCTCGCACTTTGGGCCCAGGACACAAATTTCTTTTTAACTGGAGCCCTGTGTGGATCACCCTGCCCATCTTAATCAGAAAGAGGAGGTAGAAAGATGGGGCCTTGGATTTTTTTGCCCATCTTGTGATCTAATATCAACTTCTCTTTGTCACTCATATCCTTTTCCTAGAGCAGGGCTGTGCCATAGAGAACAGCTCTCATGCCAGAGAGATGTAAACACCATTCTCACTGCAAATTCTGATATTTGTAAGGAACTTAATTTGCCAAATGAGAGACCTTCTGAGATGTTCGCAGTAACCAAGAAATGAGAGGAGAAAGCAGCAACATAGGAACACTTTTTGCAAATTCCAGCCACCTGATCTTTGGACCATATAATGAACAGAAGGAAAAAGAAAAGATATATTCACCTCTACCCCTGATCCATAATCTCTCCCTCAAATAATTTCCTTAATAGAAACCCCAAGATGATACCATGATATAAAGAAACTTATATTTCAAGGATTCTTCTTATCTCAGAAACAAAATATTAACAGAAAACTAAGTATCTCAGGGAGATGTGGGACTATCTGGAAATCATGAGTCACAAATGTTTTGGTGACCTACATCTGGGCGTGACCATTAGGAGCAAGAAGCTTGGTTTCCATCAGAACCAGTCTTTTATGACATACCATAAAAAAAAAAAAACCAAAGTGCTTTTGAGGCACGATAGGCCCAATACTCCTGAAAATCTTTTCTCGCCATTAATGGATGATGTCATTAATTCCATTATCAGAAATCCATCTTTCACCATCATAAGAGTGGTAACAGGGGAGCACCTTGATCTACTAGACTGGAGTACCTCTTAGGGAGTTAAATAAATGCTTTAGCCCTTTTCTGTGAACATTTGTTCTGGTTCCTTGATGAAACATCTGTTCTTTCTGTGATGTACTTGGTAGGCAGAGGGAAGGGGAGGAAAGGGAAAGGAAGGATGCTCCCCTGTTCTCTTGTTGGAAGTCCAAGGGAGATTTGATGGTAGATATGTTCCAAGGAGAATGAGGGGAGGAGGGGCTGGATATTCTCTACAATTCTTTAGTCTATGGAAGGGATAGCTCTTCCTAGCTTGGCCACCAAGTTTCTTTGATATAATTCAGGAGGATATAGGCAAGATTCTGAGGCTACCTATGTCTAGAGTCTGAAATTCCTTTTGAAGTGCAAATACTTCCCTGAACATACCAGTCTTGTCTGATCTCAGAAACTGAGATGGCTCGTGTGTAATTTGGATGAGAGACCACCTGGCATTTCCTCTGAGGCAGAGTGGCATAAAGGAAAGAAGACTAGATTCCAAGCCATCGAGGATCTAGGTTTGGATGCCAGTTCAGTCGATTATTATCTATGTGACTTTGGGCAAGTGATTTCATGTCTCTAGGTCTCAATTCATCATTTGTAAAATGAGGGGGACTGGGCTGAATCAGGGTGTCAAACTTAAGAGAAGCCACTTGCAAAACTCCTGAGACGGGAACCAGAGTAAAATGTAACTGGGAAATGTTTAATAAAATAAATAATACATAGGTATATAGTAACATAATATATAATGAAACATCTATAATGTTAATTTGTGGTTCTCTAAGTCAATAAGTGGAGACCTTTTTATTTGAGTTTGACAATACTAAACTAAATGACCTCTATGGCTTTTTCCAGTTCTGAATTTATGAACCTATGACTAACTCTTGAATCAAATATACCTTAATATGGGTGAAGGAGACCACATGATAGAGTAGAAAGGATACTGGATTTAGAGACAGAGAACCTAGGTTCAAATTCTGACATTCCTACTTACTCCCTTTTGACCTAAGGTAAGTCAGTATCACAGAACATGATTTTTTTATTTGGAAGACTTTTTAAAAAAAATTTAGACATAATTCAGCCCAACTTCCTCATCCTGTAAATGAGGAAACCAAAATCAGGGAGGATAAGGGACATACCCAAGATGACATAGACCATAAACACCATAACTAGGATTTGAACACAGGCCCCCTGACACCAAATGCAATGATTTTTTCTCTATAGAAGATACTGAGTAGGGCAAGGGTTCTTAACCTAGTGTACATAGATATCCAACAGATTTATGGATAAATTTCAAAGGATCTGTGAACACAGATGGCAAAAAAGATTACATCTTTATTTCAATATAATTAATTTACTTTGTAACTAAGTATTTTACTCATATATTTAAAAAACATTATTCTGAAAAGTGGTCCATAGGTTTCAACAGACTACAAAAGGGATACATGATACAGAAAAGGTATCCTGGAGAAGAAGGAGGCAAGAAATCCAATTTATAAAAAATAAAATGCATGGGGCCTGATAATCTGGGAAAGAGTTAATCAGCTTTGAGTTGAATAAGGAAAAAACTAATAATCAATTGGCAAATACTTACTGAATGCCTAATATGTATAATAGAGTAGTGAGGTAGTATGGTAGATAAGAAGAGTGCCAGGCTGGGAGTCAAGAAGACCTATTTTCAAGTCCAACCTCAGACATATACTAGTTGTGTGACCCTGGGCAAGTCACTTAACTCTCAGTTTCTCTCATCCATAAATAAAATAAGTTGATGAAGGAAATGGCAAACCACTCCAGTATCTTTGCCAAGAAAATCCCAAATGGGGTCATGAAGAGTCAACAGGACTGAAAGGATTGAACAACAACAATAATATGTATAATGAATATCACTCAGGGGTGGGGAACCTGAGGCCTAGAGGCCATATGTGGCCTTCTAGGTCCTCAAGTGAAGCCCTGAAGTTAAAGACTAAGTATTGAGGGGAAGTAGAAGGCAAGGTGTAGCAGATGTTGAATAAATGTTTATTACATTAAATTGGATTCAGAGTACTCTGTAACAAAATTCTTCCCTTAAAGAAGTTTGTAATCTAGATAAGGATAAGTGTACTTCTGAAAGAACTAAAAAACGAGGCAGTAAATGATTAATGCTGAGTGAGTGGTAGAATAAGTGTCAGTCACTTAGAGCCTGGGAAGCTTAGAGGAGAGAGTGACCAGCCTGGAGTAGTTAGGACAGGCTTTAGAGATAAGATGGGCCTTGATAAGTAGAATTTAGTTGGGGGGAAGGGAAGGGCTTTGCAAGTGTTGGGTGGGGAATGACCAAGCAAAGATCTAAGAATGGAAAAACTGAAGGTATATTTCAGGGACAACAAGTAGACCAGTTTGTCTGTAGCAGAGGGTTCATAAAGGAAAGTGATAAAAGATGGAACGGGAAAGACAGGTTGAAGGCAGATCAAGAGGGCTCTGCAGTTAGGCTAAGGAGATTATCATTGAAAGTTTCTGAGCAGGACAATATGTATAAAGCAGTATTTTGGAAAAAATTAATTGGGCAGCAGCATATAGAATAGGCTGGAAGGAGGACGTTAGGCATAGGGAGACCCATTAGAGGCTACTACAATTTATCAGGGAATGGGGTGTTTCAACTAGGGTAGCAACAGAGTAGAGAATGGAAAGGCAGAAGCAGATGGGGTAGACATTTGAAAGGAAGGACCCAAAGGACCCAAATGCTGATAAGAAAAGAGGAACTTACAGAGAAGAGTTGAATATCTAATTAATATATGGATTTATGAACTGGAGGCAAGCACTCCCAGTTCTTTGGGTACTTGCCAGGAAAGATCACAATGGCAGCAGGGAGTGAGGCTTCAATCACACTTTAATAAGGCACAGGGATGAATAGGCAAAGTACAGACAAGTGGCAAAAAGGGGGAGATATAGAGGCAGATGGGATGGGGATGGGGATGGGATGGTGGAGGAAGGCAGGCAGCATGGGGAAAGGAATGAAGAGGGGGAAAGTCACAGGGAGTACCTCCTGTAACCTTGGATTAGGTCTGGGAACACTAGTCATCATGGACTTAGAGACAGACAAGTACTGGGGAGGGGTAGGAATTCCAAGTCTCATTTTTATAGAGTTTTGGTAGGGGCATTCCCCGACCAACTTTTCTGTGCCACCTTGGGATTAATTCATTAACATATGCATACATTGTCAGCAATGTCAGCATATGTCTAAATTGTTGGCAAAACTTTAAAATGTACATATACATATCACCTCAAAGTTACCTGCAACATTTGGTGTTCTGTTGCTCTTACAAAGCAACAAAATACCCTGACAGCAAAACCTAGATAACATCATCTGAATTAGCACATAGTGTCAGGGTGAATTTTACTTAATATATGATATAATTTGCAAATTATGTTATTGTTGGACTTGAACTGAAGTCTCCCTGACTCTGGGCCTGGCACTTTTCTTATCTATCATACTACCTCACTACTTGCTATTGTTATTTTATGCCGGCGACTTATAAACTTATTATATTGGGGTGGAGAAGGTGGGGAGTAGTGGGGGGAGTGTGTCAGGGGGCCCTGAACAAGACACAATTTTAACACAAGTCAAAGATGACTCTGAGGTTTGGAGTCTTGCAGAACTAGGGGAGGGTTATTTCTAACATGTGGAGATTAACGTGAGTTCAGGATCACTCAAATGCCATGTCCAGCGGGCAAATGGAAATATAGAAGTGGATTGCTGGTTCCTGACTTGAGAGGCTGGTGTGGAAATCATTTGCAAGGACCTCTGCACAGATCTATTCCATTAGCTTAGCAATTTCTTTAAAGAAGAAATTCTCAACCTTCTCTGAGTCATGAATCCCCTTAGTAGTTTGGTAAAACATATGGTGAGTTCCTTCCAGGGCCTCCATTTTGGAGAGGGGTCTATGCCAGCCCCTTTCAGCTCTGCTTGTGATTCTCTGGACATCACTACGAAGTCCCCTCTCAAGTACCTCCCATCCCTTTGAGCTCCCTTTTCAGTACTGTCTTCTACCATTAGAACGTTAACTCCATGAAGACAGGGACTTTGGGTTTGTTTGGTTTTTTGCTTGTATTTTTATACCAGCAAATAGCACAGTGCCTGGAACATAGTAAAAGACTGACCAGAAAAAAAAAAATCAAAAAACCAAGTCTATGGACAGAGGGGAAGAACTTCTGCATATCAAGCAATAGAGAGAGGGTTAGTGTGCACTCTGCAATTGATTCATTGTTCTGTATCAGGGTATTCAGTAGAGAGAGAGAGGAAATCCAGTTTTCTAGAAGATAAGCACAGGAGCTGAGTCTCTGGGAGTTAATTAGCTGTGAGTCGGGCAAGGTGAGAGCTAATCAATCAGCAAATATTTTTCATATTAAAATATTTATCAAGTACTAAAATATACCAAAAAGCTGTGATATGTTTGGAAAAAGGTGGAAAGGCAGCAGGAAGGAATGGGAAACTCTGGGAGGGAATAAGATCATTAAGTGAAGAAAACGAAGAAAAGATAGAGCAGAAGGCTCCAATGTCTTGTGAAAACTACAATGGTAAAAACAAACAAACACACAAACAAAAAGCCCTACTGTAGGGACAGCTAGGTGACACAGTGAATAAAGCACTGGCCCTGGAGTCAGGAGGACCTCAGTTCAAATTCGACCTCAGATACTTAACACTTACTAGCCCTGTGACCTTGGGCAAGTCACTTAAACCCAATTGCCCTCCAAAAAGAAAAAAAAAGCCCTACAGTGGTGGGAGTGAGGTTGGGAAGAGAGCTCTGTAGAAGTCGGAGAATGAAGATGATCCATCAAAAGAGACTGAAGAAGGGGTCAACTAGATAGAAGGAGTAACAGAAATAACATGGCTTTGCTAAACCAGGGGAGGGGGTAGTTTCAATAAAGAAGTGAGGAGCAGTAATGTCGGGTCTTAAAGGAGATCAAAGGATGAAAATTTTGAAAAGACCATTAGGTTTAACAATCTATGGAGTGAAAGGGTGTAGAAACCAGGTTCCAGAAGACTGATGAGAAAATTGTGAACTACTTATTCAAGAATTTTTGCTGAGAAATGAAGGAGAGAGATAGGAAAGTAGCTAAGAGGGGCAGGAGAATCAAATGAAAGGGTTTTCAAACGGAGACATTTGCTCTTTGTTTAAGCAAAAGATAGTCTTCTATGAGCTGGGAGGAGAGTAGAAGAAAGAGTGCTCTGACCATGGAAAGATGAGCTTCTGACTATCACTATATGGAAAAGACTTTTCTGCTGGGATGGTAGTATGGGGGAATGAGGCTCTGGGGTCAGAAGATCAGGGTTTGAATCCTACCTCTACTGTTGTGAACTTGGGTGGGATTAAACTCCACAGGCCTCAGAGAAGGGGTTGGACTAGATAGCCCTTGAGTTCTCTTCCACATCTAGCTCTTCTATGGCCCTATAACAGCATGCAGTGGTCAAGCTTTGCCCATATAATGTTGCCTGCAACTTAGGCCCCATTCATAACTGATAAGCACAGGAGCCCTGAGAATGATAACACTTGCCAGACCACTGGCCTGCTTCCAGACCAACCTTCATAGCCATCATCTGGACAGGCAACTCCTATGGAGAAGGGACCAGCCACCCCCACCAACTGCCAACCAACTGCCACCCACAGGGCAGGCAAACCAGCATAGCTGAAGTAGCAAGGCACCTTGGGGGAGGGAGAAGAGGTAGCAGGTGCCAGGCAGGTCAGGCCTCCACCTGCACCTTGTCCACCATCTCTCCTCAACCCCAATGTGGATAGCTCAGGACCCTGAACCCAAGACCCTTAGGAACAGCAATGTGCCCAGTCCAGTGCCTTCAGCAATCATCCTGGGAAGCAACCCCAAAGGAGATACAGCCTAGAAACTTCTCGTGCACAGCCACAGCAATTGAAGACCCAGAAAAAGAAGCTCTTACCACCAAAATCCTTACACTATCAAATGGTACAACATTAGAAATGGATAAAATTTTATCAAGGGAAATGACTTAAAAGAAGGATTACCACCTCCTTTGCTGTGGCACCCTAAGGACCATGGGCCTTTTCCATCTGACTTGCAGCTAAAACTTTCCACATGAGGTTTCCACTATTAGAATGTGAACTTCCTGGGAGTAGGGTCTGTCTATTTGTATCCCCAGAAATTAGCACAGTGCTTTGCACTTCATAATCCTTAAGTAAATGCTTTATTCGTTCATAACAATTCCTACAAGAGTAATGTCTGTTCTGGAAGCTCTAACCCGGCTAGCTATTATCCTGGGGCATGTAGTCCTCTTTTAAAAAAATGTAATGTAGGCAAAATGCTTTAAAAACCTTAAAGAACTAGCTAAATGTGTGCTTTCATCACTTAAATAGGGATCCACACCTGGTCATTTTGCTATCAATTAATGCTGTCTGTTGACATCTGTTGCTTCTCCAGGCCCTATGGTGCCTTCTGCACAGCATGAGTTTCAGGATTGCTTGGAGTCAGGGAGGCCCTTATAAGACTATTTATTTCCATGATTTTGCACAACATGTCTCATGCCTGGAATATACTCCCTCCTCCCCTCTCCATTTCAGAATCTCTAGCTTTCCTTCAAAGCTTAACTCAAATGTTTAGTCTTTCATGAGACCTCCTTCCTATCCTGTTCACCTCACTCAAAGTGAGAACCTGAAAAGACCTTAGCCTAAAAGTGCCAGCATCTCCCATTGCATCCAGGGCCATCTCCAGTTGTCCTGATGAATATCTGACCACTGGACCCAGATGACTCTGGAGGAGAAAGTGAGGCTGGGGAACTTGCACAGCCCTCCGTCACTCAAATCCAAGTCAACTGCAAGTCACGTCATCATCTTTCTGGAGTCACGGTCCTCTTCAAGAACAAAGGACAAACACAAAAACAACCCCAACACTAGCGATTCTACTACCCAGAGGTCTCTCTGTGTGTCACTGTGTATATAGTTTTGTGTTTATTTATATGTATACATGGTACTTCCCCCATAGAATATAAGCACCTTGAGGGCAGGGACTGTTTCATTTTTTGTCTTTGTATCCTTAGCACCCAAGCCCAGTGCCTGGCACATTTTGTTTGTTGTTGTTCAGTCAATTTTCAGTCTTGTCTGACTCTCTGTGACCCCGTTTGGGGTTTTCTTGAGAAAGATACCAGAGTGGTTTGCTGCATAGCAGGTACTTATTAGTGCTTGTAGACTGATGAACAATAATTCCTGTACCCCTTGGCCTCCTCCCCACCCCTGGCTCTTTTGCCTGATGTAAATGAAGACAAGGCAAAGTATGCTCATAAACATCTATTTTCTACTTCAGAGTTTGTTGTATACAAAGAGCTCTAATCATTTACAGCAATCTCAGTAATAACCCATGCCATAGGGAGTAGATGAGACGTATATCTTCTTTCCCCTCTCTACCTCCTACTGCTTTTCTGTCTCTCCAGTCTCAAAATCACCTAAGGAGGAATTAATTGCACTCTCTTCTGAGGAACCCTGTCAATGAGACATGCCAAAACTCTGGGTTGGAGGAGGGAAAAGGAGCTTTCAGATTCCTCCTCTGGACCTCCGTCTCTCCCCCTACTTCTCTAATTCCTAGAGGGTAGCCTGTGGCTAGCCTTGTTATCATTTTATCCTCCTGACTAAAATATGAGAGAAACCATGTACTTATTCAAGGTGACTTGAGAATCTGTCTCATCAGCTGAACTATTCAGGCCCCCGTAGGAATATGATCATTTTTAGAGGCCTGTGATTCCTTCATACACATAAATACAAACAAATAGCATTTTTATGCAACATGAAACATCTATGCTGTCACCTACAGAAATCTGAAAATCAAACCCTTTGAAGATAAGGCTGTGGGTATATGTGCATTTACATGTGGGAAGCTTTGGCCTGCCTGCATCAGATACCCAGAAATACTCCTTTTTTTTTTTAAACAAATGCTCAAATCTATTCTATTTTGCAAACAAAATTTCCTGGCACCACCAGAAGGAGCTGAATGCTTAATCTAAGCATGTAAGAGAGACTGCTGATAGGAAGAGATTTCCTACCTTTAGATTAACTCTCCAGGGTATCTTCAATGCAATGCAGTGAATTTTGATGGGGCAGCCTCAGGGCATCTGGTTTTGTCCAAAGCCCTAAGCTAGAGCTGCAGAGACAAGACATAGCACTCTTCTCCCAATGACAACTGGATCTGTCCCTTCTCCTACCCCTTCCCCAAATTCCCCAGCTTTATGCAGGAGGTGCTAGAATTTATCAGAGTTTAATAGAAATTCCTATAGTTATCCTAATATATGTGGATACCTACCAACAACCAAAAAACACACAGGATTTTGGTAATTTGAGGCCTGCTGCCTTTCTGAAGACTATATGGAAGCCTACATGGACTCAACTCAACTATGCACATGGCTGATCTATTTGGTGGCCTCTCCATTTCATATTTTAAATTCCAACTGGTTTTTCACTAACCACAAACATGCTGCTATGCCATCGGTCCATTGCTCAGTGAGCTCAGCAAAAGCAAACTAATTTCAGTTAAGAGTTTGAGGAGGCAGGGGCAGTGTGGGGCAGGCTTGTGCAATAAGTGGAATTTGTCTTCAGTCTCCCTAAACTCCTCTTTCTGTCACCTCACCCTCCCACCTCAGTGCAGTGGATATAGCACTGGGCAAGGAGTTAGGAAAATCTAAGTTCAAATCTAGCCTCAGACACTTACTAGTTGTGTGACCCTGGGCAAGTCACTTAACCTCTGCCTCAGTTTTCTCAATTGTGTTGAGTCATTTCAGTTTCCTGACTCTTTGTGACCATTTAGGGTTTTTTTTTGGCAAAGATACTGGAGAGGTTTGTCATTTCCTTCTCCAAGTCATTTTACAGATGAGGAAACTGAGGCAAAAACGGCTTGCCCAGGGTCACATAACTCATATGTGTTTGAAGCAGGATTTGAACTCATGAGGATGAGTCTTCCTGATTCCAAGTCCAGTGTTCTATCCACTATGCCACCTAGCTGCCTTTCCTCAGTTGTAAAATGGGAATAATAATACCACCTTTCTTCCATGTTCTTGTAAGGATCAAAGGAAATAATATTTGTACAGCGCCTGGCACATAGCACTCTTACTAAAAGCTTGCTGCCTTCTCTTGTTCCCCTATTCCATTTCCCTATGTGTGTCTCACCCATAACCAGGGATACCAGTTCTCAGTAAAGGATCTGATATTATTCACTTTTATCTTAGTTCTAATTTAATCAAACAATTATTTATTAATTTATTAGGCTTCTGTCCAGGGGTGTTCTGGAGCCAGCTCTAAAGGAGAGTCAATCCTTAAATTTTCAGCATGAGCATTTTACACCCCACAAATCCCTTGATCACAAGAAATCAGGTTTTGATTCACTGTTTTGTTGATTGTCAAAATTTAAGAAAATGTTAAGAAACTTTAAAGTGTATGTAAGTACTATTTCCCCCTCCCCCCACCCCCATTAAACATTTGCCACTATACCCCTGTTCATGTATAGTAATCATTGCCACTAGGGAAAGGCCACAACTAGCAGATTGCTTAAGCTCAGGAGTTCTGAGCTACACTAGGGTTAAAACCAATATAGCATTCACACTAAGTTTGGCAATCCCCTGACCCTGACCCTGGAAAAACAGAGCCAGGTAAATCTTCTTTTGCATAGGTAGGTATTACCGTGGATATGTTGCTAGGCCTGGAGTCAGGGAAATCTGAGTTTAATCTAACCTCAGACACTTACTAGCTGTGTGATCCTGGATAAGTCCTGGATAAGTCACTTAACCTCTGTATGCCTCAGTTTCCTCAACTGTAAAAATAGGGATCATAATAGTCCTTAGCTCCCAGAGTTGTTATGTGGATCAGGTGAGATAATATTTGTAAAATACCTAGTACAGTGCTTGGCACATTGCTGTTATTCAGTCATTCAGTCATGTCTGACTCTTTATGACCCGATAGAACATAGCATGCCAGATCCTTGTGTTGGACACCTTCTGATCTGAGAGGCTCATCTTCAGATACCACATCTTTTATCATTCTAATATTTTCCATGGGGTTTTCTTGGCAAAGATACCATTTCCTTTTCCAGGGGATTGCTGTTAATCAGAACTATGACCTGTCCTTCTTGGGTAAATCTACATGGCATAACTCATAGCTTCGTTGAACTACACAAGCGCCTCTGCCACGACAAGGCAGTGATCCCAGAGGGGAGGCAGTTATCTAGAAGGGGCCATAGTGGCGACTTAACGAATACTTGTACCCTTCTTTTTCCTCTTCCCCATCAGCATTGAGATTGGCTGTCAGTGACCATTGTACTTACAGTTCTGTTGTAACAGAGAGACTCAGCTTCTCAAAATAAAAACAAAAATAAACAGATACATAAATAAATAGATAACTGAATGAACGACACTATTGTATGTAAGGCATTATGCTGCCAAGAGGGAGTCACTGAAATCTTTTGACCAGGGGAGTGATCTGATAGGATCTGTACCTTAGGAAAATTATTTTGGCAGCTATATAATTTGAATAGTTTGAAGAGGAGAAGAAACTAAAAGCTAGGAGACTAATTAGTAGGCACTTGGAATGGTATAGGAGAGACATAAAGAGCCCTGAAATAAGTTGGTAACTATGTAAATGGAGAGAAGGGGATAGGTAAGAGGTGTGAAGATAGAATCTTTTTCATTTAATTTTTCTAATTAACAAAAATCTATTTTCTCTCCCTCCTACCTCTTCCCTCCAATTATGACAATTAAGAAAAAATAAGTCTTGTAATAAAAATTTATAGTTAAATAAAACAAAGGGAAGTAGAATCAATGAGACCCTCAACTGATTAGTCTGGGGAAAGGGGAGTGAGGAAGAGGAGGGAATGAAAGATGAGTTTGAAGAACGACTCTCAGTGAATGAGTTTAAGTAAATAAATTAAATGTCAGATATAGTTGCAGTTTAAGTCTTATGGAATTAAAAAAAAAACTTTGTTAAAGAAATTTCAAGCAGTAGCAATGTTGGGGAGAGATATAGATCTGCGGCTCCTAAAATCAACCCACATTCCAAGTTTAAAGGCAGGGTCTAAGTCTGACCAAACCTAATTAGGCACAGGATAGAGAATAAACCTGTGATTTCACTGAACTAGGAAACTCTTAGGAAAGTCTTACCCAGCATATTTGATACCTAGAGCAGTTAATTTTTTAACATAACTCCCTCCTCTAGGCAAGAAAATGATTTTCAATAATTATGATGAAATGAAATGAATAATAATGATGGTCAGAAAGGAAATGCAGACAGTGAAAATTTTCTTCCCTTGAAATTCACAAATATAATCATGCCAGTTTAAAAATATGAAAATAAAATATTACAGGAAAAAAGTAATAGATTAATATTTTAACTATTAATATTTTAAAAGGGAAAATTATACCTACATATTGATTTGTCAAAGTAATGAATAATAACATTTCAGTTACTCTTTAGAGGCTTAATTTCTGCAAACTTGTCAATGACCATCAAAATTGATCTTCCCATATTTATATCAAATAGATAATATAGCCAGATTTGCCAATCTTTGTTCATAGTTGATGAAAGAACACTTTTTATTCACTTTAATTTTTAAAAGTTTCTTTCACAGATATTCAAATGGTTAAGAAAAGTTTCAAATATAAGGATAAGTTTGGCAGAGATTCATTAAAAATTCCATTTATAAGTGAATTTTAGTAAAACCACAATGTTTACAAAAGGCACAATGTAGACAATTATTAAATTAGATCATTGATACAATGTTTTATTTTCTTGATGCATTCTTTAGTTTCAAAACAATTAAAAGAGAACATGTTTTCATTTTTTAAAAAGATAATTAATTAATTTTTAGTTTTCAACATTCACTTCCATAAGATTTTGAGTTCTAGATTTTCTCCCCCTACCTTTTTCCCCTCCCCCCCAAGACAGCATGCAGTCTGATATAGGCCCCATTTATACAGTCATATTAAACATATTTTTACATTAGTCATGTTGTAAAGTAGAATTAGAACCAATGGGAGGAACCAACAAATTTTCATTTTTAAAAAGATTATTCAAATTCAGAAAAATATTTTCTATATGAAAAAAATTTGCCCTCACCAAACAAAAACATTATACCTCTTGATTTTCACTGTTTCCCTGTTTTGAATTTTAAACACAAATAAAAAGTTCAAGTGGTCACACAGAATTAGGTCAGCATCTTCTTTGCAAATCATAGTCTTAGAAAATTGCCCCTAGCAATTTCATATAGGTTATATATGTGCAGTCATTTAAAACATATTTCCATATTAAGTCATGTTATAAAAGAAAACATGGACTGAAAAATGAAAAATAGTATGCTTTGATCTGCATGCATCATAAGTCTTTCAGAATTGTCTTGGACCACAGCTTTGCTAAGTCACTCACAGTTGATCATCGTACAATGTTGCTATTACTGTGTACAATGTGCTTCTGGTTCTTCTCACTTCACTTTTCATCAGTTCATATAAATCTTCCCAGGTTTTTCTGAAGTCATCCTGCTCATCATTTCTTATAGCACAATAATATTTCTCACCATCATATACCACAACTCATTTAGCCATTTCCCAATTGATGGGAATCCCCTCAATTTCCAGTTCTTTGCCACCACAAAAAGAGCTGCTATAAATGTTTTTGTACAAATAAGTAGGTGTTAAGTATCTGAGGCCGAATTTGAACTCTGACTCCAGGGTCAGTGATCTATTTACTGCACCACCTAGCTGCCTCTAATTGGGAAATATTTAACAAAATAAAAATAATTTTTTAAACAAAGAAAGAAATTTTACCTCAGAGGCGTCAGCCTGTGGCCCAAAGGCTACCCACAGGACTTGAATCACCTTAAAAAAGTAATTGGGAAATGATTGACAAAGTAAATAAAACCAAAATAAAACAAAATTTTAATTTGTGATTTTCTAAGTCAGTGTGCCACCCACCGAGACCTATTTCTATTTGAGTTGACAGCATTGGCTAAAATACTGATAGGGTTAAGAGTCTTAGCAAGAGTCACAGTTGTTAGATGTCAAATGCCCTCCTTGAAACCAGGCTTTTCTAGTTAGGCCATGCTACATCTTTCTATATTATATTATCATATAATGTAGTCTAATGTTTGAAATAAGTTACTCTGAGGTTATATGCACCACTGTTTCTTTCCATTAATCATGAAATCCTGGAGTAGGAATCAGTCAAGGAAGCAAAGAAAGGCATTTACTGGATCACATATTTGTCGAGTCACCAAAAAGGAACATTTACTCATGGAAATAGATTTCTATTCACTTAGCCAGCAGCTTCTTTGTGACAAAGCTGACTACTGACAGTATCTTCTCTAGGAATCTGTGTATTGTTCTTGGAACAAATTGCTTGAAGAAATCATGAGAGTTCCGAGTACACCAGCGACTTCCCTGACAATCAGGAGCAAAAGTATCAATTTCCAATGACCAACTAAATGATGATTGTTACTAGCAATAATGAGAGGAAGTTTAGTATATAGTATCCTTGCAATTAGGAAGATTCCAGTCCTACTGTGAATATATCCCAGCTTTGTCATCATGGATCAATCACTCAAAATCTCAGTACCCTGTGCAGTGCTCTGAGGCTATAAATTACAGATGTATGTGTTGCTGATCTCTATCACTGGAGGGAGTTTCCAAAGCAAGAATTCCCCATATTGATGAAGTCATAGAACTACCGGCTCCACCCCCTGCAATAAAAGATTAATGATAACATTTCAGTAGTGATGTTAGTAGTAAAGAAAACAATTATCTCATCAAATTAGAGGGTTGGGGGTTAAGCTGGAATTTCCAAGAACCCTTAAAAGAAATTTCAATGAATAAAAATAACCTATCCCATAACAAAATATCTTCAAAAACCAGAGAATGGTTTTTAAGGGCTTCCCCCATGTACTCCCTTGCCAACTAAGAGCTCCAAAATTATCTAATTTTTAGATTATTTCATACATATTTCATGAAATGGGCCTTTCAACACAGCTTTTACTATGGCTCAACTTTCTAGGATCCTGTTCTAAACACAAAGACCTTGTGATTCCATAGTGTCAATGGCCCTGCTGTCCCATCTCTGATTCTCAGCTTATCTTCAACATGTGCTGCAGGATAGTTTAACAAGAGTCCAGGCAGTCAAGAAACAGCTTGGAAATCTCATGCTCCTCCCTGTAGCTATCAGTGGTGGAATAACATCCTGAAAATCGATGTGTGTTATAAAGTATCCCGGGTCCAGAGTTAACAGCTGTTCCCCTTCTAGTTTCCCATAATAGTGTTTTTGAGGAGGTCCTTGAATTAAGTTGGCTGAGTATTGCTGAAAGAGAGATAATCTTTGACTATCTGAGTGTCCATTGTCCCAAACCCATCTCCAACACACATACATGAACTCCTCTGGATATATTAGAAGATAGAGATCACCGTCTTCCAACGTCCAATCTGCCCGTATGGCATCTGTTATCTTCTAGACAGCCAAGTAGTACAGTGGATAGATAGAAAGATCAGAGTTCAACTTTGGCCTCAGACACTTACTAGCTATGTGTCCCTGGGCAAATAACTTAATCTCTGTCTGCCTCAGTTTCCTCATCTGTAAAATCTATCTCCCAAGGTGGTTGTGAGGATAAAATAATTTTTATATAATGCTTTACAAACCTAAAAAGTGCAACATAAATGTAAGTTATGATGATGATGGTGGTGATTCTAATCTTTGACTTAAATATTCATATAATAGTAAGACTATTCCTACTGCATTTTTAGAGGTCCAAAACCATTAAGGTTCCAGTCTAACTTTTCAATCTTATATTCCACTCTTCCACTAAAGAAATTCTCCTTTTGATAGAGAGGTATGGGGGCCATGGGTACAGAATGCTGCATTTACTATCATATGCAATCACTTTGCGAGTCATTGTTCCTTAACTGTTCTTGCTTACAATGAAGGAGAGCTGAATGAGGATCAAAGGCAAGAAAGATGAGAGATAGAGGATGGTTCTATCATAGTAAATGACTGGAGCATTGTAATGGTAATGAGAATCTGAAGACCTTCCCTGATTTGAAGGTCTTCCCTGCCCCCTAATAGGCTGAATGTAATCACATGGAGCCTGTGGTGGGAGGAGTTTGCTGAAGGGTGGAGCAGAGCCCACAGGAAGTGGGAGTCAGAGTAGCTAGACTGTGGGAAAGAGAGAACGGCAGGTAAACACACAGCTAGGCTTGTGAGTGTTGGTTTGTGGGAAGGCTAAAGGATGGTGTGGCTCTCTTTTGTATTAAGGTGTATTAACTTCTTTGCTGCTGTGATGGATTTGGCTTTCTGGTTTCAGGATTCGGTTTTCTGGTATCTGAATAAATGTTGCTTCTGTCTTCTATATGGAGAGTCTATTATATTTTGCAATTCAGAACTATGCCAGCATATTTACAGTCACCATTGGCACTTGAATATTGTGTTGGCATTACAGGTATAAAGAACAAAATTGATCTGTAGCAACTAGGATACCTCTTTCATATGTGGGACCCCCAAAAGTAACATCCCAAGTTAAAAGTGCTCTACGGGTCTGCATATACCCAGAACCATGGGTCACAGTTTCCTTTTTCCTTCTAGTCAGTCATCATCAACATTTATTAAGTGCCTACTATATGCCAAGCACTGTGTTAAGTTCTGGGACATAATTTGTTCAAAGCAAGGGCGTAAGGACGGAAAGAAAGGGTTCATGTTTATGAGATTATTATAGCAGAATTCTTTTTCTTGTAGGAAAGAATTGTAAATAAAATGGATGCCCACGAATTGGAGAATAGCTGAACAAATTGTTGTAGATGAATATATTGTTATAAGAATATGCACTATAAGACATCATGAATACGATAGAGTCTGAGAAACATAAGAAGACTTGTTGGAGTTTAAACATAGTGAAAAGAGCAGAATCAGGAGAAATATTTGCACAAGGACCACAATGATAATTTTTTAGGAAAAAAAGAAACCTAACACAACCCTGAAAAAACTTCACAAGCGGGAAAAGCTGTGACCAATTGTGACTTCAGAAGGTTAATAATAAAGCATGCCTCTAGCCTCCTGGCATGGGTAGACCAGGGGTACAGAACAAGACACAAAATCTCAGATATCACCAGTGTGTTGATTTGTTTTTTCCTTCAATGATATCAAAATCATCCTTGAGGCTTGGTTGGTTCAGGGGATGAAAAGCTCAGGTTGCTGGCATCACTTCCTGGTTACCTGAGCACCATGTGCATTCTCATGCTTGGCTGGCCATAGGTGATGAGCAGCTTAGACAAGGGAGATTTACACAGCTGAATCAACTTGGGAGTCCTCAATGTCCATCCTTATTTCTTTCCTACTACATCTAAATAAGTTTTGTTAATTTGAATGACTTAGGAGTGTCTCATTTTGTTCTAATAATGAACAAAAAGTACCACGTGATTGGCCTGAATCAGGCCCAGTCCAGAATCCCACTGAACCCCCACTGTCTCCATATTGCTTTGTAAACTATACAGAGCCATCAAATTATTATCATGTTAAATATATACAGTATAGACCAAAATATAATCATATGAATATAAAAAAGAAGCCCTCTTCTCCAAAAAGTGTTGCTACCTTGTGGAATCTATTGTATTGTTGTCTTGTGCTATTATTTAACCCCTTCAAAAGTCTTCTATTGACTCCTTATGGCATTGGTGGGACCTTGGTTTCTCAAAGGCAATGCCAGTGGAGCTCAAAGTTTAGAAGGCCATCTTCTGCCAGAAAAGTTTCCATTATAGGCTTGGCAATGAACTGTATATTTGGAGAGAGGCTCATCATCAGAAATTTGGTTACTACAAGATGAATTTGTCAGCTACAACAACTCATGAATACCTTCTACTAAATTGCAGGAGAGTGTAATTTGCTGAAGTATTGTGTTATATAATGATAGGATCATGAATTTAGGACTGGAAGGGCCTTCTCAGGCCATCTAGTCCAATCCCCTCATTTCAGTCATGAGGAGCCTGGACCCACAGAGGTTAAATGATTTGTCCAAGGTCACTTAGGCAATAAATGACAAAGGCAAAATTTGAACCCAGGTCCTATGACTCCAAAACCAGTCCTCTTCTCACTATACTCTTGTTTACCTACACCAATATAATCGTGGATACCCATAGCATTAAAGAAGTTTATTTTTTCCCAATTATTGCATTTATTTTATATGTCCCAAACTTGACCATATTTTCCTAGAGAATATATTTCTTAAAGTACTTTCCAAAGGACCTGTAACAGTATAAAATCATAGAATATTAGACCTTAAAAATAACTTAAAGAAAGTGCTGAAAAAAAAGTTGATTGATTTAACTTTCATAAATCCAGTTTAGGAGTATTTTAAATTAATTTGAAAAAGAGAGATAGTAAAGTAAATCCATAAGACCATAGGAACTTCGAGATAGAAGGGATGTTAGAGAATTTCTTAAAACACAACCCTAACCGTATCACTTCCTTACTCGTAAAGCTCCAGGGGGTTGCTATTGCTTCTCAGATATAATATAAATTCCTCTATTTGGCATTTAATGCCTTTTGATAACCTGGCCCCAGCCTACTTTTATCACACATTATTCGCCTTCATGTACCATACACATGCCAGCAAGACAACAACAACAATAAAATCCCATATATTTCAGCCAAAATGGTATACTTGCTATTCTTTGTACATGCCGTCCTTTATCCCATCTCCATGATTTCACAAAGACTATCCTCCATGCCTAGAATGCATTGCCTTCTCACCTCTGCCCCTTGAAATCCTTGCTTTTCTTCCAGGCTCAGCTCAAGTATCATGTCCTATATAAAGTGTTTCCTGATTCCTGGACCCTTGGTTGTTCATGGTACCTCAGATTACTTCCTATATATTTTGTATTTACTTATATGTATGTATGTATGCTGTTTCTCTCAGGAGAATGTAAGCTTCTTGAGGGCAGAATATCCTTAATGCCTACCACAGTGCAGGGCACTATAAGATGCTTAATAAAGTTTTGTTGAATGAATTAATCATTGATTCCAATCTTATCATTTTACAAGTGAGAAAAGTGAGGCTCAGAGAGGTTAGATGTTGTGCCACTTCCAGAGGTCACAAAGTCAGAGAGGGACGGTGCAGAGGACAGTGTTTGGCCTAGAGTAAGGAAGACTCATCTTCCTGAGTTCAAATCTAGTCTCAGATGCCTATTAGCTGTGTGACCCTGGGCAAGTCACTTAACCTCTTCACCTCAGTTCTTCATCTGTAAAATTAGTTGGAGAAGGATATGGCAAACCACTCCAGTATCTTTGCCCAGAAAATTCCAAATGGGGTCATGAAGAGTTGGACACGACTGAAAAATGACCGAGCAATAACAAAAAATGATGACAAGGTCCTTACTTTCTAATTAGAGGGATAAGACAAGTGTCCCTTCTGAATTTCACCATCTGCAAGGTTTGCACAGAGAATTAAGGAAAACAAACACATGACCTGGGTGTGATTTTCTTCTGTTTTGTTGGGTTTTTATAAGGAAAGAAAAGGGAAGGAAAAATGAACACATGAAGAAAAAAAATAACAAAAAAGGGGAAGAGTTTACTAAATCTTAAAAATGGAGTGAGTGAGAAAAAGCAAAAAAAATGGAGGAATTGGAGTGGTGCACGAATTAATTTTACCTGAACTGGGGAAAAGATAGTTAAACACACATACAAAGCCTTTGGCAAACAAATACATTAAAATCTACAAGAAAATAGTCAGGGACAGGAGAAAGAAGGTGGAATTGAGTATAGAGTTGAAAAAGGAAGTTGCAAGAAAAGTCACAAGCAAAACAAACTTCAACTTTAGAAGATGGATCATAAATTAGGGAATAAAAGAAGATTTAAAAAGCATAGGAACCTAAATTAAATTACATATTTAGTGCCATATCAATCAATCTACCAAAAAATTACTTTATAGAGCTAGAAAAAATAGTGACAAAATTCATTTGGAAGAACAAAAAGTCCAGAATATCAAGGCAATTAATGAAAAGAAATGCTAGG
>CM053582.1:467611515-467697075 GCA_028627135.1 Pseudochirops cupreus | reverse complement strand
TGCGTATCCTATACTTGATTGCATGCCACCATGGGTGGGGGGGAAGGGAGGGGAGAAAATTGAAACTCAAGGGATTGTGGAACTGAATCTTGTAAACTAAAAGTAAATAAACAAGTCAATGGGGAAAAAAAAGCATGGGAGCCATTAATTGGCATCTGAGCCAGGTGAAGAGAAGAGGAATGGTGGCAGGGTAGCGTCCATTTCAATTATATATTACAAGTGTGGGTCACAATTCTTTACTTTTTTATTTTTTTTCTTTGTAAAGATGGGATGGGAGTAAAGAGAGGAAAAACTTTTTTAAAGGATATGATGGAGGAGAATACACAATTAAAAATCATATGAATAGGATAAACTCATTCATAAAATGAAGCAGGGTAGTAACAGATGAGATAGAAGAGTTTCACAGTAAGTTGTTTGCAAAACATAGAACTAAGATAAGAGGTTAAAGAAGAATTAATTATGCCTCAAATAAATTTTTAAAAAGCAGTGTGGACAATCATGATCTTGGATAAGACAACAATAAAAAGAGATATTGTTAAAAGAGATAAGCAGGGAAATTTTATGATGCTTAAAGGCACCATAGATAATGAAATAATGTCAGTATTTAACACATATGGACATATATGGCATAGGATGGTGATTTTTCAAAAAGGACCAAAATGACATTACTATGTTAGAGTCAAGTTACAGTGTGTCTGTCTGTGGTTGATCAGACCAATACAAGCTTGAAGTGCTCAGACACAAACAGTCCATGTGAACATTTGGCAATAGATTCTCTAAATTTACACATTTTGCATTTCTTTCGAACTACTTCAATGCTTATAAAGCACAGTACCTTCTCTGATAAGGGCACACCATGCTGGGTGGTCCTGTGCCAGTGTCTTCCATGTCACACAATCAATTCCAAAGTCCTTCAGAGAGATCTTGAGAGTGTCCTTGTTTGCTACTTCTGACCACCATGTGAACGCTTGCCTTGTGTGAGTTGTCTGTAAAATAGTCTTTTAGGCAAGCATGTTTGGCATTCAAACAACATGACTAGCCCATTGGGAGTTGCGCTCTCTATAGTAGAGTTTGAATGGTTCGCAGTTTCAAGAAAGAACCTCAGTGTCTTTTACCTTATCTTGCCAGGTGATCTTCAGAATCTTCCTAAGTCAATTAAAAAGGAAGTGATTCAGTTTCCTGGTGTGGCACTGGTATATTGTCCAGTTTTCACAAGTATACAACAATGAGGTCAGCACAACCGCTCTATAGACATTCAATATGGTAGGCAGTCTAATGCCTCTTCCAGCCCACACTTTCCTTTGCAGCCTCCCAAATACTGAGCTAGCTCTGGAAAAGCATGCGTCAACCTCAGTATCAATGTGCTCATCCCTGGAAATTATACTGCCAAGGTAAACAAACTTACCCACAGGACTCAAACCTTCTCCATTTGCTATAACCAATAGTTCCATGTATGGATGATGTGGTGCTGGGTGGTGGAGCACCTGAGTTTTCTTGGTGTTAACTGTTAGGCCAAAATGAACACAAGCAGGAGAGAATCTATCTATACTTTGTTGCATCTCAGCTTTAGAGACCACTGAGTGAGTGTGCAATCATCTGCAAACAGAAAAGCATGCACCAATACTCCCTCCACTTTGGTCCTGGCTTATAGCCTTTACAAGTTGAATAATTTACCATCAGCTGAACTTGATGCTCTGTTCATCCCCATTAAAGGCATTCAACAACATTGCTGAAAATGTGCTAAAAAGCATGGTAGCAAGCATACAGCTTTGTTTCACCCCATTGGTGACTGGGAATGTGTGAGAGCACCAGACCCTGGGCAAGCATGCCATCATGAAATTGATATACAATATTGATGAACTTCTTCAGACAAACAAATTTTGACATAATTTTCCATAAGCCCTCACAGCTGACAGTATCAAAGGCTTTGGGCAGATCAACATAGCATAGAATATAAGCACTTAAAAGAAAAATAAATTGAATTATAGGTTGAATTAAAAAAAATAAAGCAATTGGGAACCTCAATATACCCTTTTAGACATACAAATATAACAGAAAGATAAACAAGAAAAAGGTTAGGAACCTGAACAGAATTTTAGAAAAGTTTGATAAATCTCTAGTAATTACTAAATGAGAATCAAAAGTAGTACATGCATAACAGTGTTAAAAAAAATTGAAATGAGCTATGGTGCAAAAACCTCATAATAAATACATCCTAACAATGCAATAAATTGTAATCAATAGAGTTCATTTGAAGAAAGGATTCAAATTTAAATGGAGACCATGTAATTTAATTCTAAAGAATCTGTGGGTTAAAAAAACAAGTCATAGAAATAATAAAAAATTTCACCAAAGAAAATGACAACAGTGAGGCAACATACCAAACCTTTGGGATTCAACCAAAGCACTTTTTAGGGGAAAATATAAATCTCTAAACACTGCCACCAACAATAGGAAGAAAGAATAGATCAACAAAGTAGTCGTGGTACTCAAAAAACTAGAAGACCAACAAATAAAAAAAAATCCAAACTTATACAAAAGCAGAAATTCTGAAAACAAAAAATATTATTGAATTGATTGAAAAATAAGATTAGTAGCTGGTTGGGTAGAGAGAAGGGTTTGGAGAGAAAGATAATGAATTCTGGTTTAAATACACTGAACTTTCAATATCTCTGGGAAATGGATGAATGTTTACAAAAGTACAACATTTAGCTTAATGGAACATTAAGTAGAGAATTTAACTTAGAAAAAGAAATTGGATAATCCATAAAGGAACTCCCAAAGGAGAAAAATATCCCAGGACCAAATGGATTCACAAGTGAATGTATAAAAGTAGAATTAATATTAGATAAAAGAAGAATTAATTAGATAAAAGAAGAATTAATATTAGATAAAAGAAATTGATAAGCTGTTTGCAATGATAAATAAGTGATTTTATTAATTTCTTTCTATAAGGAAAATATGTTCCTTTTACCTAAACCAGTGAGAGACAAATCTGAGAAAGAGAACTATAGACCAAACTTTCTAATGAATGCTACTAAAAATGTTGAATAAAATATTAGTGGAGTATACAGCAACATGTTAAAAAGATTATATGCTATGGCCAGGTTGGATTTATTTCGGGAATGTAGGATCTGTTCAATATTAGCATAACTATAAATATAAGCCATGTCAATAAAAAATTAAAACTACATGATTTATCAACAGATACAGAAAAAAAATCTTGAAAAATTTAACATCCATTTATGTTAACATTAAAAAGAATAGGAATAAGGGGTGGCTAGGTGGCACAGTGAATAGAGCACCGGCCCTGGAGTCAGGAGGACTTGAGTTCAAATTCGACCTCAGACACTTAACACAAAAACAAGCTGTGTGACCTTGGGCAAGTCACTTAACTCCAATAGCCCTCCCCCCCAAAAAAAAGATAGGAATAAATGAACCTTTCTTAACATGGTAAATAGTATTTATCTAAAACCAAGAGTTAGTATTATCTGTAATGAGGAAATGCTAAAGACTTTTCCAATAAAAATAAGGTTAAAGCAAGAATATTCAGTTAGATAAGAAAAAGAAATTGAGGTAATAAATACACAAAGAGGAAACAAAATTATCACTTCACAGATGATTTACATAGAAAGCCCTAGACTCAATGGAAATTAGTTAACATGATTAATAACTTCAGTAAAATAACAGTATATAAAGTAAAACCACAAAATCATGTCTTTCTGTATATTAAAAATAAAATCTGCATTAAAGGACAAAAAAGAAATTCCACTCAAAATACCTATAAAATGTATTAAATATCTGGGAGACTACCTATCAAGACCCACAGCTAATACGTGAAGTCAATTACAAAACACTTTTTTTACAAGAATAAAAATTAATTGGGTAAAATATTAATTACTTATAGTGTCAATATAACAAAAATGGCAATACTACCTAAATTAATGTATAGATTCAAATTGTATACCAATCAAATGACCAAAGAACTACTTATAGAATAAATCAAAATAATAACAAAATCCATCTGTAAGAACAAAAATTCAAGAATCTCAAGGGATATAATGAAAAAAGTGGGAAGAAAGGGGACCTAGCAACGTGTATTCTCAAACTATTTTATACAGCATTAGTGATCAAAACTGTTTGATATGCAAAAAATCCAGAAAGTTGATCAGTGGAACCCATTAGCTTCACAAGATGGAGATGCAACTGAACACCGTAGCATATTGTTCAATAAACTTAGAGACACAAACCAATGGGAAAAGGACCCACTATTTAATTTTTTTAATTGTTGGGAAAACTAGAAAGCATTCTGTCAGAAGTTAGGTTCAGATCAACATCTTATTACCACATACTACAGAAAACGCCAAATGAATGCATGACCTAGATATAGGTTATATCATAAATAAATTAAAAGATAAGGTTGGTATTTTTCACAATGATGGATATGGAGAGAGCACTTAATGAAATAAAGGATAGAGAAGATCATAAAAGATAAATGGGTGATTTTCATTATATAACATTGAAAAGTTCTTTTGCATAAACAAAAACAATGAAGTAACAATTTAGAAGCAAATTAGCAAACTGGAAAAAATAACTTTACAACACATTTCTTAGGCTAATATTCAAGATAAATAGGGAATTGATATAAATATACTAGAACAAGAGCCATTTCCCAATAGATGGATAAAGGAACCTAATATATCAACAACTATATAAAAATATTCCAAATCACTAATCATAAAAATGAAAATTAAAACAACTCTGAAACTCTACTTCATCCCTAACAAATTAAAAAAGATGACAAAAAATAGAAAATGATAATTGTTAGAGAGGCTGTGGGAGGACAGAGACACTAATACACACTTGATGAAGCTATGAATTAGCCCAGTAATTCTGGAAAGCACTTTAGAACTATACCTCCAAATCATTAAACTTGTCTCCGAAATAGTACTATGACCTATCCCCTAAAGAGATCAAAGAAAGATGGAATGACATATATACAAATATATTTATATATTTGTATAAATTTTTTGTTGTTGCTGTAACAAAGAACTGGAAACAAAGTGGGTATCCATCAACTAGAGAACTGCTTAACAAAGTCTGGTATATGAACATAATTGAATATTATTGTGCCATAAGAAAAGATCAAAGGAATGGTAGTAGAGATGCAGATAAAAACAAAAAGAAAGAAAAGAACAACAGTAGAACATTTAAAAATACACAGAAAAGGGCAAAATAAAGTTCAAAAAAGATTCAACCAAGCAGAGTATTGTAGGTACTGCCATATTAAATTCAATATATGCTTTATAAAATCTAAGCTATATGCAGTAAAGATTTACAGTTTCATATACAAAAAAGCCCATGAAAATAATTGCATTTTATGCGCCAACATCTGTCACAGAGGATGAGAAAGTACAAAAATTCTGCAAAGAAGTCAATAAGCTTAATAATCTCAATAATCAATATATACATGTTTATATTCTATGACTTTAATGCAAAGATTGAAATACCTATTTCAATTTGACTATGGGGAGAAATATATTAAAAAACACAAGAATTAGGAATGAGTGAAGACATAAAGACTACACAGAAGGCTCATGCTTTTATATTATGAATACATTCTTTGAGAAAAGAATCATCAGGAATTGGACATAGCAAATGACAAGATCACGCATACACATGTGTAAAAACACACACAAAGATTCTATTTTAACATTCAGGAAACAACTTTTTTACTGATGTGGGCATCATTTCTTATCTATATATGGTCAAATCACTAACTTGTTAGAACAAAGATCAAAATGAACATAAAATCAGAAGAAAGGAAATTCAGGGGAAAATATATTTTTAGCAATTAAAATAATTACATTTTGGTCTCTATAAGTTACTGATGATTAAAACTGAAGCATGGACAGAAAAAAGGACATAGACACAGATTATAATACTTCATATAGGTATTCAACTGATATAAAAGAATTACCATAAAAAAAAGACCACAAGAGCTCAGAAGAGGCCTTTAACTGTAAATTCTCAACATACTTTCCAGGCACAGAAATGCAAGAGACGTGGGTAAGATCAACTTAGAATATAAGCTCACGTGTAACATCTTATGGAGAAGGATGATAGAAGATTATGAATGGGATCACCTCATAAAAGAGAGAAGCCATGGAGGGTAAAATTGATTTAAAGATAGCTTGTTGAAAGTCCCAGTTAAAAAAATCACCACAAGTTAAAATGGAGGACAATGAATAGGAGAAACATGGAAAATATCTACAAAGATTTTTTTTTATAACAAATTGTTTTCACCATCAAGGATAGCATAGTTGCCATACTTGGACTCTAAGGATTCTAAGATTTAATATCCTTGATGTGCCTTTTGAATGGGTAGAAATGGCACCAATGAATACAAACATGGAACAAGAAGCAGGATTAGACAAAAACATGCCCAGAGAAAATCTGGACTGGATGTGATAGCTTATGAGGCAGAAGACAGACCAATTCATAATGTACCTGAAGGAGGGGAAAATATCAAAGGTGTAGAAATCATCTGAGACCATATTAATGTTTAAAAAGGCAACTGAGGGGCAGCTAGGTGGTGCAATGAATAGAGTACCAGCCCTGGAGTCAGGAGGACCTGAGTTAAAATCTGACAAGTGCCATGTGACTTTGGGCAAGTCACTTAACTCCAATTGCCCTGCCTCCTCCCTCCAAAAAAAAAAAAAAAGCAAAAAGGCAACTGGGAGGACGTCAATATCTACCAACTATGTGCCTATTTTTCCTTCTCTAGAAAATTCTTAAAGTAGCACTGTGTAGTAGGTATAAAGTGGACATGAAGCCAGGAAAACCTAGATTCAAATCTTGCCTCCAACACGTAATGGCTGTGTGACCCTGGACGAGTTACTCTCCTTATAAAACGCAGAGAAGATGCCGACCTGCATAAGTGGAGAGAATTTCTTCATTTGGGAGTTCCCTATATTAATGAAATCACAGGTAGGTCCCTAGTTCTATAAAATTCATATGAGAATAATCTACAAGTGCATTGAAGGCATTCTTCATAATGGTCCTGCTAGAAAACAGGCAGATTTTTGCAAGTGTTATTTCATAATAGAATAAAACTGCAGGTGCCTTCCCCTCTGAGTTACTTCCTGTCTCCTTTCTACAGCTCACAGGTACTCAGTTATGTACATATTGCTCCCTCCATTAAAATAAGGGGTTATTTTTGCCTTTCTTTGTGTCTGTAGTTCTTAGCACAGTCCCTGGCACATGGAAAGTGTGTAATGAATGCTTGCTAACCGACTGACATATTTGACCTCCCAAGACTCAATGAAAGATGTAAAGAACACAAGATCCCACTGCATCTATGGTTTGTTGATTTGATCCCGTGGAACCAAATGTTGCCTTAAAGGCTCTCTTTCAACATAGTCTCTCTCACCCATCCTTCAAAATTATTCAAGATTCCTTGGAAGATATAAGAACAGAGATAGCCTTGTTCCATGACCATCTGAGCATGAACAGAAAGCAAATCCTAAACAAGGAGACGTATGGTTACTGAAAGTATTTACCCCTGTCATGGAGAAAATCTGTCATATTATAGAGTCCAAGCTGAAGAGAGAGACCCTACAAATGGTGAGGTCCCCTAAAAGAAAAACAGAGAAAGAATTGATAAATAAAAGTATGTATAGAATGATTTTACATATATACATATATACATGTATATATACATGTATACATATTTGTGTCTAATTGTAGCCTTGGTGGGGAGAAGAAAGAAAAGAAATTTATATGATAATTTTATTACATATTTAAAAGGAATAACAAGTTGTACATAATAGATTTGCAGTTTCATGTGCAATCATCTTTTTTTATTATGCCGTGTTATAGAATTACTTGTTTTGTTCCATAAGTTAAAAATTACATAAATAAAATTGAAGAAGCAAACAAACAAAAAGATACTCGTGTTTGCAAATGACATTGTCTTGTTGGCATTGAGCCCCAGAATATGATAGCGCCTTCTGGAAGAATAAATAACCCATCCAAAGAGCACGGTCCAACAATCCACTTTTGAATTGCCAAATGGATGAATGTTTATTGCTCAAATTACGACATACAGTGAGATAGATAACCTAGAGAGCTCATCCATCAGGATATCTATGTTTTTATATGTCTTATCTATCTGTTCATCTCTCTATGTAATCTGTCTAGCTGATGTACACAACAAATGCACAATGGGTTGGGCCCAGAATTAAACAGGAACAGGAGAAGGGACCAGAATGCCTTCAAGAAATTGTAAACCCCCAGAAACAAAGGCCCAACCACCTGTCAGATGGGTTGGTAAATAGTTTTCTTTCTTATTTTCAGATGGGAAAACTACAACCTAGAGAGGTGCTTTACCCAAGGTCACATGGCTAGTTAGAGGCATATTTGGGGATTCCAACAGAGATCATTTCATTCCATTTCCAGGACTCTTTTTTTTTTTTTAACACTCTGTACTTCCTCTCTCCTGAGGTTGTATGTCTTCTCACGTTTCCCTTTAAAAGTGAGATAGTAGAAATTACTGGGTTTTAAGGATCACTACTAAAAATCTCCAGTCTTCCTATTATACAGACTTTAGAGAAAAGGAGATTTCTCTGTGTTCTTTTAGTCACTATCTCAGAGAATAGCAGTCCTCATGGTCTGGGAATGCTTGCATTTAGTGGGATTCTGTCTCCCTTCCTTTGGAACCTACTTCATCTCAATCATGGTGACCACAAGACAGTACAAATAGTACAGTGAAAAGAATGATGGATTTTGGGTCAGAAGATCTGGGTATAAATCTTAGCTTTCCTTCTGAATAGTGACATAATCTTGGACTCAACTTCTGTGGCCCTCAGTTTCTTTTTCTATAACGTGAGGAGGATATGCCAGAAGGTCTTGTAGTTGGGAAGACCTGAGTTAAAATCTTGCCCTAATCACTTACTGTGTGACTTCTATCAGCCTCAGTTTCCTCATCTGTAAAATGAAGAAAATAGTAATACTCCCTCACAGGTTTTTTTGAGGATCAAATGAAGTAATAGAATTATCATTATAATAACAATAATCGTGCTTTAAGGTTTGTAAAGCACTTTTTACATGCTATCTCATTTTTATCTTCACAACAACCTGTGGAAGTAGGTATTATTATGATCATATAGGAAAACTGAAGCTGAAGGATGTTAAGTGACTTGCCCATAGTTACAAAATTAGTAAGTGTCTGAGGCTGGATTTGAACTCATACCTTCCTGCCTCCAAGTCCAGCATACCAATATATTATACCACCTAGCTACCAGACACTTTATAAACCTTAAAGAATTGTATAAATTTATCATCATCATCATCGTCATCCTCATCATCATCACTTGAGTTCCTCACCAGTTTTAGAGCTATGCTTCCATGTGACCATTAAAACTGGGAAAAGAAAGCAGCTTCTTTCCAGGAGAGACTCCAAGGCAGCGTTTTGACTTCATTCCTCTGTACAGTCACAGGGCTTCTCAGGGTTCTCTAAATGAGACTGTTCCCCAATCACCTGGGCCCCTATCCCTCATCCTTGGTAAGCTGAGTAATCATAGCATTGCTTCAGTAATAGGCCAGAGAAGAAATTAATTAAAGAAACAAAACCCTATACATCTAGCCTCCAGTAAGGTCCCATGGTGCCAGGCCAACCACAGGAACAAGAGAAAAGGTTTCATTTAATAACCACAGTCAACCCCTTCTCCTGAATGTGAAACGCCCTAGTAACCAAATGCCAATGTGTGTGTTAATGGTGCTTTAGAAGATGATCAAGTGGTTGGGCAGAGCCAAAGATCTTTCGTTCCTACCCACTGTCTGGTCTGGCCCCTGTTTCCTTTTATGGTCAAGCTGAAACTCCAGCAACCAACCAGGGATTATCAAATGGAAGGTTGAGAGCTGCTTGTCATTAAGGTAGGAACTGCAGAGAGCACACCACCAGACACTGGTCAGCAGTTAGGAATGGTGGTGGGCTATGTGAATAGGCCAACTCTCTTCTTTCACTTCTGTGTTCTTTTTCCATTTTCTGGAATTTTAAGAGGCACAATTGTTAAGACTACTTGGAATCATAAAATCATCTCATTTTAGAGCCAGAGATAATTTTGCAGATGAGGCAAAATTAAGTAGGGGAAATGACTTATCCAAAGCCACATAAATTCATTAATGATTCCCAGTCTAAGATTCTTCCTACTCTGTAGAAATATGATTATTATTGACAGAGGTGATATGAGTCATAGTGGTGAGGGAAGGGAAGTACCATAGTACTTTATGGCATCACAAGATGAGGCAAAAGGGGGCATCCTCTAAAGATAGTCCCCCCCAAACTAATAGGTAACTGAGTCCTCTTCAGACTTATCTTTAGGACTCAAGTATGACAGAACCAGAACTGATTTCTTGGGATGAACAGAGAACTGAGAATTCTGGTACCTAGGCTAATTTAGTTGGGAGTTGGAGCACACAAAGAACAGCCCTACCTGGTCAGATGTAGTTATACCAGCAAACCCTATGGAGGAGGCAATGGGATGGCAGTTGGACCCTAGTGGTAGAAGGCAGGCTGTGGGTATAGGATATAACCCAAATGACACCATGTTGTAAGGAGAAAGGCTAGAACACTGGCTTAGAGAGGAAGTGTATCCCCCTTAGATGTTGTTGGTATCTTGGGGCAGGGGTCCATTTACCCTGCCTTAGTTATGGCTCTGACCTTAGTTATGTAGTGAAGGTGAACGGGAACCAAAGAAGACTGGTAAGAAGAAGGAGACAGAATAAAGGAAAAATCAAGAGAAGTGATGGTGATCTTGAGTATACAAAGAGAAACAGTAGGAAATACGCCTTCTAAACTTCTTGCCCGTCAAGTAATCAGGAGTTGTGGTCTATCTAATCCCATATAGAAATCATTCAAGTTCTGACATGACTTTGGATCCTGCTTCTCCAGCTCCTTAAAGTGACCAGCAAAGAGCTACAGCATTAAAGCCAAACCGCATTTAGAAAAACTTGTCCCTTGAAGACCAGCTTTAATTTAAATAGAGACTTCACCCCAGGCCACCACTTAGTTCAGACATCTACTCTTTCAAATCAAAGGGTATTTATTAAATGCCAAGTAAACAATCTCCTCTCTGGTCTGGCTCCAATGTCTCACGCGGATTCTCATTCCTACTTTACAGAAGTGTAAGTTGAGGACCAGAAAGGCTAATTGCCTTGCTTACAGTTGCACAGCATGAGGAATGCTGGCATGGGGATTCTCAAAGTGAGACTTCTTTTCACCAAGATCCTTCCTTTTATCCACTGGCTCACATTACCCCTCTCTCATACTGAAAAACCATTCAAATCAGGCCCTGCAAGCTCGAAAACCACACATTTTAGTGCTCCTGCCGAAAAACTGATGGGTACCATATTTCTCGTCTGACAGCCAACGGTTGTAAAATCTAGCCTCCTTCTTTTAATTGCCAATAATTTTCCTGTTAGAGGGAGCTAACTTTGAACTCTTGGGAAGACAAAGGCCCCTTTGTGGCTTGGTATTGGGGGGCAAAGGGAGCGTGGGGGAGCGTGCATAAATAATATGTGGAACAGCAACCCCAATTATATTTTGCAACCTCTCTTGTGAATATAAAATAAAAACCACTTTATTTTGAAAACGTCTCCTGTGCCAAGTTCCTTAGGACTGTACAGAGAGAGCTCAGGCTTCAGTCCAGCTTTACCACTGTAGTCACTGTGGTATCACAAGGGTGCCAGCACCAACTGTTAGTATATCAGTCTCCTAAATTCTGACTGTACCGAGACGGGTGGATAATAAAACATGACACTTATGTCTTTTTTTCTTCTTTTTTCCATTTACAGGAAGTCAAACTCATGCATGAGGAACAAGTCATTTCTTTACCATCAAAAGCTGGAAAGAAAATGGTATATTCCTCATCCTCTCCTCTCTCCTCCACCCATTCACTTACATCATCCCAAGTTTTTCTAAGACTGGAATTCTTAACTTTTTTTTTTTTGTAGCATGGATCCCGTTGCAAGGTTGGTGAACCTTATCTCTTCTCAAAATGTTTTTAAATGCACAAAATAAAATCAAAAAGGAACCCTAAATTTAGTGAAAATAAAGATGTACTTTTTCCCCTAAGTTATGAACCCCTTGAAATCTATCCATGGAACCCAAGTTAAAACTTCTACCAAAGGTCTTTTCCTTCAAGGACTCTAGGGGATGAGGTTAGGGGAATTAGAAGTGACAAATCCAAGGGACTTATAAGAAACAGAACTGGTCCTCTTAGCTTATGGAAACTCCCCAAGTCAGTTCACATTCTTTATAGTCCTCAGTGTTGCTCTTGGGGTCAGTAATATTGGAAATCAAAAACATCTCTGTCCTATTACCAGTCCTGTGGGGATAAAGGCCAGTAGAGAAGGCAAAGCACAGCTCTTTTTTAGGGCAGAAAGGAGTGATGACTCAGAAAGGGACAGACCTGGGAGGAAGAATCTTGGTTGAGTATCCTTAGGGCAAAAAAATATATGTATGCATGTATATTTGTGTGTATGTATGTATACACACATACACACGTACACACATACATAATGCATACTCTCTCATCTCTCACTGCTCACATAAACCCAGAGTGGGTACATATATGTGTATATAATATGCACACATGAACAACACACAAGTGCGTGCATGGACACAGCCACTGGGCAGTGAGAGAGAAATGATGCCAATAATACTGTAATAATGGTTAACTTTTTCAAGGTAATTTTATAGCTATTATCTTAATTACTCCTCATAAATAATCCTGTAAGTCAGGGTGGGCAGATTTCCCTCATTCAATAGATGAATAAACTGAAGTACAGAAAAGTGAAGTGATTTTTTCAAGGTTAATATTAGGGTAAGGACGAGGGCAAGGGCAGCTAGGAGGTGCAGTAGATAGAGCATCAGACTTGGAATCAGACTCAGTGACCCTGGGCAAGTCACTTAACTCTGTTTGCCTCAGTTTCCTCATCTGTAAAATGAGCTGAAGAAGGAAATGGCAAACCACTCCGGTATCTTCACCAAGAAAACCCCAAACGGGGTCATGAAGAGTTGGACACAACTGAAAATGACTGGACAACAACAAGGAGACTATCACATGATGCTATGGAAAAGAATGTTGAGTTGGGAGTGAGAGGATCTGGGTTCAAGTCATGACTCTGTCATTCACTTCTTGTGTTACCTTTTAGGCAAATCACTTAACTTCTTGGCCTCAGTTTCCTCATCCTCATGAGAGGATTGAATTAGATGACCTTCGGATGTCCCTTCTACCTCTAAATCTATTAAACTATGACTTCTAAGCTCTTCTTTTCTTTAAAAAAAGTTTTATTGATTTTTTTTTTACACTGCTGTTGTCCCATGATCTTCCCACTGGACAGATATCCTAGCTAGAATTTTGAAAAATCTTCCTTTACTTCTTTCTCAGAAAAGTCCTTTGAAAAGTCAAACAGAAGCAAGTTATTTGTTTTTGTAAGGACCACCTACATCAGTTCTCCTATACCACCAGTTTCAGTTTTAGTCACCATGCTTCCTAATTCACATTTACTTTCACTTGTCTACTGCCTAAACGTAGCCATGTTCTGTCGGTTTGGTGGAAGTTCTATCTATATATCTGTCTATCTCTACACACATATGTTAAAAAAAAAAAAGGAAAGAAAGGAAGGAAATCCCTAAAGCATTTCCAAATACCCCTCATTTCATAAGTTCAGTTCCTATTTTTTTCTCCCTTAAATTTGCCCTTAAAGTCCACCAACTGTTGCTTGCAGCCCTAAACTAAATTAATTAATATTGTTTCACACACACACACACACACACACACACACACACACACACACACACACACACACACACACACAAAAGGAGTAACAGATCATGGAAAGATCCAAAGCCACGGAGCCTGGTCCCTCAGGTTCTATTCCCTGATTCTCTTGACCTAAAGGAGTCCCCATTTAGTTGACTCTACAACCAATGGTGCTAAGGTCAGTTCTTATGGTGTCCTTTGAGATACTCAATTCATTCAGTCAAAAGCAAGAACCCAATAATCATAAAGGATGCTCTTACTTGAGGGAGGAATGGAAACCAGTAGCTTATCTTGGGAAGCAGAAGGTATTTCTTATATTAGTTTCCTTTGCATTCTCAATAGTATCTGGTATGTTCCCCATAAACAAAAGTACTTTAAAAAGAATTCCAAGAACACTAAATAATTTGCTTTTTTTTTTATATTTGAAGTGATTTTCATTCTAATGGAATGGGATCTTCCATCAGTTCCCTCACCGCCAGGATTCTGGCAGGCTAGGACTACTCTAGAGTACAAATGGTATTTGCCCAGTGGAGTAACATGGATCAGTAAGGAGAATTAGCCTGTGGCTTCTGCTGCAACTTGGCAATTCCACCTTGTGGCCTGATATTAAGGCTGGCCTGTGTACAGAGAAGGCCCAGAAAGTATGTGAGTTGGCTACTGATTTGCACCTTCTCACTCCTGAAAGGAATTGGGAAGAACTTTGAATAAGGCATTTTGTAACAAGATCAAAGAAAGGAAACCGTGAGCCTAAACTTGTTCAGATACATATCCCCCCTTTTAACCTCCAGGTCAAAATATACAATGCTCCCAAAGAAATGTACAACTGTTTTTTTTGATGTGTATATAGCTATTACTAAAGTAATAAGGACCTATCAGACCTATGAACTGTATAAGAGCTGGATACCTTGAGGTACATGAGGTCCCTAAAAAGGTGTATGTGTATGTTTGGAGTATGAAGAGCTGATGAACAAAATACAGAATCCAAACTCAATAATGTTGTCTAGGGGCCAGTACTACTCAGCAATATGGGAATTTGCCCAATGTCCTTGAAGGAAATTGTCCAGCTCTAGTCTATACTAAATATCTTGGCAAAAAGTTCTCCCCATTCACCCCCTCCCTGTCCCCCTTCTGCTAGCAGGCTCCTTTTTCCACAATTGATTTTCTCTGCCTCCTGACCCTCCACTGACTACTCATCTCCTACAATATGAGACTAACATCCCTATGGGAGAGTTAGGCTCACAGCTCTGACTAGTGAAGAAAGCTGGATAAATAGCAAAAGCAGCCTGGCTCCCTCTCTACCTACAGTTCATGTATGACTTCACTTGCCAGTCTGATGTCATGTGAGGGCCCAGGGGCTGCCTTGTTCTTGCAGTTAATAAACCACAGAAGATCTTTAGTCAAGGAAATTGGCTTTGAGAGCTCCCTCACTCCAAGGGACTTAGCTGAGATGCTGAGCTTTGCAGGCTTCCCAGAGAAAAGCTGTCTTCTTCCCTTCCCCAATCTGCCCACAGAGCCATGACAGGGTTTTGTTTATGGTGCTTTATTTCTCCATCTGTTGTCAGAGGAGAACAGCCAGCAAACAGGAAAACTTGCATAATCACAACAAAACAAAGGTTTGGGGGGATGACCCACAGCTGCTGAAGGGTTCTACCAGATCTACTCCTCTTCATTCTCAAGGGCAAAATCACCCTTAGACCTGGTGGCAGGTAACCAGTGAGCTACAGGGGAGGAATATCACTCCAGGATATGCTTGTTCCTCAACCAAGAGATTTTTTTTTCTCTGAAGCATCTACCCTGGGAAGGGCTTTTCCCAGCAATGACCATCCCTTTTCAGAACCATTAGTTCATAAGCATTTCTAAAGCACTTACTATGTGTCAGGACAAAAAAAAGCAGTACCTGATCTCAAGCAGCATACATTCAATTTTTTAATTCAATTTTTTTTAAAATTCAAATTCTGCATTCTCTCACAATTAGAGTTGCCCACTCCCCACCCCTTGAGAAAGAAAGAAAAACAAACTCCCTGACACAAACATGTAAAATCAAGCAAAACAAATTCTTGCATTGGCTTTGTCCAAAAAAAACCCAAATGAACATAAAAACCCAATCTTAAATCTGTGCTCTGAGTTCATCACTTCTGCCAGGAAGTGGATGGCATATTTCATCATGAGTTCTCTAGAATTGTGGTTGGTCATCATGTTGACTAGAGTTCCCAGGTCTTTCAAAACCGTCTTTACAATACTGTTATTGTATAAATTGTTTCTGGTTTGCTCATTTCATTCTGCATCAGTTTATATAAGTCTTTACAGGTTTCTCTGAAACCATTCCCTTTACCATTTCTCATAACACAATAGTATTCCATCATGTTCATATACCATAACTCCTTTGGTTATTCCCCAACTGATGGGCACCCCCTTGGTTTCTAATTTTTTGCCACCACAAAAAGAGCTACTATAATTACACACACACACACACACACACACACACACACACACACACACACACATTTTTTATACACATAGATCCTTCTCCTCTTTAATCTCTTTGGGAAACAGACCTAACAGTGGTATAGCTGGGTCAGCAGGTAGGAACATGCAGGATACAATCTATAAATAACTGGCAAGTTTGTCCTCAGTATAATACCTCCTACCTTTTTCTTCTCTAGGCACAGCCACACCTTCAGCCTACAGTCTGGCGCTCTTAGACTACTTCTAAACATCCAGGATCCCCAACTTTGAAGACTAATTATCCCTGCCCTCCTGAATAGCCTTAGGATATATATTCCTACGGATTTCCTTCTCTTTGTCCCCCTCTCCCACTGGATCTGTCCTAATTTCTCTGGGCTCTGTCAGGCAACTGGATAATCTAGGTGTTAATGGCTGATAATGTTTCACTCTTTCCAAAGCATTTTAGCAGGGATTTCCTGTCGTGGAGAAACAATGCTTAACACTTGGCCCTCCATATGGTAGCTGCTTATTAAATGTTTGTTGAATTGAAAACTCAAAAGGAAGACATCTTCTGGAGTAGAAATTTGGGGGCCGTAATGGGAACATAAAGGATATGTGTTTGATCAAGGGCATTTTAAATAGCACTCTTCAAACCAAAATACATACAAGGTTAATTGTTTGAAGAGGTGGGGGTGAATTCTAACATCTGGGAAGAAAGAGCAAAGGCTTCATGTGGAAGGTGGCTCTTCAGCAGAATTTGATGAAAACAGATCAAAACCTAAAATGATAGTGGGAATAATATGAATTAGGATACAGAGGATGAGGGGTTGCCTTTTGAGATTCAAGGAGGTTAAGCTGAGGACTTTCAAAAGGAAGTGTTATTTCACACAGAGGATAATAAACATACAGGATGCAGTGTCTCCTTAGCCTAGGCAATAATAAATTATAACAACTCATCTGGAAAATAAGGGAAAACTCTAAGCACAGGGAAATTGCTGTTTTAAAGACGACTCTTCTTTCCAATTTAGAGTGTCTTCTCTAGCACCACAGCCAATCTTTAATGAGAAAAACTCAGTCATTAGCCAAAGTATCATTGGTTTGCTAGTTCTAGCTTGCTTTCCCTTTATCTTCCCACCCTCCCACTCATCAGCCCCATTCACAGGGATCACAAGATTTAGAGATGGAAAGAGTTTTGCAGATCATCTAATCCAACCCCTTATTCTGAAGATAAGTGTAAAGGGGGAAGGGGTAAACAGCAGGCCCCTGCAGTGCTCTGGCTAGTGCTAGCACTCACTAGCTAAATGAGTGCTAAGCCTGCCTATAGCCTGGTTGTTTCTAGGAAATCGTGGTTCAATTCTAAAAAGGCTCTTTGCTTTGGGATGACATAGAAGAACCACTCTGTGACAGCAGAAGGTGTGGCAAATTGGATTTGTCAATAAACCAGGAAGGATGGACTTTAAAGGGAGTGCCTCTATCCTCTGATGATCTCCTCTCTCTCTCTGTCTCTGTCTCTCCCCTTTCTTCTCCTCCACTTTGTTCTCCTCCTCCTCCTTTTTCTTTTCTCTGTGACTCTCCTTACTCTATCTCTTCTCTCTCACCCTATCTGTGAATGTCTCAATATTTGGATCTACCTGCTAGACTTCCTGTGAGGTGCAGAAGAGAGAGGTCACTCTTACCCTTAACCTCAAAACACGGCATCTGAGAGCACATGGAAACTAAAGTAAAGGCAAACCAAGTCCAGATCATAGGTCCCTGGCTACCTTTTCTTTTCGTGTTCTCTCCTGAGCACAGTAATCTAGAGACAGACATTTCCAGCTTTGAAAGTAACTTGGTGAGTTTGAGATGTAGGAGCTCATGGGTCACTCAGCAAAAGCTGACTGTCAAGAAGAGGCATTTCCTTATTAGAAAGGATGGCCACCAAGAGGAGGATGAGCCTAACCCCTGGCCAAGCTTGCCAGGAGACATGAATCTAAAGGGCATTGTTCAGATAGTACAGAGGTACAGATAAATGCCAGTTCAGTATTTTGCATGTCCTTGGGTCTGCTACTGAAGTCTTGCTACCAGTAGCATCAGAAGTGAGAGAAGAATGCTGAGTAAGCTCAGAATCTGTTCCTGGGTTTAGGGGGATTTTTAAAAATCTTATCTTGCATTCTGGGTGTCCGAGACTATGGAAACAGCTAGACTTGCTTTATCTTTGATATATAATTTCTGTTCTGGAGAGCTTTGAAAAGTCTCGGAGATTAGAGAAAATGTCTAGTCTGCCATCTTGCTGCTCAGGTGACCTGGGGGAGCTTGTCCTCTTTCCATTATATCTTGCCCTTATTTGGCTTCCCTGCCTGAACTAACAGAATCAAATGATAGGGAAATAATCTCCCCTACAAAACTTAAAACAAAATTGACTAATTTTCTAGTCATTCATTATTTGCTATTTTTTGAGTAATAATAGTAAAAATAATATTAGCTAGCATCCATATAATGTGCACTTTACATGAAATCTCATTTGACCTTCACAACAACCTTGAGAGGTGGGTGCTATTGGCAGCTAGGTGGCACAGTAGATAGAGTGCTGGGCCTGGAGTCATAAATACTTGAGTGCAAATCATGCCTCAGACATTTACTTGCTATGTGAACATGGGCACATCGCTTAACCTCTGTCTGCCTCAGTTTCCTCATCAGTAAAATGAGGATAATATTAGTACATATCTCTTAGGGTAGTATTTAATGAGACAACACTTCTAAAGTGTTTAGCACAGGGCTTGGCACATAGTAAGTACTATATAAATGTTAGATAATTAGTTTGTCCAATTTACAGATGAGGAAGAAGGCATAATCTCTGCACTGGAGAAACTGGATGAAACAGTATGAGCCCCATTCATGAGCTGTAATCTGACCATAGGGAGACATGGTTGAGTTGTGAGTTTTGCCCCCATTCTCTCTCTGCCCTTGGCTCGGGTCACCATGTCTTAAATGTCCTTCATCATGACATATGTCCCAGGTGCTCTGGTGACTCAATTGAGGTTATAGGTTGAGAAGGAAACAATACCCTGAGTGGGAGCTCACCCCAGCCTACTGTGCCTATGGTAAGTGAATCATCTGCTGCTGTTGCCGCTTACTGATTTAAGGCGAGGATCTTATTTCTTCTTTTTAGAGTTGCCCCCACTAAAACATAGGCTGAGATTTGACCAGGAATCACTAAAAATAAATATTTAAACACCACAATTGTGCTTCTGGGTTAGCCAAAGTGGAGGCATCTGAATCATTCTGTCTCTTTCAACCCCCAGGGATAATAATAATTCTTGGCACCCAGCCTCTCCCACCCCTCACTCTAGAGGGTTGGAGTAGGGGTGGGCAGGAGAGGGAAGGAGAGAGGCTAAAATGCTTGTTTCTCAGCTTTAAGAGATACTCTATCAGAGAAGATTCTGCTAATGATTTTTTTTTAAATCAACTCATCAGTCCCTATTTCCTAGTGTCCTGATAAAACATCACTGGTCAGAAAACAAGAGAATAAAAGGGGAAACAATCTCTTCCAAGAATGATTTCTTCTTCTGAAGCACCAAGTCAAGAATGCTTTAGTCTATCTTGTCAGGGTCATTGGTATGCTTCAGCCATCCCAGGCTGCTAAGCAAACCTGCTACTAATGTTAAGGAACACAAATTCAGAGCAGGATCCCAAGAAGAATGTGTATGTTACTGCATGGCATGTGGGGCATCATGGTGTACTGGCAAGAGAGCTGGCTTTAGATCAATTAAACAATAAACATTTGTTACATACATCAGTGTTATGTCCCAGGTACTGTGTTGGGTTCTAGAGATATTAAGACAAATTTTTTTAAAAAATTCATTAATCTCTACCTACCCTCAAGAAACTTGTTTATTTTCTTGTGGGGAGAGAGCAAGTCCACATACAAGTAAATATAGAATATGCCAGATAGTTAAATATAAGTAGTTATGAGCAGGGGGAGTTGTGGGTAGGGGGATTAGGGAAAGTCTTTATGTAGAAGGTGAGGCCTGAAATGCATTTTGAAGGAAATGAGTAAGGAATTCTGTGAGGCAGGGTGGAGGAGGGGGCACACTCCAGTCATAGGGGCTAGACAGAGATGGGAGATGAAGTATCATGTGTGAGGAATATAAAGAAGGTCACTTTGGCTGGATTGCAAGAAGGGAAATCACGTCCGACAAGAAAGGTTGGGGATAGGTTGTAAAGGGCTTTACCAACCAATTTGGAGGGAGATCAATGGAATCATCTAGATGAGAAATCATTAGGGCCTGAACTAAATTGGTGGCCATGAGTACAGACTTAGGTTCAAATCCTGGCTGTGCTAGTCACTACTTGTATGACTGTCACAAAAATTCCCTGTGCCTCATAGACTAAATGAACTCTAAGATTTCTTCTGACCTCTAACTCTATGATCTTATAAGGGAGCCAGAAGGGGATCTGGTTAAATGGATGTTTCCATTTTGTTTAGGATTTTCTTTTTTCCTTAGCCTAATCTATCTAAGTGCAACCTTGATCCAATTTAGAAGGTTTTCAGAGGTTGTTTATTTTAAAAGGCATTTTCTTTATTATTTGAAACTTGAACAAAGTCCTTCTAGCTTTCAGAGGCCAGGTTATCATCTGGAGATGAAACCAGATACCTGTGAAGTGTTCTAATTGATTCCCCCCATTCCCATTCTCAGACATGTAATTAGAATTTGCCCCCCCATCTCTCCACTCGTACCACTGAAGTTCAGGGCCCATCCTCTTGATTACTATTATCCCCTAATTTGTTTCCCTTCTTCCATTCCTTCTCCTTCCTGATCTATTCTTCACACAACTGTCAAAGCAATCTTTCTAAGGTACCCTTCCTCAAAAACTTTCAGTTGCTCCCTGTTGTTTCTGGCAGGATAAAATGCAAATTTCTTGGCCTAGCTCTTACAGATAAGGTTCTAAACCTCCTTTCTAGAAAAGGAATAACTCTAAAAATAGAATAATTATTTCATATTGCTTTAGCTAATCTTGACTAGTACCTGTCCATTCTACTTAACGTTTCATCTCTCACCCCAGCAAACTGACACAAACCTCCTCCAAAGTCACAAGGCATTCCCTTGTAGATTCTTCTGTTTAGGATCCTTGTCTTTCTTCGTGCCCCTCCCCCCCAAAAGGTATCAGTTCCTCTGGGATTCTGTGGGTTACTCATTTCGATCACATCCAGCTCTGCATGATGATTTGGGGTTTTCTTGGCAAAGAACTGGAAGGGTCTGCCATTTCCTTTTCCAACTCATTTTACAGATGAGGAACTGAAGCCAACAGGGTTAAGTGACTGGTCCAAGATCACACAGCTAGTAAGTGTCTGCGACTAGATTTGAATTTAGGAAGATGAGTCTTCCTGATTCCTGACCCAGCACTCTATCCACTGTACCAACTAGCCGCCCTTTCCTCTGGGAAGTCTTCCCTTATTCCTGGGTCATTTTCTTTGTACACATTATATTCCCCCTTCTCTCTCCAACAGGGGAATGGGGTTGAGGAACGGTAAAACAAAAGCTCTTTGAAGGCAGGCATGATTTCATTTTCAGGGAGTCTTTTTATGCCCAGTGCTCAGCCTCATGCTCTACACATAGTAGGTCCTTAATAAATGTTTGTGGAATTGAATCCCCTCATTTGTTTCATTACCTTTGATGTTTCCATTTCTGAAGTTCCCCTCCCTCAGTTTCTTACCCAGGAAATGTCCTGTCTCATCGAGTTGATCCTTGATTAGATGCTCTGACACATCTCTACACAGGGAGTCTCCCCATTATAATAGAGTGTCAGATAAAGCCCGATCTAGCAATTTACCTTTGCCTGCTGACAGCTCAATCAGTGACTCATCTTTTCTGTCTCGATGCTATCCTGTGTGGGCTGAAGGCTCTAGGGTGGGACTAAGGAGGAGTGGAACATCACCTAGGGAACAGAAGGCAGTGACAGGCTAAGTCACAGGCTCAAGCTAGCCCCCAAGTAGTCTAACCCAACTTTCAGGACCCAGCAAAAGATTTAAAAACCTTCTAGTGTAGGGTGCTTTTAAGGGAGTGTTGAAAAGGATGACCCTATGAAACAGGGGGCCCTGAGAACTGGAGGATTATTAATAGGGTTGGCCTGATTTAAAGGGTAATAGGAAGACTTTTCTAGTGGGGGAAAAAATTTATCCTCGAGTTTTACAATTAAAAATGAAAATTAAAATGCAGATGTCCCTGGGAGAGGTAACACACCCAGTGAAATTCATTCCCCACTGAGGTGAAAATGACCAAAATCATATTCCCAGTAGAGAAAAATAGCAATTAAATCTGAGAAGTAGACAAATGATAAGTGGTTAGAAAGAGACACAGAAGCAAATAAGTTGACATTTCATTTAAATTTATATGCTTTTTTTGATATCTGAAAATAATTTAGGGATTAAGGTTTTATGCATTGATGTATTTATTTATTTTGCTTTTAGGAGGGCAATTGGGGTTAAGTGCCTTGCCCAAAGTCACATAGCTAGAAAGTGTGTCAAGTGTCTGAAGTTAGATTTGAACTCAGGTCCTCCTGCCTCCAGGGCCAGTGCTCTATTCACTGCACCGCCTAGCCAGGCTGATTGATTTATTTTCAAAAGTTGTTTTTTCTAATTTTTTAATGGCTACTTACTAGCTGTGTGATCCTAGGCAAGTCACCTAACCCTGTTTACCTTAGTTTTCTCATCTGTCAAATGATCTGGAGAAGGAAATGGCAAGCCACTCCAGAATCTTTGCCAAGAAAACCCCAACTAGGGGAAGAATACGCCTAATTGACAAACAAACAAACAAAACTTCCTAAGTTTCTAAGACAAAAACTTTTTTTTTTAAAGATGTTAATGAATGAAATCAGACTCTCTGTGGAGAGCTGGGAGAACTGGGAAGCATAATGACCCTGAAGATGGGTTGGGATGACAGTGGGGTGGGATAGAGGAAAGTGTATGGGAATGTAGACAAGTTCACCTGCTTCACAATTTTTCCTCTGAAGGACTACCCTGATTATTAATCCAGCAACATGTTATATTGGAAAGATCCGGACCTGGGAGTCAGGAAACCTGGGTTGTAGTCCTGGCTCTGGGCCTCAGTTTCCTCAACTACAACATAAGGGAATAGGATTAGGTGATCTCTAAGACAACTCTGATGTTTTATGAGCCTATGAAATAAAATAGGATTGTGGCAGTGTGGAACAGTAGATGTGACTGTAGGGTTTAACATCAGAAAAGCCTGGGTTCAAATCCCTTCTGAAACTAACCAGCTGAGTGATACTGGACAAATTATTTAACCTCCCTGAGACCCAGTTTCTTTATCTGTGAAATGAGGATAATTATGCTTGTACTGGTGGGAAAGCATCTCAAAACAGAGTGAATTGTCAGTGTGGAATGAGGTATGTATTTTCAGACATGCCAATTTGTGTTACTTAAATGTACTTATCTATATGGCCAGGTTCTAATTTGAGGAGAATCTTTGGATAGTGACAGTAATGTTTTTAAAAAGCACCAATAAGGGGTGGCTAAGTGGCACAGTGAATAGAGCACTGGCCCTGGAGTCAGGAGGACCCAAGTTCAAATCTGGCCTCAGACACTTAACACAAAAACTAGCCATGTGACCTTGGGTAAGTCAGTTAACCCCAATTGCTCTAACCTCTCCCTCCCGCCAAAAAGCAAAAAAAAAAAAAAGCACCAATAAAATGTTTTTAAAAGAAAAATCCTTTAGCAACTTCATCACAGATTTGTTATAAGCCTCATAGAAAATGTTAGAAGGGACCTCAGAAGCCATTAGTACAACTCTCCCCTTTTCTAGATGGGCAAACTGAAGTCCAGGGAGACCAAATGACTTGCTCAAGGTTAGAAATCTCCGAGGCAGGATTTGAATCCAGACCCTCTGACTCTTTCCAGTGTACCATCCTCAAATGAGACAACACATATAAAGTACACACAAACTTTTAAGTGTTAAACAAGTGTCAGTGACTTAACATCATCCCTTCACAGAAAATGCAGCTGCTACTAAGTGAATATATCCCACTATTATATATGGTAGTATACTTCAAGGTCCATTGGCTCATTGGACCCAGGATTTCTAATGCCCAGTCTTGAGTTTGCCCTTCCCATGGAAGTAATATAATTTTATTTACAAATTTAAGTGTGCAGGCCACTTTAAGACTGATAAGCTAGAGATCTGATGAGGCTTAGATTTGATGATAACGCCTCTTGGAACAGACCTTTCTTGGAACAGTTCTGCTTTGAAGAGTGCTTAGTTAAAAGTCAGAGGACCTGGGTGGGAAGACCAGCTCTACTACATAGTATTTGTGTGACCATAGGTAAATTACTAACCTCTCTGGCCTCAGTTTCCTCCTTAGTCAAATAAAGGAGTTGAACTAGGTGGTTTCTAAGATCCTTCCCCACTCTATGATTCTGTAATGCTAAGAAAAGAAAAAGAAAATACTTTTTATGAGATATTGCAAAAGGAACATCCTTTGTCAGATCCTGTGTCCCAGTTTGGGGTTTGGAAAGTATGATGGCTGTAGTTAGTAACATTCCAGGACTTGCCTTCTCAGCATCTTCTTGTACACAAATGTATGAGACCCCGTCCAAACCAGTAGATGGCTTCCTTTCAGCCACAATCTTTCTACTCCTAGAAGTTGGTCAGTTTAGGCTGGGCTTACTGAAGGAAATGCAAAGCATCACCTCCCCAGTGAAGGGCCATTGCTAAAAGAGAAGGGTTTTCAAAGTTTTCATGAGGCATCAGTTGGCTGTTAAAGTTTCAGGAAGCAGTGGTTTTGAGGCATTCCGGGAGGACGTTGCATCACAGAAGTCTGTCTATGTTTCACACTGATAATAAGAAAGGCCTTTTCAGCTTCTCTCTGCTATGCAGGGGATGAACAGAAATCTTGTTAAGCACTTGGAAATTATTCTTGGGGAGATCCAAGTTCAGTGATTGGAGATGGGTTTCACTTGCAATCATGGAATCATAGGTATAGATTTCAAGCTGGAAGGGACCTTAGAAGTCATTCAGATCAAACCCCTCATTTTCCAGCTCAGTAAAGTCAACCCACTCCCTCAGAGACCCAGAGAGATAAAAGGACTTGCCCATGGTCAGCCTCTCAGTCCTTCAGAGAGTATCTTATTATATAGAGAAGCTGCAATTGGGCTAGATGCCCAATAAATATTTGTCCAGTTGAATTTATCCACCTGCAGTCTGAGCCCCAAGAGGCAGAGGCAGTCTACTCTACTCTTCTGGAGATAGAAAGTGTCAGAGGACATAGAAAATGAATTGTTCATATTTATATAGAGCCTTAAGGCTTACCAAGGACCTTCCCCCCAACCACCCTGATAGAAACTCTGGGTCCTCTGACTAGTACATGGAACTTGTGAGGCCCAAGGTTCTCTTTGGCATTAGCTTAAGAAAGAGGGTTAAAGTCTTCATTCAGAAAAGAAGGGCCAGATGCTTCTGAGTTATAAAAAGTTAGCTCTTTATAGCCCAAAAGAGCTCCCCAAAGGACAAATACATTCTCTTAGCAGTCTGATGGAATCTGCAGACTGGAGCTGAGGACAAACTATGAAGCTGTCTGCCTCTGAAATGGCCCATGTTTTACAGCAATGATTACTCTAAGAAAATGCTGGAACGTTGCACTTTATTCTACAGGCAATAGTAAAACTCCTGATTCTTGCTTTTAGGCCCTCCATGATCTGGCTCAGACCTATCTTCCCAGTCTGATTTCTCATTACTCCCCCTCATGCCACTTTCCAGCCAAACTGGCCTGTTAGCTAATTCCAAACCCTACAGGCCATTCATTTATTCATTCATTCCTTTGCTTGTGCTGCTCCCTCTTCTCATTTTGCACCTTTAAGAATTCTGATCTTCCTTCAGGGCTCAGTTGAGGCTCCCCACAGCCTCCCCTCTTTCTTTTTGCTGAAAGGGTTCTATCTTCCCTCAAATTTTCCAAGCACTGAGCATCACGTCTGGCTCTCTCTTTTGTCAAGGTCACTCACTCCCTTCCTTGTATTATACATATGTATGCAACAGCATCCTTTCTTTATGTCGCTGCTCCCCATCCCCATCCTCATCCCCCAGCACAAAGGAAGATTCTTGAAGGCAGGAAGGTTGTTTTTATCTTTATGTGCCTGGCATATATTAAGCACTTAATGGATACATAAATGTTAAATTGTAGCCACCGTATGTCCACTGTGAAGGGGAGGCTGTAGACTCATATAGATGGAAGGGGCAGCATGTCATAGTGGATGAAGTCAGGAAGACCCCAGTACAAGACAAACCTCAGATATATAGTAGCTATGGGACTCTAGGTAAACTTCAGGTTTCTCATCTGTGCTGGACTTAAAGTCAGGAAAACCTAGATTCAAATCCTACCAATGCTGACTAGTTGTTTGAATCTGGGCAATCACAGTCTCTCTGAGCCTTAGTTTTTTAATCTGGAAAATGGGTATAATGATAGCATCGACCAGAGTTGTTGTGAGGATCAAATGGGATGCTATATGTAAAGTCCTTTGAAAGCCTTAAAATGATAAATAATTATTAAATATTATTATTTGACCCAGCACTTTCATTTTGCATTTCAGGTAACTGAGACCCAGAGAAGTTAAGTGAAAATGAATGAAAGAATGAATAAACGAATGAAGAAAAATGCATTTGTTAGGTACTTTCTGCTTGCTAAGCACTGTACTAAGTGCAGGGGACAAAAATACAAAAGCCAAGACAATCCCTGCCTTCAAGAAGTTTACAGTCTAATGGGGGAGTGATATTTTGGTCTGGAGAGTAATTGGTGAATGAAGCAAAACAGAGTTGATTTGATTATGCCCTGCCCTGTCACATAACTAGGTAATTATAAACCTGGTGCCCTTGAACCCGGGTTTCAGGGATTCCTTTCAACTATATTACTTTGCTCCCCAATGAGAAACTTGTTCCTTCACTGGGATTAATATTGGAATATGTTATCCTCCAACTATGAGGCTGACACTGGTAACCTACCATCAGAAGGGAATGCGGATTCAGTAAGCCTCCAAATAGCAGAGCCAGATTAATGCTGAGCCACCCACACTCTCTTGCCCAATTCTCTTTGTAATCAGCGGAAAGTATCTTTGGGGTGATTCCTCAGAGCTAAGGGTTGAGTTCACCTTCTGAGTCACTGTGTTCTAAGTGTACATTTGCAGCAAGAAGAACAACCTGGTGCATTGACTGTGCTGCTTGTCATTCTATTATTATAATTTCATTTCTTAGAGTCTTGAATATGAGATGCCATGAGGAGAAAAGGAAGTATTGATATGGGAGGTAGGAATGACTTCAAAGGCATACTTTAGCCCAGAGTGATAATAGCGACAGTACTTACCTTCCAGTTCAAATGAGATAAAGTTTTTATAAGACCTCTCTAAACTTTAAAGCTTTGTGTAAATATCAATTATTATTATACTTTCACCATTTTGCCTTGAGCTGACCCTCATCAGAGGCACAGCCTTTGGTCATAGAAGAGAGAAAATCCCCTGAGTCCACACAAGGACTGAAGCCATAACCTTGATCTCATTAGCATTATGCTCAGGTGGGACCACTAAGCAGTTATGTTATGTTTGAGAGGGGTCCTTTTCAGGACCCAATAAAATAGAGACTACCTGGAAAACCACATAGATTCTTCCTCAGTCCACAGATGTAGTTTTCACAGGCCCCAGTGTTTCATCGGTTTTCCACCCAAATCAGGCCTCACTCCATGTTGCCATTAAAAGCTTTGGAAAGTAAACAAGCACAGGATAGAGGGGAACTTACAAAAAGCCCAGCCGGGAACCATTAAACCAATTGTTTCATACTAACCCCAGAGGTGACAGAGCCTGGGAGCTGAGAATTAGACCATATGTCTCAAAGAAAAGAAATGCATGAAGTCATATGTGTCAGTGATTCCATCATCGGCCACTACTTATGCCTGAGGTTTGAAGAGGGGAGGGGATGATGGTGGTGGTTCCACCAATGCCAGTTGGCATAGCAGGAAAGGAAGCAGACTAAGATCAAGAAAACCCATGTTTTATTTCTATTGACTGCCACTAACTTGTTAAATGAATTTGGGAATCATTTAACTTCTCCATGTCTCAGTTCCTTCATCTGCAAAATGGGTCTAACTTAGGGTTCTTGGGAGGTTAAGAGAAAATAGAATGGGAAGATAAATAAGAGATATTATGCTGAGCCTCTCATTTCCCATCTCAAAGATAGGGTCATTTCTTTTTGGTGAACTTCCTGAGTCATCTGTTGTACCATCTACCAAGAAACAAAGCCACAGAGTTGAGGGCAAAGGCAGACTCCCTCCTGGGATTTAAACCCAACCAATTCTGCAGGGACCATCAAAGAGTCTACCAGGATTACCAGACCGTGGTTGAACAGATGTTAGGTCAGCAATGGCATTTCCCTCTTTTTATTAAAAAAAAATATCCTTTTCTTGGCAGTTGCATTTTACTATCAAACTGACAAATGACATTTTAAAATAAGGCTTTAAAGGAAATTGGAAATAGCTGAAGGTCAGAAAATTCAGGGTTAGGGCTGCCAGCCCAGCATCTGGTTCTCCCTGTCTGGGTCAATGCCATATTAAAAACCTTTAGTTCATGCCATCTCAGGATTAGCTAAAGGAACCAAGGCCTAGAAAAATTAAAACTTAGGGATGAAATGATAGCTGCCTTCAAGTATCTTAAGGGAGTTTACCTGGTAGGGGGATTTGACTTGTTTTGCTTGGTCCCAAGATAGCAGAACTCAGACCAATGGGTAGAAATTATGAAAATCTTCCTAATAATCAGAGCTACCTCAAAGTTGGGCTGCCTCCCTGGAGGTCTTCCAGCAAAGGATGGACTGGGTACATTTTTTTTGGCTACGCTGCAAGAGGGATTCTTGTGGACATAGGATTGGATTAGATGGCTTCTAAAATCCCTTCTAAGGGAAGACCTGAAACGCTTCCATTCTTTGATTTAATGTTACCTGCCCATAAATAATAGGAGATCTGGAAGCCTTCGGACTCCTGGAACATTGCACAAGTTTGAAAACTCTCCATTTCTTCTTGGACTGTGAAATCTTTAGGAGAGGTCTTACCTCATCTATATTTCAATTGTTGTGTGTGCCATGGGTGGGTCCTAATTTGGCAAAGTGGACTAGTGGGACCTAGATAGGAATGTGAAGAAGATAAAATTTGTTTCCAGAGCCCTCCTGCCCACAATCACCCCATACTTTCATTCTTAAAGGACTTCATACTCACTATATTGTCCCCCTCATCTAAGATAGTCTCTCCTAGCACTGTCAGAATTCATCTCTTATTCTCTTTCTTTATTTTCCTTGTTGAAACTTTACCCAGAGACACTGATGCCCTGCTGGTGGAGTTGTAAACTGATCCAACCATTCTGGAGAGCAATTTGGAACTATACCTAATGGAATATAAAATTGTGCGTACCCTTTGATCCAGCAATACCACTGCTAAGTCCATATCCCAAAGAGATCAAAAAAAATTTGTTTTAAGAAGGGAGAAAAGGACACACAAAAATATTCAAAGCAGCTCTTTTTGTAGTGGCAAAGAAGTAGAAATTGAGGGGATGACCATCAATTGGGAAATGGTTGAACAAGTTGTAGTATATAGTTGTGATATGATTGTGCTATAAGAAATGATGAGCAGAATGATTTCAGAAAAATCTGGAAAGATTTATATGAACTGATGTAAAGTGAAGTGAACAGAACTGGGAGAACATTGTACACAGTAACAGCAATATTATACAATGATTGTGAGTGATTTAGCTATTTTCAGCAACACAATGACCCAAGGTAATTCCAAAGGTCTTGTGAAGAAAAATGCTACGCATATCCAGAAAAAGAACTGAACTGTTGTAAGCATACCATTTTTCACCTTTTTTCTTTTCTTTCTTTTTTTTTGGTCTGTGTTTTCTTTCACAACATGACTAATATGGAAATATGTCTTGCCTGATTGCACATGTATAATCTGTATCAAATTGCTCACAGCAGCAGGAAGGGTACAGGGAATAGAAGAAGGGAAAGAATTTGGAATTCACAATTTTAAAAAAAGAATGTTAAAAATTGTTTTTACATCTAATTGCAGGAAAAAGAGAAAATGTTATTTTGAAAATATTTTACCCAGAGGGTATTTCAGTTTCTCAGAGAGTATCTCATTCTGTAAGGAAATTACACTTAGCTAGATGCTCAATAAATATTTGTGCAGTTGAACTTATATGTTAATAGCTGACAAAGTTTATACATTTCCTGGTGGAAAAAGTACTGGGTCTGGAGTCACAGGATCTGAGTTCAAATCCCACCTCTGATTATTATTATTAATAATTATTATTAACTGGTACTGAGCAAATTACTTAATCATTTAGATCTTAGTATATTCATCTATAAAAGGACGGGGTTAGACTAGAAGACCTCTAGAGTCTTCCAGTTCAAGATCTATAATCTTAATATTTTTCCTAGGGTTTTTTTTATTCAAAGAAGCAAAATTCTTTGTGAACTCAAATGAAGAAATACCTAATGTGACTAATACAGTGGAAAGAATGCTATACTTGGAGTCAAAAGGTCTGCATTTGATCCCCAACTTTGCTATTTCCTACTGTGATCTTAAAGAAGTCACTACAACTCTCTAGGCATCAGTTTCCTCTTCTGTAAAATGAAGAGGATTTGACTAGATGGTCTTCGAGGTCTCTACTAGCTCCAAATCTATGGAACTTATAAAACCCTACAGTTTGATCTTCATTTTTTAAAAATTTGACTGCAGCTTAATTTTCTTTTGAGAGTAGATTTGCCAAATTGACTATCAAAATTTATTTCATCATCTTCTACCTAGAGCATCATGTAGGAATCAAAGGATTTAGAATTGGAAGGAATCTTAGGAGTCATTTAGTTCTAACCCCTTCATTTCATAGATGAGTAAACTGAGTAGTCACAGAAAGGTTAAGTCACTTGCTCAAGATCACATAGATAGTCCCAGCCATTAACACCTGCCTACTCAAACATGAAGACTGGATTTATGAAATCGGCACTTTTAAATGTTGCAAAAATAATATACTGTCCATTAGAGTCTAGTGCTCAGCATAAGGAAGACTCGGGACTTGATTTTACATGTCAGGAGGCCCTCATAATTTCTTTAGGCCTCAGTTTCCTCCCCTATAAAGTGAGGAGGTTGAACAAAATGTTCTCAAAGGTACTTTCCAGTTCTACCAGTTCACTTGTATGTAATGCCACATATCACGTTGTTATCTCTTTGGGGATCAACACATAGGTCCTTATCAGCATTCCTAGTCCCTTCACCTAGCCAAATAATACTTGCTCAATATGATAACAGTCATAGTAGTTAGCACTGGAAGGGCTGCCTATGGAAACATACGCATACCAAACAACTGTTGGCAAAGTTAGTTCAACAGTTCTGAAAAATAATTGAAAATTATGCAAGGAAGCGATTAAACTGCTTATAACCTTTGACCCGATGTCATGTCTCTCAGGGAACTTAAAGAGAGAAAGAAAAACTCCTTATTTATCGAAATATTCAGTGACACATTTTGTAGGGGCAAAAAAACTAGAAACAAGTGTGAGTTCATTCATCATGGGATGGTTGAGCAGATTTTGGTATATAAAAGTAATGGAACATTATTGTGCCATAAGAAATGGTTAAATGTGAAATTCCAAGAAACATGAAGAAACTTGTATTAACTGATGCAGAGAAAACAAAGCAGAGCAAAGAAGGCAATAGACACAAAAACCAATAACCCGTGTGGAACAGAAAAGCACACGAAGACTCTTGTCAAGCTTTATCTCATTCATGCACTTACGTATTTGCTAAAACCTGACCTAGGATGTGATAAACACTCCTGTTAAGGAGACTAGATTTTTACTTTTTCCATCTTGGAGCCTGTGAGATCCAACTTAGCAATGGATCCACACCTAGAATCCCAAGGTGGAGAATGTAGCTAACTGTGCTGGATTAGGAGAGTAAATCCAGAATCTTGCTTTGCAAACACTGGGCTGAGCACTGGGGATACAAACACAAACAAATAAAGAGGAGAGTATCTGTCTTCAAGGAGCTCACAGTCTAATAGAAGAATATGACACAAATAAGGGGTATAGGAGGAGTATTTTGGACAGGGAAGTCACAAAGGTAGTCACTGGAATGACTGGAGGAAAATTGATTGACATGCCCTTTTCCAAGTCTGATTACTACTCTCAGAGTTAGAATTAGAGGGGAAGAGGAACAAGCATTTATATATGACCTACTATGCGACGGCATTGTGATGAGTGTTTTACAAATATTACCTCATTTTGGCCTCCTGCAAGGTGAATGGTCTTATTATAACCTTCTTATAGTTGGGGAAACTGAGGCAAACAGAGGTTAAGTGAGTTACCCAGGCTTAGTGTCTGAGGAGGGATTTGGAGTCAGGTCTTCCTGGCTGTGATGATGATCCATCCTAGCTGTCTTAGAGAGAAGAGAAGAGCTCTAGCTCAGCATGAAGATGGCCAAGAAGTATTGTCTGCGTCTGGGTCCTGGCTAGTTATGGTCCAGTGTTTGAGTCTGGAGTAGGAGGTGGAAGCTAGAGCATCAAATCATGGTGCTTGAAGGGGCTGGATCTGGGTTCAGGCTACATTCATGGGGAAATCTAACTTAGCAGAAGCCTAGGGTCCGAGGGAGGGAATTTGAGCTCCAGATCAGAGACAGAAGCAGGAGCAATGACTTTGGAATCAGGAAGATTTATGAATGTAGCTCTTCCCACAAGCATCTAGGTGAATTCCTTGGTTGCCTTTCTGGTTATAATGCTCCCTCCACTGTTGTGGGAGCTTTGAGACCAGTATAGGGAATTTCCTCACGAGGAATTCTTTGTGCCAATGAAATCAGAGGTCTCATTTAAAAAAAAATTGAAAAGGAAAGGAACACATCAAGACAGCACCAAAATATTTCCTTTTGATGTTAATTTGAAGAGGCCCCTTTGCCTGGGTTCCTTCTAGCCTTGCTCTAGCTTTCTGTCATTTAGGAGGGACACAACTCGGGTTCCCACCAGCCCCTCCCTGGGGCTGCCTTGTTTCTCTTTTTCCCTTCCTACTGAAGTCTAAAAGAATGCCTGGGGACTCACAAGGTATGTTTCTCCTACAGAGTCTCATTCCTACTTGCTCTCCAGCTTTCCCCTCCCCCACAAGATCGCTTTTATGAAAGTCGTTCCAACACCCCCACAGGGCCTCCCTCTTCCCACTTCTTGGCTGCCAAAGAAGGTAAGAGAAAGCTGTCAGAAAAATCAGCTTTCTTCTTTTTGACCTGAGAGAAAAGTACGTCTTCTCTTCCTTTATGGGAGTTGAGGTGCTAGGGACATAAACGAGGAAACTGAGGTTTGTGTCTTCTCTAACAAACCAGAGTCTCCCTTTGACAGGCCCCAGGCTGCTGAACCATCCCTGTACCACCCCTGGAATTGCTACTGGACTCAGCTATTGCAAGGGGGGAGAGGTAGTACTCTAGACTGAGGTTACCAAAAATCAAAACTAAAACAAAACAAAACAAAACAAAAACAAACAAACCCCCAACAGGTCAGAAGTCAACATGTTGGTAGGAAGTGAATGGCTCCTGTGGTACCATTAGCTCACCACCAACCGATACTAATCCTCAGCTTTGATGCTTCCTTTGCTTTTCTGGGGCCCATTTCCCCCTTCAGAGCCACCTTTGATAGTCATTGTAAGTGGAAGGTGCCTATAGGAAAATAGGGGTGGTGAGCACATACTGTGATGAACTTGAGTGCCTCCAGCTCCCCATTATTCCATGACTGTGGCATGTCAACCCCTCCATTCCCCACCAGTCCAGCAAAAGGCCTGGGTGCCTGAGAAGCATCCCAGTCCCTCACTTACATCCAATTCACTTGCAAGTCATGGCATTACCTTTCTGATGCCATGGTTGTCTTCCGGAACAAAGGACAAACAAGAACAAGTCCCTCAAGAAACACCAGGGAGAGAGGCTTACTGGAATGTAGTGACCGATTACACTTGTAGATCACCCTGCCCTTCATTTGGCTCTCTGCAAGCATTCATGGTGCTCGTTCACAGACTTTTTACCAAGCCTCCTCCCATCCCAGCTGAGATTCCTTTGGTTCTGGAGAGAACCGGGAGACATTTAGGGATTGACGAAAATCTTTGCCTCCCTCCTTCCTCCTCCCTCCTCCTCTGTGCTTTGGGTTTGGCACAGCCCACAGCAGCTGAACTGAGGGCTTTCTCTCCTTAATTTCTGACCCCATCTGCATTTGTAAGGAACACTATTCCCCATATGTTTCTAATTCTTTACACTCAACTCATCAAAATGCTGCTGGGTAAAGAGAAAGAACTGCCCAAGGGCCTGAGACATTTGCTCAAGCCTTCTAATTTGGACCCCCTTGCTCTTCATTTTGTGTTCTCTCCATCATGGGCTAGGCCCAACTGGGAACAGTTTAAAATTCAAGACCCCAGGAAGTTTGAATAAAGGAGCTTAGGATGGTTTATTAGATGGTTTATTAGAGCCTGTGTTGTATTTAAAAGGAAAAAAAAAGATTAAAAGAAAAAAAAACCCAAACATAGAATGTCCCCCAAAGAGACCCAGGGCTATGGTTTTTTTTTTCTTTGTCTTTAAACAATCTGACTGGTTTAGTTTGGAATCACTGCACCAGTTTCTGGGTATTTAAATCGGGCTTTTTTTGTCAGCATAATTATTTCCTTTCAGGCTCAAGGCCTTCTCCTGCCTTCCCTAATCTGGGGCTATTTGTCATTGGCGATTGTTATCTAGAGGGCCCCAGAACTGGAGGTAATTAAACTTTGATATATGGCTGTCAGATTGATTTTTTACAACAACAGTCTAGTAATTGCAGTCAATAAAGGCCTTTCCCTGCATTAAAAAGGAATTGGCCCAACTGGAGGTTTTAAGTGAATTTGTAACAATAAAGCAGTGACTTCAAAGCTGTCAGACCTCCGGCTTTGGTTGGGAAGGACTAAGATGCCTGTTCAGTAAACAAATGAATTCAGAAGTTCTCTACTTCTAGCTGATATTACTAAATAATGTACAATTTCTTGACCTCTGTGGAGAGCCCAGAGCCTCATTTAAAGGAAATAAGACATTGGCAAGTCAACTTAGAAAAGGCAGTGAAACAGCTGTAGAGAAACTGATCTGGTCCCCTGCCATTGTACCCTCTGCCCTCACTCATCCAGTTACCAGTTTATAGTATAGGCTTACACTTATATCCCATTTCAATGCAATATATATATGCAAACACACACACACACACACACACACACACACACACCCTCTGGAGCTGGATATCTACTATTGGTTTATTTAATTTAGTTAAACATATTGAGAACTGATGATTTTTTCAAACTCTAAAAGCACATGCTGAATAGGGAACAAGATCTGCAGGCCAAGATTACAGAACAAAGGGGAGGAGGAAGGACTTGGCAGAGGCTGCAAAGGTACCTTTTGCTGCTCATCAGCTACCAACAATTCCTGACAACCAAGGGGTAAAGGAAAACATTAGGGAACGTGGTGTAGCAAAAAGAGTACTGAATTTGAAGAGGTCCTGGCCTTGAATCCTGGCAATATTCCATACTGGCTGAGTGACCTTGGATAAATAATAATCTCTCTGGCCTCAGTTTTCTCAATGATGGGGCTCTGGTTCATTCCAACTCTAAATCTGTGAACATAAAATAGTGGACTACCCATTCATTATTTGCATATGGGTTTTTGTTATAAATCAGTCCACTGCAGGGGGATGTCTTTGACATCTTTCTCAAGCCCAGTCTCCATGCTACTTCTTCTCCCCCAAGCTGGCCTGGCTTTTACAGAGTCAATCAGTGTTGATGGTTAAAACTGTTGACTCACATTTATATATCACTTCAGTTTTATGAAGCACCTTCTTTACAACAACCTTGTAAGGTAGGAAGTACTACAATTATTATCCCAGAAGAGGAAACAGTTTAAATTACTTACAACTAATAAATGGTAAAGTCAGAACTTGAACCCAGGCCCTGATTCTGAGACCAGTACTTTCTACTACACTGTGTTATCTGATGAAGAAAGAGTATTACTGCTTCTCCTTCCCAGATTTACCTATATTTCAGGGTAAGAAAGCATAATCAAAACATGTAACCAGGCTTTCACTGAAGCCAGGGCATTTTGTATCTTGCTGCAGTACATGGACCAGACACAATTCCTGATAGATGGAGGGAATGTTGTGTGCTAAGTTGTACTGAGTACTCCTGTGAGGAGTGGAGTTGGTACAACAGCATCATCAGAGAGACTCAGGAAGTTCCAGACACTCTACAGGGACCTGTTGAATAGCCAGCTACCCCTCTGTGTTTACAACTTCCAAAGACTTTTCATGTCTCTCCCCAAAAGAAACCAGCTGTAAGTCTCCTCGAAGAATCTCTTCCACTAACTCCACTCCTTAAACATGAACAAAGTACCCCATGGATCCAGTCACGTCATCTGTGTATGTAACAGGAGGCAAGACATTCTAGGCTTGACTGAAAGCTCACTAATATTAGGCTAGAGCTCTGAGAACAGAAAAGGAAGGGGGAAATCTATTCAAGGCCTTGTGCATACCTGCAAATATCAGAGAACAACCCTGGGGTGGGTCTTGGGGTCCATGAGTGTTGCCAGAGATGTTAGATTCTAGAAATTGTCGAATAAATTCACTAGTGGTTTGGTGCCATTTTTAAATCTGCCATTAGATTTCTTAGAAGAAAGGGACAGAAGAGATTGCATCCTGAGAACTACATGGAAGCTTTGACCAGGTTGGGATGTTAGAAGTGCACATCCTAGCATGGGGCACCCTTCCCTCTACCCTCCAGGCCCTGTACAACTGGAGTCTTACTGACTTCTGTGGAAGTGATTAGAGCCGTAGGGTGCCAGAGAAATTGCTGAGAGCTGAGAACGTGAGTCAGTAAGATAATGAGCACAATGGACCCTTGAAATCTTCCTTTGCTTCATTGCCATTCTTGGTAAGTGTGGTCCCTCCTTCTCCTCCTACACACTTACCTGTTAACTATTCCACTAATCTAAGTTCTGTCTTCCCGCAAAGGGACCCCGGCTCTTCTTTCCAGAAGGCAATGCCAAGCTCAAAAATGTCACCAAATTGGTGCATTTTTAGATGGAATCTATTCTTGGAATCTGGCTTCTCTGTGGTATTTCTCACTAGGCAATGGCCAGGGAGACAAAGGTTATACTTCTAAGTCTCCACATAGCAGTTAAATATCTTATCTAATGTTAACATCACCTTATCTTTGGAAAACACCTCTTTCACCATTATATCAGTATCTTATTGGCAATGGGCAGTTCTGAGAGGTTTTTGAGTTAGAGAGCATTCAAATCCTTGCCTCAAAATCTTTCTTTCCTGGATAACTTCTTCATAAATTCTATTTTCTGAAAGCAACTGAAACCTGACTTTCCCCCTCTGCCCTCCAGTGATGGGGAGCCTTTCCCCTACTCTCTAGGTTTCATAGGATTGAGATAGGATCAGGATTATCCCTGATACTCATTCTACTGCTAGACAGTTGGCTTGGCAACTTCTCCAGCAGCCTCTTATTTTTCATGTTATGTGACCAAACTACCTTCTTATCATTATTATTTTGACTTCCTGGTTATTTTCTTACTTTTCTTTGGATTTTGGCACCTGGCTTACTGTCTTCCTCTTTACCTCTTCCTCTGTCATCATCCTCAGAGATTTAAGTTAAATACATACATACAAATATGTATATATGCACATACATGTATGTATACATACATACATATATGTATGTATATGTGTGTGGAGAGGGGCAGAGGGAGAGAGAAATGCTTAAATCAAACCTAGGTATTGAGTCCACCCAAAACATACCCATATCTTGGGTCCACCTAAAAAAGCTTATGTTTTGGGTCTACTCGACAACAGCTTTTCCTTTTGACCAAATTTTGGTGAATGTTTATACTTACCTGCTGATAGCAACCTATGTACATGCAGGCCACTGAGCTTGGACCCTTGTTTGAACTCTATATAATGTAAATCTTAACAGAGATTCAGGAGGGAGCCATACCTTTTTCTGGCTCTCTTTTCTACCAAAAAAACTTAATGAAATTCTTTCTAAAACTCTAAAAACCTTTTTAGGCTTTGGGATTTGTTCTCAGCCAACAGCCCTTTGAGAGCAGAGACTATTTTTTCATTTTTCTTTATATCCCCAGTGCTTAGCACAGTGCCTGGCACATAGAATTCAACTCATTAGCCCTTTACCTTGGGTAAATCCTGCCATCTATTACTTCCACTCCTGCTCCCAAGCTACTAAATGCTCCAGGAAAAAGTATGAAAACCAAAGGTTAAGGATCTTTAAAAATATTTATAGATGCACTCTTTGTTATAGCAAAATAATTGGAAAGAAAATTGGTGCCCATTGATTTGGGAATGGCTGAATAACTTGGGGTATTTAAATGTAATGGAATATTTTTGTACTATGAAAAGCAATGAACATGAAAGGTTCAGAGAAAATCAAAAGTCTTACATGGACTTCTGCAGAGTGAAATGAAAAGGACCTGAAGAACAAATTGTGTGATGATCCCAACAGTGTAAAGGAAAACAGCTTAGAAAGAATTCATGAAATCATGCTGTGAGTTCGGCACAGTTCAGTATTTAGCCTCAGTTGGACCTTTACTGTCACACTGCTGTCTTTTAAAAAATCTTTTTATCTTTTATTAACTCTCTACCACTCTCCACAAAAGCTATTTAAAACCTCCAACTATCTTCCCTCTCCCTTGCTCTCAGCAGATGACTTCACCTTACTGAGAAAGACTGATACCATCCAAGGAGAAATCCTACATTTTCCCTCTTCTCTAAATCTCTCAGTCCAACTTATTTTCTCTTCTCCTTTCCTCCAGTCTCAGACTAAGAGATGCTACTCATCCTTTCCAGAAATTTCCACTCCACCCATAACTATAATGCCATCCCTTTCCAAACCTTACTCCATCAATCATCCCCTCTCTCATGTTCCTTTTTTTCCTTCATTCTCTACGAAGTCCTTCCCTTCAGCCTATGAACATGTGCTCATGTCTCCACAATCTGAAAAAAAGTTTACCCTCAGCCCTCCCCCTCTCCCCTAAAATTATATTATTCTCTTTATTATCCTTTACTGCCAAACTTTCTAGAGTGAGTAGTCTAGAAGCAGCAGATAGAATCAGTCTGGCTTCTGTCCTTACCACCCAATTGAGTCATTAATGACATATTATCCAATAGCCTGCTAAGCCCAACAGGCTTTTTTCCCCTGTTCTTATGCTCTTTGACCTCTCAGTGGCATTGCACGCTATGGATCACTCTCTTTTTCTTGGTGCTCTTTGCCCCCTGGTTTTTGTGCTATGATACTCCTATGGCGTGCCCCTCCTGCTTCTCTGACTGTTCTTTCCATTTCTTTTTGTGGTTGTTCATCTTCCTCTCAGCCTTTAAACACAGGTATACTCCATGGTTTTGTCCCTATGTGCCTTCTTTTCTCCCTTTATTTTTTCTCCCTTAATAATTTCAACAACTTCCATGACTTCAGCTATTACTTCTATTTAACACAATTTTTTGCAGATGACTCCCAGACTGATATTTCTGCCCCTAGCAAAGAGTACCAGATGAGGAGTCAGAGCACCTGAGATCCAGTTTTGGCTCTCACCATCATCATAGTTATCATATATCCATTTGCATATATGTATATATTATATAATATGTTATAAATGGCAGCTAATAATAACTATTGTAATTATATATGTCACGTGTTATTGGCTGTTCATTCATTCAGTTGTTTCTGACTCTTTATAGGCTCTTCTATTCTCCACTGTCTCTCAAAGTCTGTCCAAGCTCATGTTCATTGTTTCCATGACACCATCTATCCATCTCATCCTCTGCCATCCTCTATTCCTTTTACCTTCAATCTTTCCAAATATCAGAGTCTTCTCCAAAGAGTCCTGTTTTCTCATTATAAGGACAACATTTTTAAGCTCAGCTTCAGTATTTGACCTTCCAAGTGGACAGTGTGAATTAATTTCTTTAAGTATTGACTGTCGATCTCCTTGTTGTTCAAGTGACTCTCAAAAGTCTTCTCCAGCACCACAATTCAAAAGCCTGATTCTACAGCATTCAGCTTTCCTTATAGTTCAACTTTCCCAACCACATACTGAAAAAATCATAGTCTTGACTATATGGACCTTTGTTGGCAAGGTGATATCTCTGCCTTTTTAGTGTGCTGTCATATATTATAGCTAACAGTAATAATACTGCTTGAAGGTTTGTAAATCTCTTTATAAATAATTTCTTATTTTATCATTTTATTTTCACAACTCTGAGTAGGTGCTATTATTATCCTTATGTTACAGATGAGGAAGGTAAGAGAGACAATGATGAAGTGACTAGGCCCATATATCTAATTTGTATCTAAGGCTGAATGAACTCTAATCTTCCTGATTCCAGGTCTGGCACTCTGTTCATGGTGCCACCTAGTTACTTCTATCTCACTTAAAAGATATGTGACCTTGAGCAAGTCATAACCTCTCTGAGCCTGATGAGGAAGTTGTACTACATTTTCTCTAGGCACATTTCCAGATTCCAAATTTCACAAAACTTTCCCAGGAGTTCCAGTTCTATATATTGAAATCCCTGCTGGTTATTTCTATTTGATAAAGATCTTCAAAGATTCCAAATTTCATGAAACTTTCCCAGCGGTTCCAGTTCTACATTTTGAAATCCCTGCTGGTTATTTCTACTTGATAAAGATCTTCCCAGCACTTCAAATTCAACATTTTAAAAACTGAATGCATCACCATGTTGTTTTCTTTTAATACAATATAATGTTGGTGGAACTATAAATTGGTCCAACCATTCTGGGAACCACTTGGGAGCCATAACCCCCAAATCACTAAACTCAATCAAACAATAAACATTTGTTAAGCTCCTACTATTTGTCAGGCACAGTACTAAGTTGTACCACCCTCAAGGACCTTACAATTTAATGAGGGAGAGAAGAAACAAATATATACAAACAGGTTATATACAGAATAAATAGGAAATAATTAAGAGGTAGAAGATGCTAGAGTTAAAAGAGGTTGGGGAAAGGCTTCCTGTAGAAGACCCTATTTTAGTTGGGCCTTAAAGGAAGCCAGGGCAAATGGCCTCATTTTTTTTTTGTAAAATATGAGATAAGAATCTCAGCTGAGAGGGTAGAGAGAAGAATCTTGGGAGGTCTGAGGTGAATTGATAAGCGAGCTACAGTAGAATTGTCTAGCAGCAGTGAAGACCTAGTTCTAGTTATATAAATATAAATTTGCAGTAGACCCAGTTAGAACAGTTGCTAATTCTCCTCATCTTTGCAGTACATGTATAAGAATGAAAATGGTAAATGGTGGGAGTGATCAAAGGCTGAGGCTTGGGAGGGTATATTTAGACTAAATGATAAGGGAATTCAGAGGAGGACAGTGTAGACTTGAATTAGTTCAGCAAGGGATCAAGATAGGGAACAGAGGAGAGAATGATTTAGTGTAGGGGAGATGGCCTGGGAGAGCATCAAGGGGTCAAGAGATTGGAAGTCGTAGTACAAATGAAGAATAGGGTTTGTAAGGAAAGGCAGAGGGAGAGGTGAAAGGTAAAAAAATCATGGTTAGATAAAGGGATTTCAGAATTCTTGAATGCAGAGGTGGTACACTCCATCTCCCATCTCTGTGCCTTTGTTATGGCCATCCCCCATGCCTGGAATGCACTCCTTTTTAATGTCCACCTCAAAGAGTCTCTCTCTTCAAGATGTAGCTGAAGTACCACCTTTTACATGATCCTTGATCCCCTCAAATTCTAGTATATTCCCTCCTCAAATTATTTGTATTTCACTAGTGTGTATGTGTATGTGTGTGTACAGATATAGATATAGTTAGGCAGTATTTGTGGGTGATGGTAAGATCAAGGGTATGAACATCTTTGTGTGTGGTGGCAGTGGGGTAGAGGAGTAATTCATGGGAAGTGAGTATTTTGAGGACCTGAGTGGTTAGGGTGTTTGGGGCAGAGAGTTAACATATATTTTAAAGTCCTCTAAAAGGAGGGCAGGAGTTAGGGAAGAAAGAAAAATCAGAAGTCCTGTGCTGAATTTATTGAGGAAGGAAGGGGAGTGACCTAGAGGTCTATAGAAACAGCTGAACATTTTGATCAAGTAGTAAATATGAACAGCATGAACCTCAAAGGCAGAGATGTTACAAAGTGATTAAGGTAGGTGAAAACCATGGCAAGAGGTATTCCAACTTCCCTGCCTTAGCAAGTAAGCAGAGGGTAATGAGTGAAGATACAGTCAGTACTGGAAAGAGTGGCCAGGGAGGCTGCATCAAGCCAGAAGTGAGGGAAGGAGGAATTGGAGAGGGTGTGCCAGATTTCAGGAACAGCTAGAAGATGGAAGGAATGGGAGAGGAAAAGATTTAGGATGAAGAGAAGTCTGTTGCCTATGGAATAGGCATTCCACAGGGTATAGTGGAAGGGTTGGGTGGTGTCTGGTTGAAACTTTGAGGTGGAAAGGTTAAGGAGCATGGGAATAAGTTGCGGGGGGTGGGGAAGTGGGAGGGTGGGAAATGGAATTTGGATGATGACCTTTAGTGGCTCAGAATTGCTGGGATGTACAGGGTATAATCAGATGTGAGAGTGTTTATCATTGAGTGGAAGGAACCACTTCTTGCTAGAGGCGAATGCAGTCTAAGATGGTAGGCACACAGTCAGATAATCAGATGGGAGGTTCCCTTTCAGGACTGTTCTTCCCTCTAAATGGTTAGGTAGGGAGTGGTGCATCAGGAGAAGGAGGAAGAGCCTGCATAGCAGGAAAAGGAAATCTTGGTCCCCACCAACTTTCTGCTTTCTCTTCCCTTAAGGGACAGAGAAGGCCTGAGGTCAAAGGGAAGGTTGCTTCTTTTTGCACCAGAAGTTCTCCACATCCTTTCTGGGATAGTACTGCTGTACATGTACACTAAAAAAAAGATCAGAGAAAGAGAGAAAAGACCCAAATATACAAATATATTTATAGTAGTACTTTTTATTGTAGCAAAGAACTGGAAACAAAGGAGGTACCTATCAACTGGGGAATGGTTGTACAAATTATGGCGTATGTAGGATATACGTGTGTGTGTTACACACAAATACTATTGTGCTGTAAGTGAAGACAAAAAAAGATGAATTCAGAGAAACCTAGAAAACTTGTGTGAACTGATGCAGAGTCAATTTAGTAGAACCAAGAAAACAACTTGATAAGGTAAAGAAAAACAAATTTAAGAGACTTAACTCTGAACAACGGCAACAGACAATTACAGCTTTAGAAGACTGGTGATGAGATTATATGTTCCAGCTCTTGATAAAGGACTAGAGGCACAAAAGAGACACAGTTTCAGAGATGGTCAACGTGTGGATTTTTTTTTTCACTTCACTATATTTAGTTGTTAGGAGAGAGGTTTTGGTTTTTTTTTTGGAGGTGGGAAGAAGAGAGATAATGATGCTTAAAAAAGAAGAAAAGAAAGAAAACAGCATCACTCAGACACTTAAAAATATACAAAAGAGGAAAAAAAGGAAGGTCAGAATGGGACAGATAAGCCAGGTAGTATTTGTACTACCGAGTTAAATCTAATATACTGCCTTATCCAGACTTGGCCCTTTCTCACAGGTTTCTGTTTCTGAAGATAATGTCAAACACAAAGCTGCATTAATGGCTACTAAAATATTTTGTACGTAACATGAGGATAAACAGCAAGAAGATTCAGAGAAAATTGTATGGAAAAAGGGAGTGAAAAGAGCTTAACAGTACAGCCCAGTACACTAGAAATAACTTGTACCAGTACATTGGCTTCCTATTGCCTTAGGATCAAATATAAACTCATTGGTTTAGTTTTTTAAAGTCCACACAACCTGGCTCCCAGTTATCTTTCTAGCTTTGTTGTTATACATTATTCCCCCTTCAGCTCTCTGTGATCCAATTAAACTGTCCTTGTCTGTTTCTCATACAAGATTTTGCGTCTTTGACCTTTCTTCCCCCCATGTCTGGAATGCACTGTCTCCTATCTCCAGCTCCCAGAGTTACTCTCTTCAAGATGGACCTCAAGCACCACCTTTTGCATGATCCTTGATCTCCCCAAATGCTAGTACCTTCTCTCCCCAACTCTTTTGTGCATGTGTGTGTATACATGTGTATATATATATATATATATATGCATATATATATATGTATATGTATATATATCAAGAGAGAGAGAGAGATATACTCTATTGTTATTCAGTATATATTTTCATATATACTTAGTCTCCCCCATTAGAATGTAAGCTCCCTGTGAGTAAGGATCATTTCATTCTTTGTACTTGTATCTCCAGTACCTAGCAGTTTCTGGCATATAGTAGGCACCTACTGAATACTTGTCAGTTGTTGATTCCTGACTCAAAAACTGGAAGGAAGGACAGAGGGGAAGGTCCAACCAACCAACTCAGTGTGTTACAATCTGCAGGTACATGACCATAGCCCTGGCATATTGCTCCAGGGTCAACTACAAAAATGATTCTGAACAGCATTTGTTATAATCTTTGTAGAGGATGGTAGAGTTTAGATGTTGAACCCTGTCAAGCCAGGATGATGTGAAGAAAGAGGATGACCTAGGCTCCCATTCTCTTGACCTTGTTTCCATTCTCTTTTTTCTCTAAATCCTTTGCAAATATAAGTATCAGTTGTCCCCAACTTTTTCATTCCAGTTCATGACCTCAGTGGTTGACTGACATGCTACTAGGAAAGTATCTGCATCTCCATGGTTACTTTAATGCAGGGGTTTCTTAACCTTGTGGGTCATGGCCCCTTTTTGGCAGTTTGTTAAAGACTAAGCAACCATTCTTAAAATAGTGGTTTTATTTTTTCCAATTATATGTAAAAACAATTTTAAACATTTTTTTTATTTCCAAATTCCCTCCATTCCCTCCACCCTTGTTGAGAAGGTAATACATTGATATAGGTTATACATATGCAGTCTTCATTACTATTTTTTGTAAATAGTATTACATTTTTCCAATTACATGTAAAGATAGTTTTCAACATTCACTTTTATAAAATTTTGAGTTCCAAATGTTTTTTCCCTCTCCTCTCCCCTCCCCAAGATGGTAAGCAATCTGATATAGGCTATACATATCCAATCATATTAAACATATTTCTTCATTAGTCATGTTGTGAAAGAAGAGTCAGAACAAAAGGGAAAAGCCACAAGAAACAAAAAACAAAAAGAGAGAAAATAATATGCTTTGATCTGCATTCAGACTCTATAGTTCTTTCTCTGGAGGTGGATAGCATTTTTCATTATGAGTCTTTTGGAATTGTCTTGCATCATTGTATTGCTGAGAAGAGCTACGTCAGTCATAGTTGATCATCAAATACTGTTAGTGTTGTAACTGTTGTTCTCCTGGTTCTGCTCACTTCACTCGGCATCAATTCAAGTAAGTCTTTCCAGGTTTTTATGAAATCCGCCTGCTCCACATTTCTTATATAGCACAATAGTATTCCATTACATTCATATACCACAACTTGTTCAGTCATTCTCCATTTGGTGGGAATCTTCTCAATTTTCAATTCTTTGCCAACATAAAAAGAGCTACTATAAATATTTTTTGTATGTGGGTCTTTTTCATTTTTTAACAATCTCTTTGGGATACAGACCTAGTGTTGCTGGATCAAAAGGTATGCACACTTCGATTGCCCTTTGAGCACAATTCCAAATTGCTCTCTAGAATGGTTGGACCAGTTCACAACTCCACCAACAATGCATTAGTGTCCCAATATTCCCACATCTTCTCCAATATTTATCATTTTCCTTTTCTGCCATATTAGCCAATCTTATAGGAATTAGTTGGTTCCTCAGAGTTTTCTTAAATTTGCATTCCTTTACTCAAAAGTGAATTAGAGTATTTTTTCATGTGACTATAGATAGCTTTGATTTCTTCATCTGAAAACTGCCTGTTCATATCCTTTGACCATTTATCAATTGGGGAATGACTTATATTCTTACAAATTTGACTCTGTTCTCTATATATTTGAGAAACAAGGCCTTTTTTGGAAACACTAGCTATAAAATTGTTTCCCAGCTTTCTGTTTTCCTTCTAATCTTGTTTGCATTGTTTTTTTTACACAAAAACTTTTTAATTTAATGTAATCAAAACTATCCATTTTGCATTTCATAATATTCTCTTATCTCATTTGGTCATAAAGTCTTCCCTTCTCCATAGATCTGACAGGTAAACTATTTTTTGCTCTCCCAACTTGCTTATGGTATCACCCTTTATATCTAAATTGTGTACTCATTTTGATCTTATGTTGGTATAGGGTATGAGATACTGGTCCTAATATTGAACCAACCCTGCATTCCTGGTATAAATCCCACCTGGTCATAATATATTACCCTGATGCTAAATTGGTGTAATGTCTTTGCAAATATTTCTTTTTTTTTTTAAATTAAATTTTATGTCTATTTTTGTTTACATCATTCATTTCCACAAGATTTTGAGTTACAAATTTTCTCCCCATCTTTCCCCTACCCACCATCCCAAAACAGTGATCCCACTGTATACCCCCTCCTCCAATCTGCTCTCTCCTATATCTTCCTCCATCCCCCCTCCAACTTTCCGGGAGGGTAAGATGGATCTCCATACCCCAGTGCCTGCACATCTTATTTCCCAGTTGCATGCAAATAATGATAATAATAATAATAATAATTTTTTTAAAGCATTTGATTTTAAAACTTTGAATTCCAGATTCTTTCCCCTCTTCCCTCACCACCCACTCCTACCGGGAAGACAAGCAATTCCATATAGGTTGTACATGTGCAGTTACACAAAACATTTCCATATTGGATATATTGTGAAAGACTGACTATATTTCCCTCCATCCTATCCCACCCCCCACTTGTTCTATTCTCTACTTTGACCCTGTTGCTTTACAAAAGTGTGTGCTTCTAACTACCCTTCTCTCCACCTGCCCTTCCCTCCATCATCCCCCCTCTCATGCCCTTTCCCCCTACTCTCCTGTAGGGCAAGATAACCAATTTACTGTGTATGTTATTCCCTCCCTAAGCCAAATTCAATGAGAGTAAAGTTGACACATTCCCTTTTGTCTTCCTGTTCTTCCCCTCCATGGTGGCTGCTTCCAGAGCTCCTGGCCTGCAAATTGTAGGGGGACCAAGCAACTATTCAGAGGGTAATTGCTCTTTCTTTAAACCTGCTTGGAGCTGGATCGCTGTCTTGGGTGGAGGTCCTGGGGTGTGTGGCCAGTGGGCCAGAATTTGTGGGGGCTTCAGAGAGGGCACCCAACTAATAGCTCCGGCAGCTGCAAAAACCTCAGGAATTTGGGACAAAGCTCTCCCCTCTGGAAACAGAGTTGTACTGTGTCAAAGAGCTCAAAAGTCAAGTAATTGAGTGGCAACATGAGCAAGCAAAGGAAGCAAAGCAAGCACAGCAATCCAACTTTGGTGTTTAATTGGAGATTTTAAATTTGTTCTTTTTCTAGCATTTTTAATTGCATGCCCAATTCATTGATCTGTTCTTTCTCTATTTTATTCATGCAAGCATTTAAAAAAATAAAATTTCCCCTAAGCACTTGCTTTGGCTACATCCCATAAATTTTGGCATGTTATTTCATTGTTCTCTTTGATGAAATTATTGATTGTTTCTATGATTTGTTGTTTGACTCATTCAATCTTTAGGATTATATTATTTAGTTTCCAATTAATTTTTAATCTAGCTTTCCATGGCCCTTTATTACATGTAATTTTTTTATTGCATTATGATCTGAAAAGGATTCATTTAATATTTCTGCCCTTCTGCACTAGATTGTGAGGTTTTTACGCCCTAATACATGGTCAATTTTTGTCTAGGTGCCATGTACTACTGAGGAAAAGATATATTTCTTTCTGTCTCCATACAATTGTTTCCAGAGGTCTATCGTACCTAACTTTTCTGAAATTCTATTCACCTCCTTAACTTTTTTCTTTTTTATTTTGTGATTAGATTTATCTAGTTCTTAGATGGAGAGGTTGAGGTTTCCCCAGTAGTATAATTTTGCTGTCTATTTTTTCCTGTACCTCACTTAACTTCTCCTCTAAGAATCTGGATGCTATATCACTTGGTGCATATATGTTTAGTACCAATATTACTTCATTGTCTATGGTACCTTTTAGCAAGATGTAGTTTCCTTCCTTGTCTCTTATAATTAGATCTATTTTTGCTTTGGCTTTGTCTGAGATCAGGATTGCTACCACTGCTTTTTTTTTTCACTTCAGCTGAAGCATAAGACATTGTGCTCCAGTCTTTTATCTTTACTCATCATATCAGAGTCAACTGATACCCATGCCCTCTGTCTAAGTATACTCCTTCTAACAGCCCACACAGAGATGCAGTTCTTAAGAGTTAAAAGTATCATCTTCCCAAAGAGGGATATAAACAGTTTAACCTTATTGAATAACATGTTTTTTTCTATCATGTTTACCCTTTTGTGCTTCTTTCTAGTCTTGTATTTGAAGATCAAATTTTCTGTTCCGTTCTGGTCTTTTCATCACGAAATTTTGAAAGTCCCCTATTTCACCAAATGTCTATCTTTCCCCCTGAAAGATTATGCTCAGTTTTGCTGGGTAGTTGATTCTTGCTTGTAATCCAAGAAGCTCCTTTGTCTTCTGAAATACCATATTCCAAGTCCTCAGTTCCTTAATGTAGAAACTGCTAAATCCTGTGTAATCCTGACTGTGACTCCTTGGAGTTGTTTCTTTCTAGCTGCCTACAGTATTTTCTCCTTGACCTGATAGTTCTAGAATTTGGCTACAATACTCCTTGGAGCTTTCATTTTGGGATCTCTTTCAGGAGCTGATCAGTGCATTCTTTCAATGACTATTTTACTCTCTGGTTCTAGGATATCAGGGCAGTTTTTCTTGATAATTTCTTTTTTTTGCCATGACTTTCAGATAGTCCAATAATTCTTAAGTTATCTCTCCTGGATCTATTTTCCAGGTCAGTTATTTTTCCAAAGAGATATTTTACATTTTCTTCTATTTTTTTTATTCTTTTGATTCTGTTTGACTGATTTTTGATGTCTCATAGAGTCATTTTTTCCACTTGCCCAATCCTAATTTTTAAGGAATTATTTTCTTCAGTTAACCTTTATTCCTCCTTTTCCACTTTTAAAGGAGTTGTTTTCTTCATAAATTTTTATACTTCCTTTTCCAAGCTGTTGACTCTTTTTTTATAATTCTCTTGCATAATTCTCATTTCTTTTCCCAATTTTTCTTCTACCTCTCTTACTCAATTTAAAAAATCTTATTTGAGTTCTTCTAAGAGGACTTTTTGGGCTTGAAACCAATTCATATTCCCCTTTGAAGCTTTATATGGAGGCATTTTGACATTGCTTTCTTCTGAGTTTGTGTTTTGATCTTCCCTGTTGCCATAGCAGCTTTCTATGGTCAGGGTTCTTTTTAGTTTTTTGCTCATTTTTAAAAGTTGAGTTCTGCTCTTGGGGTCCTGGGGGCACTGTCCCAAGCTTCTTGCCAGGGATCTGGTCACTGGCTTTCTGCACCGGGGTCTCTGGGGCTGGCAGCTTGCCTATTGTGCTGGGGTGACCTGCTCTAGCTGCATTTGTGCCCTGGGTTCTGGGGCTGGAGCCTCACAACTGGCCTGTTGTGCCACTGGCCTGCTGAGCCCTGACCAAGGAGCCTTGGTTGCTGATCTGTGCTAAGAGCCTCCCACTGCCTTGCCTAGAGACTCTCTGTGCTGGGCTGTGCTCTCCTTTTACCCAAGTGAAACAGACCTTTCCTGAAGTCCTTCTGAGTTATATTGGGCTGAAAAATTGTTTGACTCTGTTTTTTTGTGTATTCTGTTGCTACAGAATTCTTTGAGAGACTTGATTTAATTTTTTTTCAGGCGATTTCCTGGCTTCTCTCTGCCATCTTGGCTCCACCAGAATAATGTTTTTAACCATACAAAATAAAATACACCAAATAAAAAAGGAAATCAATCACATTGAAATAGTTATTTAAAAAATTTAAAAAGTAAGCAAGGCCAAATTCTTATACAGAATTATGAGTTATCTTTTTACTGAATAGATCTGACCATATGACCACCATACTCCCCCTCCCCCAACAAAAACCTCTGGTGGCACCCCCTGGCTTACCAAATAAAACAGAAACTACTCAGATTTGTATTCATGCTCTCCTCCTAAATCTGGATCCAATTTACCTTTCCAGGTTTATGACAAGCTAATGCAATCCCTTTTGTTTACCCTGTTCTCTAGCCAAGCAGAATCATTCACCTCAATCTGCATTTTTTTTTTGCCCCCAAGCCATTGTTCACTCCCTCCCCCAGATTGAGGATAGACCTTTCTCTACCAGCCAAAAACCTCTTTCTAGCTCACTTCGTGTACCACCTTCTCCATAGAGCTTCATTAGTTATCTCAGCCATATGTGCTCTCTTCCTTCACAAATCTCTCATACAGCTCCATTTTTACTTTCTCTATGTATGTATGCTTTTATAACTTAAGACTATTGTTTATATATTTTTATTAACCCATGCTACAAAACTGTAAACTCTTGAGAGATTGGCGGTTCTGTCTTGCTTTATCTATGAGCTTCAGTGCCTAATACAATGAATTGCACATAGAAGGTGCTAGAGTGTCTAGAAGGTGCTACATTCAGGAGTACCTGAGTTCAGATCTGGTCTCTGACACTTACTAGCTGTGTGACCCTGGGCAAGTCATTTAACCCTGTTTGTCCCTCATCTGTAAAATGAGATGGAGAAGGAAATAGCAAACTAGTCCAGTATCTTTGCCAAGAATCAGACATGACTGAAATTGATGCCATGTCTCTGTAACATTTCAGGGTGCCTTTGTAACATTGTTGTAACTTCAGTCTGTAAAAATCTCACTTCTGTTCGGTACCTATGTATGTAACATCAGTCTGTAACATCCGCCTGTGCAATTAAGTTGTAAAAGTCACACTTCCCCCCAGCCATAAAGTATTAACTCTGTCTCTCCCCTGCCCCCAGCCTAAAAGCATTTTCCCTGAAACCATTAACTCTATAACTATCTATCCTTGCTTGGTATAATAATAAGCCATACCTATGAATCCTTCAAAAGCATTCTATAAACAAATCCTTAGTTAGAGAAATGTATACCTCCTTTGTTCTAGTGGCCAGCTGCAAACTAGGAATCCTTCAATGCATTATCAGTAAGACAACTCCTCACAATCAGCCCCAATTAGCCCAGCCTCCCAACATCCATCTTGTCAAAAGGGACTTTGATGGCTAACAGGCTGGGTACTTCTCATTCAAATTTGACCACTGGCTGACTTTATGATGTTTCAAGGCAAAAACCACACCTCCCCTCCCAGCTCCCCTCGAATTTCTCCCAGTGGATTATGGGCAATACTTATGCGCAGTTGATATAAAAAGTGCATGTTTCTTTAAGCACTAACTCCTCTCAGACTCCTCCCTAACTCCACCTTTGCACATCTAGTTAGCATAATTGATATAAGATTTATGGTTTTATTACTATATAATCAGTATCCCTAATTCCTACACTTTGCAGGCTATCCTTAACCTTCTCCTGCCCACTGCAAAGCATAACATTAAACTCTATAACCCTGCACTTTGCAAGCTTTTTCTGACACCCCCCTGCCTGCTGCAAAGCATAATAAACTTTTACAAAGCTGCCAAGATTGTTTGGGCCTGATAATTCTTTCAGACGCTCTCACACCCTCTTCAAAATGACTCAACAACAGTAAATGCTTGTCCAATGGGGTAGAGGAAAGAATGTTGCCTACAAAATCAGCTCCTGTCTCCTAGGTATCACCTGTATGACCTTGGGCAAGGCAAATAACTTCTTCCATAACCCTGGCATATTGCTCCAGGACCAATTTAGAATTCTAGGATTTTCATTTTTGTCTTTGTATTTCATCACCTAGGTGGTGCAATGGATAGAGATCCTCCCCTTACCCCATACCCAGAGTCAGGAAGACGAGTTCAAATTCAGCCTCACTTACTAGCTGCCTGACCCTGGGCAAGTCATTCATATAACCTGTTTGCTTCAATTTTCCCAACTGTAAAATGACAATAATAGCACCTACTTCAAAGGGTTATTGTGAATTTCAAACAAGATAATATTTGTAAAGTGCTTAGCACAGTGCTTGCCACATAAAAGGTATTTAATAAATGCCTATGAGGTAGACTGGCACAGGGGAATGAGTACTGAATTGGGAGATAAAGAACCTGGGTTCAAATTCTGGCTGTTTAATCTGGCTCTTTAACCTATGTGACCTTGGCCAATCCTCTTAACTAGATTATCTTTATGGTTCCATCCAGTTCTAAAGCTATGATTCTATAATCTTTCCCTGGGTTTCTGTGTAAAATATATAATACATATGAAAAGTGAGGGGTTTGACAAAAAAATTAATGTGAGGAACCTTCCAGCTTTGGATCCTATAATCCTAAAATTTGAATTGAGTTATCTTATAGAAGTCCTTAAAGAACTAGATTTAATGAATGGTTAGTAATTAGCAATTAGCCTGCCAATTATTAAGTAAAATACATGCTTCTAAAGTGCTTAAAAACTTACCAAGGAGCTTAAAGATTTCCAAAGCTATCTTTTTTTTTTAACACTCAATTTGCTTTAGCAAAACCCTTTTTGCAAGCAATGCAAAGACAAACCAGCCTGAATTAGTCAAGTCTGAATTAATAAGGTTTTACTTGATAGCCAACAGCTTTTCTGCTTCCTACAATTTATTATCTGTACTGCTCAGATCACACAATTATCACCCACTACCTTGTACTATTAATTAATTTCTCCTCTGTGTGGCCTACTTCTCCATCTGGAAAAAAAATGCGAAGGCACCAAGCTTTGTATCACTTTGGATACCCCATAGCAGCACAGTGCTTTGCATACAGTTAAATGTTCAAAAAATACTTGTTGATTTGGGGAGAAAGTATATTTGTGATTTAATTGGTATAGAGAATTTCAGGTGAGGAAACTCCTTCAATCAATGTAGACCACTTGCAGTAGCAGAATTTCCTGAGGGAACTAATTTACCCAGATTCACAGAATAGGTGTCTAAGGGGGAACTTGAACCCAGGTTGTCCAGATTAGGAGGCCTGTCTTCTAGTTGCTTCTCTTTCTTAACTACACTTTTGTCAATACCCAAACCATCCGAAGTAAAATCACACACACACACACACACACACACACACACTCTGAGACCCAGAAGGAAACAGGAGGTGGGAGGAGTATGGTATGTGTCTAGCTAGTTAGCATTTACATGGCACTTTAAGATTAAGGAAATACTTGGCAAATACTATCTCATTTTATCCTCTTCTTGAGTTCAAATCCAGCCCCAGACACTTATTAGCTGTATGACCCTGGGCACGTCACTTAATCCAGTTTACCTCAGTTTCCTCATCTGTAAAATGAGCTGGAGAAGGAAACAGCAAACCACTTCAGTATCTTTGCCAAAAAAAACCCAAATGGGGTCATGAAGAGTCAGACACAACTGAACAACAAATGGGCCTGGTAAAAAAAGTTATGGGAAAGAAAAAACAACCCCCTAATCCCTGAGGTTCTGCCATTTCTGCTCCTAGTCCAGGAGACTTAATGTGCTTGTCATGTCATAGAACATGTAATGTCTTTCTTGTCTTCCTCCTGCCAGTAAAATACTTCTTTTCACTTATGAATAAACTACCATGAGGCTGGGTAGCAGTAACTCTAGGTGTTCCAGAATGAGAATGCATTCACTTTAGCACAATCTCATTACAACAATGCAATTTGTATATCCCATGGCCTTATTAAGGAGTATATACATGCACACATACACATTTTATTTAAAAATAGGAAAGATCAGATTGGTGACAGGATTGTAAACTCCTCCCTTATGGAGACAGGGGGGGGGAGGGGTGGAGTTTTATTTTTTGGACACCTTTGTAGCTTTCACTGTACTTAGCACAGTGTCTTAGACATAGTGATTACTTAATAGTCGTTAAGAGAATGAATGAATGATCAATAAAGGATACCCAGACAACTGAAAGAGGCTTAACTGTTAATGGAGATAAACCATATGTCCACACAGAGATCGTATTGAGCAAACCAATAAAGACTGAAATTGAAGCTCCACATGTCAAATAGTACAGAACTACATCCCACTAAAATTTGGCAAAGAAATTATAAGCAAGTATTCTGAAGAGCTGTTCTCTTGTTCCTGAAATGTGCAAAGAAATAATATCCTGATAACCTGATCCCCTAGAGACAAAAACAAAGGGGGTATCTATTTTTGAAACAATTTTCAGGGCTACCTTTTCTATTCCTCCCATTTTACAGATGAAGAAACCGAGACCTAGAGAGATTACATGACTTGCCCAAGGCCAGGCAGTTAAATGATGATAGTTCCTGGGACCTGAGTTGACATCTCTTGACTCTCTCCACCACACCACTCTACCTGATTTAAGGAGAGCTTTGCTCCAGAAAGAAGGTTTTTGTGGGTGGTGCAGACAGCACTTGAAATGCTTACGTACAGCAATGTCTATCACATAACTGACCAAATTCTTCTGCCATTCATCTCTATTTGAAAACAAATATTAGTAAGGGTTGGATGGTTTGTAGAAGGGTATGTGATCACTCACAGTAAGTTAAGTGAGCCGTTACCTTCATTGATGTAAAGCAGCTTTGAGGATGCCAAGAAATGGGGTATGTTACCTTGAAGGATTGCCCTCCTGGGACCGATTTCACACCAAGAATGGCCCTTTGTAAATAAAAGGTGTAGTGTAGCACTGGAGAAAGTTGGGCTAAAATAATTTTAAAAAACAAATATTTTTTGAAAGTGATTTAAAAAAAAACACCTAGAAAACTGTTTTGTGGGGAGGAGCTATCCAACCTTCCAAGGTTTCTTGAAGCTTTAACAAACAGTACTTTGAGTGCCAGTCTCCTAGTGAAGAGGGAATGAAGTGAATGAAGCAAGGAGTACTTCTAAATCAAGGTGGATATAAGCCCAAGAACTCTCAGAGCCCCACAGCTGGTTTCAGAGACAAAAATTCTTCAGCAAGTCCAACTTTGGATTCTCTTTTTTTAGCCTCAGAAACGGTTTTTTTTTTCCCCATTGGAAGTTGGTATTTGTACCTTCAACGTGAACAACTCAAGTTGTTGAGAAGCTTCTGGGTATGTTGATCTTTTTTCTCCTCTCAAAAGGCATAAAATTAATCCAAATGAGGGGAAGGGGGAAGTTGGTGACAAAGAAGCTCCAAATGTCAGCATTTTAAATTGTAGCAGATTCCAACAAGCAATTAGTAAAATGTAATAAAAGGAACTCCTTCCCCGGCCTCCTCCTCTTAAGAGAGATCATGGAAAAATGTTTCAGCCAAATGCAGTACGTGACCCGAGACTGTGAGAGAGCAATCTCAGCTTGGGATGTGTTCCTAAGCCAAGACTGTGACCAACCATAGAGCTTTATCAGTGCTAAAGGGATAGGAAACAGAATGACAGCTTTTAGGATTAAACCTTACTAGTTAACCTAGAATTAAACCTTTTCAGAATTAAACCTTAGTGATCAATCAGACCAGGGACATTAAAGGAGAGGGCTAATAATCTGGCTGCTTGCAATACCCCCCTTCTGAAGCCCCCCAACTCCAAGTGTATTGTAGGGTTTTTGTTTAGATCCAATAAGGCAGTGTGGTAAACTGGAGAGAACATTGAATTTAGAGTCATAAGACCCAAGTTTAAACCTCATTGACTTCCATAGCTTTAGCTATTATATCTATTCCAAAAACTTATACAAATAATTCTCAAATCTATGTCTCTTATCCCCATCCAGGAACATCAGATTTAGAGACTAAAATGGAGGACTAGCTCTGCTGTTTACTACCTGCGTGACCCTGAGCTAATCATTTAACTTTACTTGGCCTCAGCTTCCCCATCTCTAAAATGAGGGAGTTGGAGGAGATCTCTAAGGAATCTCTAGTTCCAGATCTATGAGAACTGTGTAACAAGGGATTGAAAAGATTTTGTAATAGTAATGCAAATAGATGAAATATTTTTTAAAAATTGAGTTTGAGTACAATGATCTATAATAGGATCAACTAATCAATAAGCACTTATTGAGTATCAGACACTGGAAATACAGAGAATATGTGTGTATAAATCTATATGGATGTATAAGTATACACATATTTCTACATACATACATACATACATACATACACACACATATATGTGTGTGGGGGTATGTATATATGTATACATACACACACACACACACACACACACACACACACACACACGTTGGGACCAGTGCCTTTGCATCACTAATAGTGACTATCACCTACTTACCTCAGGGGAGACCACCAGAAAAAAAAAGGTTTAAAAGAGTCATATTTGTGTGAACTATTTGATTTTGAATGGTTTTTTGAAATGACAAGGCAGCTGAACCAGCAGTCTTCTATCTTCCAATTGTGTATAGACAGAGCCAGTCAATGGAGGGGTGGCATGAGAAATTCCAACAATGAGAGAATGCAAACCAAGACAAGTCCCTCAAATTTGAGGATTGACTAACAACTGCTGGAGAAACTGTTCCAATTTTGTTTGTTTATTTTAATTTGGAATTTGAGAGACCAACCACAATTTTGCCACATGGATTTTGTGGTGATTCTTTGGTGCAAACCATTGGGAAAAACATTGAAAGGACAATGCTAAATTCTCCCTGGGAGCTCAGAGACATTTCTGGAATTGGGAATGTGTACAGATATGCCAACTGTACCCTTGTTTAATTAGGTAAGAAGAGGCAGCAGTGCTGCATCAGTTTAAAAAGTTTCTTTTCTTACCTCCGACCATGAGCCCTGAAACTGTCATTCTCATTCTCTGTCTTGCTGTTTGTTGTTTTCTGGAAATAGAGCACATGAACTGGGCCTTGAGGAGTCTCTGGCTTTGTGGCTTTCTCCTGGCATAGAAGGCCAGAATCAAGCCCCATCAGTAACAGCCACCACATGTTCCTACGGAGCATCAGAAGATAGTGACAGGCACAGTTCTTCCATATGATGGGGCACAGTCACACAGGCCTTAGTAGTTGGTGTTGGTAGAGTGGGCAGCAGCCACATATGTGGACAATTTTCTCTGACCTTTTATGAGGATCAGTGAGTGACTGTGCAGGAAGTGTCAATATCTTTGCTGTATCTTTGATGTTCCTTGTTTTGCTCCTGCTTATGGTCACCTTTTTACATTGAGAGACCCACTACAAAGGACTGGCATCACCCACATACACCAGATTATTTAGACCTGGAGTCTCCCAGATTCAGTTACTCCTTCAGAGGAACTATTACTTTATTCATTTTGCTTTTAATGTTTCTGTTAGAGTTTTTCTCATCCTCCATCAATGCTGCCTGATATCAGAATTCCTCAATAACAGAGGTAAGGATTAACCAAAAATAGCCCTAAAGTTGTTTAAGTGGTGGAAGGTCCTCTGTAAGGACTTACTTAAGGATTACCAAAGGGGTGGAGTGTTATAGGAGCAATATCTTTACTACCACCTCCATGTAAATAATAACTAGTTTTTCCTTAACAGGTACTGAGACCTTCCTCAAGACTCCTGACACCATGTTTTACCAGAATGCACGTGCATAACTCATACTGGATTGCTTACCATCTCAGGGAAGGGGGAGAGAAAGATAGAATCTGGAACTCAGAACTTAAAAAAAATGTTTCACAACTTGTTTTAACATATAATGGGGAAAAATAAAATATTATTTTTAAAAATGGCTGCTGACACCATCTCCTTATCACCTGAGTACAAAATCATAAGGAGGACCAAGGGTATTCTGATGGGTTAGTGGCTCATAGATCATGATGCACTCAGGAAAGGCACCTTCACTCAGCTGAATCTACTCAAGGATTCCTCAGTTTCTCTTCTTATTGAATATCCTTTCTATAGCTAAGTAAACATCTTTTAACGGTTGAATGACTTACAAGTGTCCCATTTTCTTACAACAGCTAATAAAAGTACTAGGAGCCTGGCCAGAGTCAAGCCCAGTTGAGAACAAATCCACAGGTGTTTATGTGGAGAGAGACAGAGAGACAGAGAGAGACAGAGACAGAGAGAGAGAGAGAGAGAAAGAGACAGAGAGAGAGAGACAGGGGTAGTGGGGAGGGAGAGTGGGAGGAAAAGGAAGAGGGAGAGACAGACAGACCAGGAGACCCTCATTATGTAAAAGGAGGTTGAGAAGGAGTGGTCAGACAGATAAGAAAACAGAAAAAGAAGTGTCATGAAAATCCAGAGAGGAGAGTGTGGTTAACAGCGACAAATGCTGCAGGAAGATCATGAAGGATCAAGGTTAAGCTGGAAGGGACCTCAGAGGTCATCTGCTCCATTTTTCTTATTTTCCAGAACTGAGTAAACTGAAGCCCAGAGAGAAGTGCCTTGTCTGAGGGTGTATGGGTAATCTATCTCCCTCATTTTACAATGGCTAGGTAACTTACCTGTGGAAGTTCACACAGTCACTTAGCAACACAGTCAGAACTAAAACCCAAGTCTCTTGGTCACCAGTCTGGTGTTCTTTCTACTATCCTTCACTGTACAGAACTGGGGGGCAGGCTAGGTACTCTACCCCCTTTACCATGGCTGAGGTGATTAACTGGAATTGCACAGCACTGACTCTGAATTATATAGGTCACCTAACAGGTACTTTGTAGCTTTCTTTACAAAGGCCTGATTAATGAATGATGGCTATTGTTTCTGACTTGGCAGCCCCCATATTATTTTACCCTGACTTTGCCGTAAAAAATAAAATAACAACTATGACCGCCCAGGCCCCAGACCTCCCAGAAAGGTTACAGTGCCGTATTCATATCTCCACAACCAGCTCCACCAAATTAGGGACTTCATAGCCTAAATCCTTGGGAATAAATTATAAGGCAACAAAGATCAAGAGCTAGGCTTGGAGTCAAGATTTGGGTTCAAATTCTGCCTCTGGCACTTACCAAATATATAACCCTGGGGAGGTAACTTGATCCCTTCATGTTTCAGTCAAATCCCTATGACATATCTACTCACTCATAAATGGGTTGGGTGAGTGAGTAACAATCTCTCAGAGTCATCCTCAATTCCACAATTTCCCTCACCTCCCACCCATCCAGATAGTTTCCAAGCCTTGTCAACTCTACCACTACAATATTTCTCAGCTCTTTCCCTTTCCCTTTAGATGCATGCATCTAAAAACATTATTCTTAGAAGGGGGTGGGGTGTCATTCCAAGAGGCATCACCAGATTGACAAAGAGATGTATGACACAAAAATGGTTCAAAAATGAGATAATTGAACTAGACGGCCTCTGAGATCCCTTTCAGCTCCATAGCCATGTTCCGATCACTTTTTGGTCACGTCTCCACAGCCAGAGTGCAAATTCCTTAAGGCCAGGAACCATACTGTTTTTTTTATATCCCTCTTAGACCTTGAAATAGTATGATGCACACAGTAGGTACTCAATAAGTAGTTGTTGAACAGTGTACCCACATTTTGCTATGATGCTTTTATTTTTATCTTGAATGTATTAGAATATGAATGTCTATTATATACAGAAGAGGGACGTTGGAAGAGCCTCAAAAACATTGAAAACCAGAGGGTACAAAAAGGGGAACAATAGCCAGCACTGTCATTCTGTTGTGAAGGAAGCCTCCCTGGAGAGTGTGGAGGGACTGATGGGGCCTCAGATCCTAGAGCAGGCTCAGATAATGGCTCCCAGATGGAGTCATCTATAAAAAGGAGTTCTCAATGTCTATACCCATAGAAGGAACTCAAGCATAGACCATGCTCCACATCCCTGTGAATCCCCCAAATAACATGACTTGTCAACATCATTTTTCAAGGAATATTTGCTTCCGATTTATTTTTCAGTTTCTTTTACAGCTTTTAAAAATCACCCTTTGCCCTAGCTCTTTTTAAATGATCTCTTTCTTTTGGTTTTAGGGGAATGAAGTCCCAAGACAACCCTCATGATCCTCACCATGAGGCATCTTCAAAAACAATTGATGGTCCAAACAGTCAGGGGGAACCAAGAAAACAAACTACTTCTGAAGGATTCCATTGCTGGGAAGTAAACGAGAGTTCTCTATCACAACAAATCCCTTGGACTCTCATTCTGTTTTCTGGTGAGAAAGCAACCCCTTCCCAACTCCAGTGCTGTGATTGTCTGCTCTTTTTGGGCTAAACATAAAGGAAACAGACAGGTCTCTCTTGTGATCTGGGATGGCTATTTCTGCCATTATTGTGTGGAGAGTGTGGGTGGGCAGCTAGGTGGTACAGTGGATAGAGCACCAAGCCTGGAGTCAAGAGGACTCATCTTTCTGATTTCAAATCTGGTCTCAGACACTTACTAGCTATGTGACCCTGGGCAAGTCACTTAACTGTGTTTGCTTCTGTTTCCTCATCCATAAAATGAGCTGGAGAAGGAAACAGCAAACCAGTCCAGTATCTTTGCCAAGAAAACTCTAAATGGGATCACAAAGAGTCAGACAAAACTGAAAAATGACTCGACAACAACAAGCAAATATGACATGACTGGTGCCTGTGTAGGTTACATGTGTTCACATGGGTTTATCTAGACGTGTGATTAGATATCTGTAGAGTCTCCTCAACCCTCCCTTCTCCAAGGAAGAAACTGATTCCTGTCAGGAAGCAGGAGATTAGGATCAGAGGGTGTCCACTTTCTTCTCATTAGAGAAAGAGTACTACACTAGAATTATATGTGTGTACCCCCATAAACATTATCAGTATAGGGAGAATAATTTTTAGGTTTGAAATAAGCTCCTGATCACTATTCCTTAATGAGGAAGGAGTGCTCCAAACTATATATCCAAGACTTGCCTCCATTCCCACCAATGTCCATTACACAAAGAACACACAAAGCAAATGGAAATAATTCCATTTATCCAAGCTTATAGCGAATGGAAGTCACAGAAGCTATACGTATGAGAATGTGCTGGACAATATGGAGAGTAAATGAGATTTCCCATGGGGTGGAGAAGGGAGGAAAGAAAGAGAGAGAGACAGATGGAAAGAGAGAGAGAGAGAGAAAAGAGAAAGAGAAAGATCTCACCCAAGGGGAAATTCCCCAAAGTCTCTAGTGTAGCTAGCTGAGGGGATAGGGAAATGTTGAGGCACGGACTCTTCTACGTTTGCTTCTTCCTAGAGTCTGTCTCTCTCTTCGGGGACCTGAACAGAATCTGGAACTTTATCTTCTCTCTCAAAGCTGGAAGCCAGGCAACTAGAATCTCTCTTCTTCTAAGCTCTTGCGAATTCCACCCCTCATTCAGATATCAAGCATTATGTAATAATTCTTCACCAGTGAAGAGCCTTTGAACCTTTTGATGCCGTTGTTCAGTTCTTTTTTCAGTCATGTCAGATTCTTTGTGACCCCTCTCTTTGGGGTTTTCTTGGCAAAGACACTGGAGTGAGTGGTTTGCTCTTCCCTTCTCCAGCTCATTTTACAGATGAGGAAACTAAGGCAAACAGGATTAAGTGACTTGCCCAGGGTCACACAGTTCATAAGTTTCTGAAGCCTGATTTGATTTCAGGAAGATGAGTCTTCCTGACTCCAGGCCTGGCTCTCTATCCATTTGGGTTATGGCCATCTGGAAGTTGATGGCTATGATGGCTAACAGCACAGGACTAGGGTTGAGGCTGGCTAACTACCAGGGGAGGAGGATGCATTGGTGACACAGAGCATTGCCTACTAAACAATATATTCATCAAGAAAGCATTTTTTATTTGTATAAGGGTATACCCTTTGACCCAGAGATCCTGCTACTAGACAGAAATCCTAGGGAGGTCAAATAAAAATAGAAAGGAAAGTCCCATATGCACCAAAATATTCATAGCAGCATGTTTTGTGGTAGCAAAGAATTAGAAACAACATAGCTGAGAAATGGCTAAGCCAATTGTGGCACAAGAATGTTACAGAAGTTCACCACACTATAGGAAATAAGGAATAAGAAGCATTCAGAAAAGCTAGGAAGACTAGGGATTAAAGACAAAGAACTGAACCGAATTTGACAGTCCGATCCCTTAAATTATAGGATCAAGGAGGTTAAGTGACTTGCACAAAGTAAGGATTAAACCTCAGAGACAGGATTTGAAACCAGATCCTCTGACTCCACAACCAGTGTTCTTTCCATTATATCAAGTTGCCTGCTTTATGGTCTGATGCAGAATGAAGTAATGAAAGGAAAACAACATACACAATGAACACAAAATAAATGGAAAGAAAAAAAGGAAACAGAATTCTACATATTTGCAATAAACAAGTTTGCCAAAGAGAAGAGTTGAGAAGATCTACCTCTCCCCTCCTTTGAAGAGATGAGGGACTGGATGGAATATTGTATATACTGTCCAGCAGAGCTAATATATTGATTGCTTTTGTTAATTTGCTTTTTTCCTCTTTATTCCTTTTTTTTAAAATAAAGGATGGCTCACTGGGTAGAGAAGAGGAAGAGACATATAGAAGTTAAAATAATGGAAAAAAACAAAATATATCAATAAAAATAAGAAAAACTCTTCTCCCACACTTACGTAAAACTGAAAGTTCTGAGAGCTCTGGTCTGAAGTCCCTTGTTACTTTTCCCAATATGATGTGGGCTGTTTTGAGTAATCATATTTGTATCTCCCAATTGTAATTCCCAACTGATGCTATAACCTCTATTTATAGAGCACACCAGTCACAAAACCAGTATCAAAAGATTTAAGACATAAAATCAATTCAAATGACAAGATGGGATCAAGTAGTAGAATCTTTGTCTACACCTGTACACAAAGGGGCAAAGCCTCTTTATATGGTCCAGGGGTATTATAGTTTAATCATCATATTGGTTGTTGAACAAAGTCACTTTATAATTTATACATAGTGGCAAACACTTAGGTTTCAGTATTGTTTGCCTCAAGGATCTTGGGATGGCTGGAGAATAGCTGAAACCTCGGGCAGGCTGGTGATCTTTGAAACTCCTCACCTTGCCAGTGAGATCACTAGAATCCTGCAGGCACTATTAGGTTTTGGGATATTAGGGCATCATCCACTTCTATCTTTTTGCAGCCTGTAGTCTTCCTCTCCCACCTTTGATTGCTCCTCTATGGGTTCTTCCATAAGCCCTACTTATTTTTTTTAAAAAAATCCTCCCTTACAAAACATTCCCCCTCTAATCAGTCCTTGTCTAGCGAAGCTGCCCCTCTATAGCCAGATATACAGCCTTCTGGGAAATGTAAGGGAATTTTTCCCAACAAGTTAAGGCCTCAATCATCATGGGAAATAAAGTTCTGGGGATTTTTCCATTTCTATTGCTGCTTGAATGGTAATACATTTTTAAGGTAGTTAGAAGACAGTTATGGAACATGACTGGATAATGATAGTTGCTGTTGTTTATGTGAGTTTGTTTTTTTTTTTTTGAGTGGCACAGTGAAAAGAGTGCTAGACCTGGAGTCAGGCAGACTGGAGTTCAGATCTAACCTCAGACATCTGACTATCCCTGAGCAAGATACTTAACATCTGTCTGCCTCAATTTCCTCAACTCTAAAATAAAGATGATAACAACAGCACCTACCTCACAATGTTGTTGTGAAGATCAAATGGGATTTTACATACATATAACACAGAAAAGACCATAGTGGAATATGCTACAATCACCATCTTTTTAGAGGGCTAATAGGTATAAGAAGGAGACTTAATCTTTGTGGCCAAGAAGACAGAGCTGGGACCAATGGAATGAAGTTAAAGAAGTTGATTTCAACATAAAGAAGAATTTTGTAACAATGAGAACTGTCCAACAACTGTGAGCTCTTTACTATTAGAAGTATTTAAGAAGATTGATTTACTTAAGAAGTCAAAGTCTAAGGCAGCTAGGTGGAGTAGTAGACAGAGTAGCTGGGCTTGGAGTCAGGAAAGCCTGAATTCAAATTTAACCTCAAATACTTACAAGCTATATGACCCTGGACAAGTCACTTAACCCTGTTTACTTCAGTTCCTCATTCATAAAATGAGCTGGAGAAGGAAATGCAACCCACTCCAGTATCTCTGCCAAGAAAACCCCAAATGGGGTCATGAAGAATTGGACGTGACTGAAAAACAAAAAGTCTGTTGATCATCTGTTGGGAATGCCCTTGACTGATGAAGCTGGACTAAGAAGACTATGAAATCTCACCCAAGATTCTATAATTCTAAGTATTCTGCAAATTTGTTCATAAATTTAAGACCTGATATGACTATAGCCCAAGGCATAAGGAATCTTCTCAAGAGTGGGGCTAGTTGGAAGCCAGACCATTTGTCAAGCTAGGTAAAGGTCAGACTACCTTTAAGGGGCGGCTAGGTGGAACAGTTAATAGATAGGCCCTGGAGTCAGGAGGACCTGAGTTCAAATTCAGCCTCAGACACTTAACACTTACTAGCCGTGTGACCTTGGGCAAGTCACTTAACCCCAATTGCCCTGCCCTCCCCCCTCCAAAAAGAAAAAAAAATGGTGGAAAGATACATCTACCCCATAGTAACACAAGAAAGATTGTCGATATGAATATGTTCACATACTTCTTATTGTTGGTCAGTTGTTTCAGTCATGTCTAACTCTTCATGACCCCATTTGGGGTTTAGATATTGGAGAGGTTTGCCCTTTCCTTCTCCAGCTCATTTTACAGGTGAGGAAACTGAGGCAAACATTTGGACTCAGGTCTTCCTGACTCTAGGCCTGGTGCTCTATCTTATATCTACTAAACCACCAAAATGCCTCACACATATCAGACCTCATGTCCCATGAGTTCGATTTCATTTTAATTCCTAGCAAAATTTTACAACATATTACAAAAGGGATAGATTATGAACATCTAGAAATAAAAGCATTAGTCACTGAGACAACATGGTTTTATCATGAATGAGTGATTATATGTACAAAAATATTTGTAGAAGCTCTTTTTAAGGCACATAAGACTCAGAAACTGAGCCCATCCATTGGAGAATGGCTATTAACAACTTGTGGTACCTGAATGTGATGTAATACTATTGTGCTGTAAAAAATGGTGGAAGGAATGGTTTCAGAGAAAACTGTGAAGACTTGAATTAACAAATACAAAGTTAAGTAACCAGATCCAGGAGAACAATTTATACGATAATGACAATATTATAAAGACAAACAACTTCAAAAGACTCAGGGAACACTGATCAACACAAGTCCAGAAGACTCATGATGAAACATGCTACATACCTTCAGAGAGAGTGCAGATGGAGGCACAATTTTTTTTGGACATGGCTAATGTGAAAATTTGTCTTGCTTGGCCATAAATATTTGCAATAGGTTTTGTTTTTCTTACTTTCAGCAGAGGGGTGGGCAAAATGGATAGAATTTGGAGTTAAAAATACAATAAAATCAAATTTTAAAAAATCATGAATAGGTCATGCCAGAATAACTTCATTCTCCCCTGTCTTCCTTTTTTTTTTTTTTGACAAAATATATCTGAGGACTGCTGTACATGTAGTTTACCTAGGTTTTAGCAAAACATTTGACAAGGACTTTCATACTGCTCTCAGGAGGAAGATGAAGACGTATGGGCTAAATGATAGTATAATTAGGAGGATTCAGAACTTTTTGAATAAACAGTTTGAATCCAAAATTTTCTTAATTTTATTAGCAAATAAATTTATTAATATTATATTAATTAGTGTTATTAATTAATACTGTTATTAATTATATTAATTTATTAATGACTCAAAGTCAACATGGCAGGAAGTCTCTAGTAGATGGCCCCAAGGAGCTGTCCATGGCCCTGTTTCATTAAACAATTTTATCAATGGCTTGGATGAAGGTACAAATTTCATACTTATTGGATGTGCAGATGACATAAAGCTGGGAAGAATAGATAGCATGGTAGATGCTAGAATCCAAAAAAAGCTTGACAAGTCTAAGTCTGACAAATTAAAATTAATAGAGGAAATATTGCATTTGGACTCAAAAATCCAATTCACAAGTATAAAGTGGCTATGACCAAGTAGCAGTTTACCTATAAGAGATCTGGAACTTGAGGAGAACCATAAGCTCAATATGGCTTAACAGTGTAATACAGGAACCAAAAAAAAAATCTAATGTGATCCTAGGTTGCTGAGTATTCAGAATGAAGGAAGTAACAATTCCACTGTACTCTGCCCTGGTCAGACTACATCTGGGGTACCATGTTTGTTTCTGGTCACCATGTTTTATGAAGTATATGAACAAGATAGAGTTATACAGAATAGGGTAACTGGGATGGCAAGGAGACTCAAAATCCTGGAATATGAGAGAAAAGAACATGCTATTGTTCTCTGCCCCCTTCCAAGCCTATCAACAGTTTCAACATTTTTCATGTTTTCCTTCCTTTTTTTCTCCTTCTCTTTTCTTGAAAACTGTAAGTTCTCTGAGGGCAGGAAATGTTTTGTCTTTATATCTTTAGTCCTTAGCTAGCACAATGTAGGCACTTTGCGGCACTTAATAAATTCTTGTTCAGTTGAAGATAATAAGTTTGTTGGCAGGGGCTGAGAATGGTTAGCCTGGATAAAAAGACTTAATGGAGATTCTACAGCTATCTTCCATTGGTGTGGAAGAAGTTTAGATTTGTTCTGCTTGGCTCCAAAGGGAAAAACAAAGATTTCTAGGTAGAAGTTGCAGGGAGGCAAATTAGAACTCCCTTGAAATGAAAGTATTCCTCATAATCAGAGCCACTCAAAAAGGGAATGGGATTTCTCAGGAAGTAGTGAGATTCTCCCTAGGTAAAGGTCTTCAGATGGAAGCTGAATGACCATGGATTGGAATGTGGACTCCTTGAAGGCAGTGTTCCATTTTTGTCTTTGTATTTCTAGTGCCAGGCATTTATGGTTTTTTTTGGACCAGACTAAATGTCATGATGTAATGACATCAGTAGAAGGAGGACTCAATGACAGGCTTCCTCTCCTAATGCAGATGGTAACCTTCTCTGCCATTTATAGCTTTTTAGACTGTCACTTGGTGGATGTCAAGAATCATATAACTAGTAGGAGACATAGGCACCATAGGAATCAGGGATGTGTTGGTAAATGTTTAATAACAGATTCTCAAAAAAATTCATATAACACACTTTAAAATTTAATCTGCATTATTAACATTTTTTCCCATCACTTTCTTAAGTTTTAACAATCAACAAAATAATAAATCAAGGTCTGATTTGTAGTGTTTGCCCATTTCTGAGATGTAGCTACTTGCACCAAAATTTTAACAATGGACTCTCCAAAGTCATCTGGCTCCAGCAACCCACTAACTAGCTCTTTCTGACTCTAGAGGTCAGCTCTCTATCTACAATGACGCAGTGCTTTTATGGCACAAAGTGCGTGATAAATGTTTGTTGACTGATTGATAAATATTGTAGAAGGGATTTTCGTCTAGGAATGGACTGAATTAAATGGGCTCTGGGTTTCTCCTGACTCTGAGATTCTATGATTTATTGATTGTCAAAGCACTATTGAGAAAAACTAATCAGGGTCCAGTTTCTCTTATTTGTAGCAAGCTCTGGCATTTGCTATCTCTAAAGCATTCATTGTTCTTTGTCATAAAGTGTGACTAGTTGGAGTCTTTCATATGAGTATGTGGTGTTGGCAGATTCCAGAGAGTTAAGGAATACAAAACATGCCTTATATAACACATTAATAACTGGAATGCTTGATAGAGTAATCAATTTGACGCTGAACAGAGGGTCGAAATTTCAGTTGCATATTTTCAGATTTACTCACACAAATAGATATGTTTGAACAAAGTCATTTTATACTCATGACCCAGCTTGTACTTTAAAGAAAAAGGCAGCACACCGTAAATCAAATTACTTTCGACTTGACCAGGAGGTCTGCTTGAAACTTGAACTTTGTTAACGAAGGTCGTTGGTGAGTTTTCATCACAAGTGTCAACATGCCAGGGAACCAGGAGGTCTACAGCTCAGGAGCCAAGACTTTTACAGGCATGTTAATTGCAATATAGCATCAATTCATTTGGGGGGGTGGTACACAGAATTTGCACACACCTGGGAAGTGCACCATTTGCTATGTTCAACAGCTGGTTATTTGAGAGTTTTAAGCCAGAGCAATTAGCAGTTATAAGTTCAGTGTGAGAGCTGAGTGGGCCACTGAGAGTTAGCAAAATAATTTCTCCTGCCAAAAATGTTGGGCCTCCCCCCCAACCCCCAGCTTCCAAAGAATTCTGCAATAATGTCCCTCAAGTGGTAAGGCTAGGCCTCAAGAGAATAAAATCATACATTTAGAATTGGAAAGGACCTTATAGATTATGTAGGCCAGAGGTCTTTAAATCTGGAATCCATGGACTTGGGACCTTCAGTATTTTGAAATTTTAAATATATTATATTATTTAAATTTTAAAATATAATATAATTTTAAAGTAATTATTTACATATATAAATTACTATTCTTTGTAATCCAAAATATTGAGGAGTTAGGTGATATAGTGGATAAAGGGCTGGGGCCTGGAGTCAGGAAACCCTGGGTTCAAATCTGGTCTTAGACACTTACAAGTTAATGAGTGGGCAAACCACTTAACTGCTGTTTGCCTCATTTTCCTCATCTGTAAAATGGGGGTAATAATAGCGCTTACCTCCCAGACTTGTGAGGATCAAATGAGAAAATGATTGTACAGTGCTTAGCACAGTGTCTGGCACATAGTTAAGTACTATAAAGATGTTACCTATTATTGTTATTAAATATTTTATGCATCAAAGAAAATTATTTTGAGAAGGAGTCCAGAGACTTCACCAGACTGCCAAAGGGATTTGCAACACAAAAAGGATTACAGATCTCAAATCTAGGCCAATTCTTCATCTCTCAGGGCCTTTCCTGAAAAGATCTTTGGCTTCCCTGAGATCACATATTTACTAAGATTAGCTAGGATTTGAACTCAGAGCCTCTGACACCTCTATTACTTTGTCTCCCTCTGCTTCCGTCATACCCTACCTTACTTAGACTTAATTGTGGATGGGTGATAGACACAAAAATCCTTGAAAATCAGTCAGATTTTTCTTGTGAGGCTAGAAAGCCATTTAAGCAGAAATGTTCAATGTCCCTGAACATTTTTCTTTACTTAGCTCATATATTTGAAACAGGAAAAATAAACACAAATAGTAAAACCCACACAGAGCTTTTCCCACTCCATTTAAACGGAGTCAAGAAATGAAACTGAAATCTAAATCAGCGTTACATTTTTATTACAATAATAAATATTTCATTATTACTCTGCTCAGATGGCCTAGTTCTCAGACAGGAAACGAAAAGTTATGAATACTAGTAACCTACCAGCGGAATAGGGGCCCTTTTCAGAGGTCGGGGTGGGCTCTGACATTATTACATGTCGGAGATCTAATTACAGAATTCAGAGCCTGAGTGTATGCACTGTGCATGGTGACCAACTCCATCCAGTCACTGGGGACATTTAGTGAAACAATATAGCCATGTAACAGGATATTAAAGAGATAAATCAAACAACTTTGTAGCAGGCAGCAGAGTTCTCTCTTTCTGAGTGTCTAATGGCATTGTTTTTACATATTTCTGCAGCTCCATAAAGGAAAGAAACCATGCTGTCACCCTTACATTTTAGTGGTTTGTTTTTTCCAAAAGGAATGCACATCATTTAATCTGTAATCATAATATCTGTAAGGAAAGCAGGCCAGTGATGGAGAACCATCTTACATGGAGTTAGGTCCTCAAGTTAGTGTTGGGGCAAAGCCTGAGTACAGTAAAAATTACTCTTGAAAATTCTCTTCATAAATAATCAAACTTCTAGCACAAACAATCATAGTTGGGAAGGGATTCCATCTCTTTAAAAGACAGCAATCTATATCAGAGAGCAGATGGATTTGAGAAGGTTGCTATGGAATAAATTGAGTATTAATCTTGTTTTTCATTCCACCCTAAGTTTTTGATCTGAAGAGAGGTAGAAACCAGGATTTCAAACCAAAGAGAAGAAAACAAAACCGCATGAAGACTTAACTAAAGGGAGAAATGATGATCAGGAGATAAAAATATTATCTGAATGGGTTGGACACACGATTATGATTTTATTAGGGATCGACCACATGCCCATATAACTCTCTTGTTTTCTAACTTCATAGCCACCAAGAGAGACACAAGGAGGTCAAAGAAAACATGGCAGGGGACTTTTAGCTTCCTGGGAATGCTAGGAAGGCCAACAAAGGCCTTCCCTCTTTTGACCTCTAGCAGCCTGGTCAGAATGAATAGACTGTCTAAGCATATGGTGAAGTAGAGATTGCACAATCACTCTGTGCTAGAAGATGCTCAAGATATAAGGGAAGCATCTTATCTCCCATCCCATCCAGTGGAACCTTAGGCTCATCTGGAGGAATGGAGACTGTAAATTACCTGTAGTATTTATTTTAAATGATACTTTTTTCCCTCTCATCTGCCAAAGGGGCAGCTAGGTGGCACAGTGAATAGAGTGCTGGACCTGGAATCAGGAAGACCTGAGTTCAGATCGTGCCTCAGACACTTACTAGTTTCGTGACAGTAGGCAAGTTACTTAACCTCTCTTTGCCTCAGTTTCCTCATCGGTAAAATGGAGATTTAAAAAAAATTGGGGAGGGTGGCTAGGGGGCACAGTGAATAGAGCATCGGCCCTGGAGTCAGGAGGACCTGAGTTCAAATTGGGCCTCAGACACTTAACACTTAGTAGCTGTGTGACCTTGGGAAAACTACTGAACCCCAATTGCCCTGCCCTCCCCCATCCAAAAAAAAAAGGGGGGGGAGGCAATTGGGATTAAATGACTTGCCTAGGGTTACACAGCTAGTAAGTGTCTGAGGCCAAATTTGAACTCAGGAAGATGAGTCTCCCTGAGTAGGCCCAGCACTCTGTCCACTGTGCCACCTAGCTGCCCAAGTGCTACATAAATGTTGGCTTTTATTGTTATCAAGTATGCAGAGTTGAATGTGAGTAAGTTCAATACACATATAGAGTAACTACTGTGTTCTCGTTTTACAAAAGACAAAACTGGGTCACAGATGATCGAGTGGTTTCCCTTACAAAAAAAAATTCACAGAAACTTCCTGGTGGATTAAGATCTCAATCATGTCTCCTTCTCCAGTACTGTTTTTTACCAAATCCTTGACACTGGCTACCCATAGAGTTCAGAGACCAGAGTAAAAGACAGAAGTGTCAGGAAGAAAACAGAAACAGATAAGCAGATAATACAATAAAAACTTTAGTGGTCAAGAGATTCTGGCACCAAGAATTAAACGTTCAATCAAAACATTTATAAACTTAATTTGTAATGCATTCTAAATCTATTGAAGCTTTGAGCTTTAAAGAACAATCAAAATATTAACTTTTTTAATGAAAAGCTGTGGGTGTCTAGCACTTTCTACCAATATAGAGCCTATTTTACACAAAAGAGGGAGGGAATGAAGCTCTAAAATGCCCTAAGACTTTTGGGACATGCTATATTTATTAATATTTTACATGCAAGATATTGTTCTAAGCACTAGGACAAAAAAGTAAAAAATGAAATTCTACAAGAGGGAGCCACTGAAGATTCTTGAGTGAAGGAATTGCATATGTATTCAGACCTGTTTAAGAAGTTTTAAGGAATGGAGGATGGGAATTGAGTCTATGTCCTTCCAATGACCTCAATTTTCTCATTTAAGTAGGAGGCAAAGTAGCCTGCTATGAATGTTGGGGTTGGGGTACTTGGAATTTAAGGAGAGGAAAAGATGTTGAACTGTCTGACATGGGGATCAATAAGAGTAGAACAGAAGGAGCAGAGCCATTGTTGGGTGTGTGACAAGGGGAAGCAGTCAGTCTGAGACTAGGTTTTCCAAGGGTAAGCAGTAGCCTGGGGTTAGAGAATATAGCTTATGACACAGATCTGAGATTATTACTGAGCCACAGCTCCATTAGGAAGTGGTTTTGTCTGAGTAGACATTTACTCAGAGCAATCAAAATATTAGCTTTTTAATGAGAGACTGCAGTTCTCTGGCCCTTTCTAGGGCATGGCCCCTTCTTTACACAAAAGGGGAAGGGAATGAAGGCACCTCCAAGGCTATCACTGGGGCTTGAGTCAGCCTCAGTAACTTTGGCTGGCTCCGACTGATCCAAGAGGATCAGGTTGTCAGGGAAGTGTGGTTTACCTGATTGGTGGGGCCCTCACCAAGAGTCAGGATTACTCTTAAGTTCTGCTCAAATAACAAGTGAGTAGAGTTAATAGCAAACCTGCATGAACAGGGCTCAGAGCACACAGTCACCCTGGGCAGCAGGCTGAGACATGGTCTTTGGGGAAGAGCCGAGCTCCACCCTTTTGAGTGCCTGGTGGAAAGGGAAGGGAGGAAAGCCAATGGCTGGAATTGCTTTAAGCAATTTTTTCCCCCTTTTCAGACTGAGCTCTGGAGGTCGCAGATACCTTTCTTCCTGCCATCATTCCTGATTATGGATGCTGTAAAAACGTGCAGAGCTTAGACAATTCTTTCCCTGGTGGGCATGCTGCTCAGTTAGGCTTGATGCATCTGTTTAATATGCTCCTGCCTGGTTTTTTCCTATTATTTTTGCTGAATGGCCTACATTTGGTTGGTCAGAATATGCAACGTGGACACTAAATCTCTAAGTTTTAAAAGCAATCTGCCTGCCAGGCCAGGAATGTCTGACCCACCCTGGTTAGGCATATCCTGCTGTCCATTTCTGACTGGCTCAGTCTTGCTGATGGCTCTCTCTAGGCAAGCTCTTTTAGCTTTTCATCCAGAATTCTTGGTTTAGACTTCAGGAGGGGCCTAGAAAGGGCGGGGTTGAGGCAGGAAAACAAAGGCTTATATTATTCAATAGTAATAATGACATTTATAATAGTCCCTCTAGCTTCTCAAAGCGTTTTTACATCTCGTTTTGCCTGGACAGTTCAGAGGGATCAGGAGGGTAATTATTACTGCTCCCATTTTGTAGATGAAGAAACAAAGGCCCCGCTGAGAAGTAAGGTGATTTGCTGACGGTACCTTAGCAAGTCATTAGCTAGGTCTTTTACCCTGTAACATCATGCTCTTTTCATAAGATCACAGCTGCCTACCCTGTTTTAAATGCTAACAATACCAGTACCACATATTTTGATAAATCGATCCACATACATTATCAAAATAACTAATAGGTTCTAGACACTGTACTGGCCACTAGGAGACAAAAGCAAAATGCTCCCTGCCCTCAAAGAGTTTACATTCTGTTAGGGAACACAAAGGGCAGCTAGGTGGTAAAGTGGATAAAACACTGGGCCCAGAGTCAGGAAGACCTGAGTTCAAATTCGACCTCAGCCACTTACTAGCTGGGTAACCTTGGGCAAGTCATTTAACCTCAATTGCCCTGCCTTCCCCCCTCCAAAAATCAAAATACAAAACAAAACAGTATAAGGTATTTGGTGGGAGCAGGGAGGTGCAAGCAGCTAGGAGAATCAAGAAAGAAGCTGACACAGAGCTCAGCTTTGAAGGAAATGAGAGTCTAAGAAGAGAGAGGAAGGAGCACATTCCAGGCAAAAAGGATGGACTACCTGAGAGCATGAGATGGGGGCGGGCGGGGGGGGGGGGGGGGAGGATCACATGAGGAAAGGCAAGGTTTGCATTGCAGAGGAGTGTTTAGTTCAGGGTCTGGCCTAGAGTAGGTGCTTAATAAATGCGTATCAGCTGACTGATTGACTAATGCCTAAAAAAGTTGGTTGGAGTCAGGCTTCAAAACAGATTTCCTTATCTTCTCCTCAAAAATTCTCAGACATATTTTGCCTTCCTCTTGAAATCTGCCATCTTGAGGCTTGTGCCTTATGCTTTCGCTAAAGTACTCACTACTCTCAGAGACACTGATATAGTCTCTTACAAGGGACCCCCCCACACACACACAATTATGAATAAATCCCATAATTGCATCATCAATCTTTTCTCTCTTTTCTATAATACCACTGAAATAGCTACAAAGGAAAGCCTTCCTAAATCTCAGAAATTTGGATTCCTTGCTAATACACTGATAAGAGTTCTAAACTCTGTCAAACCCAAGTCCTTGAGTTGCTTTCTTATGACTTTGTTATAGCTTTTAAAAGCTAATGATTCACTTTCTTAACTAAGATAGTAGATGTCTTCATTCTTCTGAGGCACAAGAGGAAAGACTCTCCAACAATTCCAGTTTTGGGGCATGTTGTAGTTCAGTCGTTTTAGTCACTTCTGACTCTTCGTGACCCCATTCATTGGGGTTTTCTTGGCAAAGATATTGGAAAGGTTTGTCATTTCCTTCTCTAGCTCATTTTACAGATGAGGAAACTGAGGCAAACAGGGTTAAGTGGCTTGTCCAGGGTCACACAGTAAGGGTGTGAGGTAAAATTTGAATTCAAGTCTTTATGACTCCAGGCTTCGTGCCCTATCCACTGGGCTACCTAGCTGCCTAGGGCATGCCCTCTGGGCATGAGAGAAAGAAGAAAGACTCAAACCAAGGATAATGAAGTAAAAGATTTAAAGCTAAAAAGGACTATAGAATTCCCCTACTCCAGCCCCCTCATTTTATTGATGAAGTTGCAACCTCATGGAGGTTAAGTCATTTGTTCAGGGTAGCATAGGAAATAAATGGAAGGGGTGGAATTAGAACCCAGGCTCTCTGATTCCAAATTCAGCATTCTTTCCATTTTATCTTGCAACTATTTCTGTCCTAAACAACCTCTCTTCCCAACTTATTCTCTCCAGCCTTATTTCCTATCATACTCCCTGCTACATTCATATAACTTCTCTTAACCCCAGTCTTCTCATCTGTATAATGAGAATAATAACAGTACCAACCTCACAGGGTCGTTATGAGGATCAAATGAGGTACTACATTAAGCATTTTGCAAATCTTAAAGCATTGTATAGATGCTATTATTATTATTATCATTTTATCATAGTAGGTACTTAAAAACGTGTTGATTGATTTCTACAAGGGTTTCCTACTAGTTTCTCCTCTTTCCTTCCTCTCACTAATTGCAGAAACTTGAAAATCTCTCTTCTGCTTGGCAGTCAATTGAATGAACAAATGCTTACCTTTACAACCTTTCCCAGGTACTCCCTTGGAACCAATTGATTCCTTGCCATTTAAAAATTATAGATGAATTACTGAGGTTGAGATATCTCTTGACATTTCCATAGAAGTGATTTATGAATCATGATCTGGCCTCTCAAAGGTCACCAGGTAGGTACTGTTGTTTCCATTCTAGAAGGACAAACGAACTGATATTACGAAGGACAAGCCATATACTCAATTGCTCAAGGATTTCAGACTTGGACTCGACATTGGAGAGAGGCCTTTAGCTCAGCAAAAATTATTCCAGGAAATAATGAAGTGACTGACAAACTCATGCAGAGCAGGGGAAAGGAAAACATTGCTGGATAGACACTTAGGATCCGGATGGGAATTTTGCCAAGGTACTGAAGCTAAGATTCTTCCAGAAAGGGATGGTTTCTGGGAGGATATGCAAGCAAGCTGTTCTTTGCGATGTTGTTTGTTCTCTGTCTTTTAAGGTTGATGTCAAAGGCTACAATCATGTTCATCCGGAGAACGGCACTGTGAGAGACCAAATGGCCATTGCAATTGCCTTCTTGTTGGACCCCCTGCCTCCAGTCACTCTCCACTCCAGTCTATCTTTCATTCAGCTGTCAAATTAATCTTCCTAAAGTGCAGGTCTGGCCATGTCGCTCCCTTCTTCAATAAACTCCAGTATCTTCTTGATCCTTATAGGTTCAAAAATCAAATAATTTGTTTGGCATTTAGAGCCCTTCATAACCTGGCTTCTTCCTTCCTTTCCAGTCTTCTACCTCACTCCCCTTCAGGTACAGTGTGACTCTGTGACACTGGCCTCCTTGCTGATCACCACGTAAGAAATTTCATTTCCAAACTCTTTGCATTTTCACAGGCCGTCCCTCAAGATTGCAACTTTCTCTCTCCTCTTCTGTTTTTTCTGACTTTCTTGGTTTTCTTCAAGTCTCAGCTAAAATCTCATGCTTTAGAAGAAGCTTATTCTGGTCCCCCTCAATGCTGCTGCCTCTCCTACAGGATTATTGCTGATTTGTCCAGGGCTATCTTGTTTTCATATGATTGTCTCTCCCATTATTTCTTTCTTTCTATCCCCAGTGATCAACACAGTACTTGGCAGCTTACTGAGAGAGCATGAAGCAGGGAGAGCCCTGGATTTAGAGTTTAAAAGACCCGAGTTCAAACTCATCCTTAGACACTTACTAGCTGTGTAACCCCCGACAAGTCATTTTTTCTCCCTTCTCCATCTGTAAACTAAGGATGCTAATAGAACCTACCTACACATCAAATAAGATAATATTTGTAATATGTTTAGCACATACTAGGTACTTAATAAATCCTTGTTTAAAAAATTTTTAAGGGGTGGCTAGGTGGCACAATGAATAGACCACCGGCCCTGGAGTCAGGAGGACCTGAGTTCAAATCCGACCTCAGACACTTAACACTTACTGGCTGTGTGACCTTGGGCAAGTCACTTAACCCCAACTGCCTTGCAATTATTTAACTCCCTCCAAAAAAAAAAGGATGAAAAAAATTGTAAGCACTCATTAAATGCTTGTTGACTTGACTTAGACAAACAAATATGGGTCTAGCCCAGTGACGTGTTTCATGTTCCTAAGCTTAATGTTCCTGCTGGGGCTCTCCATAAAATCACAGAATGTCATAGCAAGATGTCCAAAGGACATGTAGCTCAATGTAAAACTGAACAAGATTCAACCTAATTCAATTCAATGAGTATTTACTAAGTACCTATTTACTGAAGGCACAGTGCTAGGTACTAGGGATTCAAAGACCAAAATGAAAGTTCTGTCCTCAAAGAATATCTATTCTACTGGGAAGACATCACTTCTTCTTCTTCTTCTTTTTTTTTTTTTTGCTTTTTAGACGGGGGAAGGCTGGGCAATTGGGGTTAAGTGACTTGCCTAAGGTCACCCAGCTACTAAGTGTCTGAGGTTGGATTTGAACTCAGGTCCTCCTGACTCCAGGGCCCATGCTCTATTCACTTCGCCACCTAGCAGCCCGGATACATAACTTCTTAAGAGATAAATAAATAGGAAGTATACACAAAGCAAATATATGATCCTTTCAAAAGGAGAGCAGTAACAAGACAGTGGGAAACAGGAAGGGTCTCAAATAGACTTTAAGCCTGATACTTGAAGGAATCTGGGAATTCTAAGATAGAAAGGAGTGTGTTCTAGGAATGTGTCTATGCAAAGAAAGGAAGGTAGGAGACAGACTATTATACATAAGAACAAGAAAGGTAGCTTGGTAGGAACAAATATAAGGAAGAATAACACGAAATAAGTACAGGAAGACAGATTGAAGCCAGTAGAACATCAGAGGCTAAAGAAAGAAGTTTGTGTTTCATACTAGAGACAATAGAGAGGCATTGAAGACTCTTGAGGAGAGGTGGTCAGACCTATGCCATAGGAATATGATTTTGGCAGCTGTATTGTGGGTGGATTGAGATGAGAGAGACTGGAAGTAGGGAGACCAGTTAGATATCTTACTATGAAAACCCAGTCAGGAGGTGATTACTAGGATGGTGGCTATATCAGTGGAAAGAAGGTGGCTGATAAGACAGAGGTAGGATAGTGATGGGAACTATGATTTCATTTGTATAAATGATATTTGTAATAAAATGAAAATACATATAAATTATGTTTAATAAGGGACCACAGAAATGTAGATCAAAAACTAATTGGCAATTAAACAGCTTAATCTTAGAGAATGAATGGGTTAAAGAACAAATCATAGAAACAATCAATAATTTCATTAAAGAGAATGACAATAATGAGACAGGATATAAAACCTATGGGTTACAGCAAAAGCAGTACTCAGGAAATTTTATATTTCTGAATCAATAAAATAGAGAAAGAACAGACCAATAAATTGGGTATGCAATTAAAAAAACTAGAAAAAAGAACAAACTAAAAATTCCCAATTAAACACTAAATTGGAAATCCTCAAAATTAAAGGTGAGATTAATAAAATTTAACATAAAAACCATTGAATTAGTAAATAAAGCTAGGAGTTGGTTTTATCGAAAGAAACAATAAAATAAACAAACCTTTGGTTAATTTGATTTTTAAGAGGAGAGAAGAAAATCAAATCACTAGTATTAAAAATTAAAAGGGTGAATACCACTAATGAAGATGAAATTAAAGCAATTTTAAGGAGCTATTTTGACCAATTATATGCTAATAAAATTAAACAATTTAAGTGAAATGGATGAATATTTACAAAAATGTTAATTGCTTAGATTAGCAGAAGATATCTAAATAGTTCTATTTTAGAAAAAGAAATTGAACAGGCCACAAATGAGTTTCCTGAGAAAAAAATCACCAGGATCATTTGTATAGGTGGATATGCCTTCTACCAACACACATCAGCAACTTTTCTACAGCTTAGAGTCTTAGATAACTCAGAGGTTGAATGTCTTGCCCAGGGTCACAAGTCAGTATGGACCTGGGCAAATCAGGAACCCAGGTCTTTCTGGGTCCAAGGCCACCTCTGTATCCACCAAGATGTGTTATCTCACAATGAAACTAGGCAACTTCTTGGATATGTATGAGTGAGAGCAAAACATCAAGACTGAGTCTCAAGTTTTGACCCTAAGGGATGAGAAAGATGTGGTGTCCTCAACAGAAATAGAGAAGTTAGGAAAATGGGTGAGTTTAGAGAAGAAGGGAAAGAGAAGAGAATAAAAACATTTATATAGTTAGTACCTGCAGTGTGCCAGGCATTGTGTGCAAAGAGCTTTTTTATTATCTCATTTGAAAGATAATGAGTTCTGTTTGGGGCATGTGATGTTTGAAATGATTAGCAGGCTATTCAGAAGGAAGAGAGATTGCATCAGAATAAATGGCTCTGAGAAGCATCTACAAAGAGCTAGATACTACAACATTTCTAATAAGTATTCAGTGTTCAGTGATGCAGCCTCTTTGCTCAAACACCTCTTTCAAGGCTGCCCATTCTGATTTTGGAAAGCACTGATAGTTGAGTTTTTCTTTACATCAGAACCAGATCTGCTTCTCTGCCTGTATTACTCTTAGTTCTGTCCTCTGGGGAATGGGGGTAGGGTAGAGATGAGAAGCAGAATAAATCTAATCCTTCTTCCACCTAACAGTCCTTCAAGATTCCCCCCTCTTTACTGAGAAGATTAAGTCACCTAAAAGGAGTTGTCTCAACTCCCCTTATCCATTTTCAAAAGTCAGTATTATCACCTTCTCTTCTATATCCCTGATTACATAGGAAGGAATCCATACTCCTCAAATAGAACTAATTATGGTCTCATTTATCTTATCCCCTCTTGTCTCTTCTAGCACTTTTCTCCCACCATCACTCCTTTATCTCATTTGTCTTCAATATCTCTCTGTTTTTTTCTCTCTCCACCAGTAATTTTCTTATTTGCCTCATAGGTTCGCTTGTTTTGTTGTTCAGTCGTTTCCAGTCATGTCTAACACTTCTACCCCATTTGGGGTTTTCTTTGCAAAGATATTGGAGTGGTTTGCTATTTCCTTCTCTGGCTCATTTGACAGATGGGGAAACTGAGGCAAATAAGGTTAAGCAATTTGCCCAGCATCACACAGCCAGTAAGTGTCCGAGGCTGAATTTGAACTGAGGAATACGTCTTCCTGACTCCAGGTCCAGTGCTTTATCCACTGGGCCACCTACCTACCCTGTTATAAGTTCTTACCAGTCCTAAAAATGACTCATCTCCATCCCCTCCCAGCACCTTAGCCAACTCATCTCTCTCCCTTTTAATCACCCAACTTCTTGTAAAAGCTATCCTAAACTCTTTGGCTGCTTTCTTGGTTTGACTCTGATAACAGCATTTGGTAAGAGACTGTGTTGTAAGAGAAGAGGCCTTGGGCCTTCTTCCCTTGGAGGTCAAAATATGACCCGGTAAAATGGGCTTTGGCTCTTTGCCTCTGCATTTGTTCTTTTTTGATGTAGGTGAAGAGATTGGATGCTATGACCTTGTGAGTTCTGAAAAGTCAGGAGAGTGAGCCTCTGGGCATCCTAATGTCCTGGCATCCATTTCTGCAGCTAGCCCAGTATTTTTGCCCTGAGGAACAAGGAGTGACCTATGTCTGTACTGATACGATTAGATGATAGATTTTTGTGGGCTAGCCTGGAAACCTCACTATAATTTATGAAACTCTGGGAAAATGTATTCTGAGTATCAAACAACCAACTTACCAGAAAACTTCTGTAACACAATTTGTGTGTATCTGGTGGCTATGTATACTCCCAAAGTCCTTCTCTTCGTGATTTTATTCCTATATATTCAAGTACCTAAATTTCTCTCTTGAGCAGACACAGCAGATAGCATGTTGTTCCTTTCCTTGGGAGACTGACTGAAGGCTTTGAGCCTTGCCTTCATTGCGTCAGCCCTTCATTATGTTCTTTCTCCAGCACACCAATTTATTCTAATGTTACATGCAAAGTCTCTGCTTTCTTTCAGCAGGAAAGGAAGAAACTATGAGCTTGGGCATTATTACTCATTTTGGCGGTTTCCTTTTAAATGCATATGCATACACACACCCCTGATTTATTGCTGTCAAGGTTATTTGGGCTTTCTCCAAGGGAAGGAGTCTACTGATTCCACTCAATTCTTTACCCAGAAGTTGGAGGGGCTAATTAGATCAGCTCCAACATGTCCAGAATTACGGATTGCTCCCACTACATTTCACAATTACTTAGAAGACAGGAACTAATTAGTTCTTTTAGATGCCAGACATGGAGTGGAATAAAAGATGTGTGTTTTCAGAAATGAAGGAGAACACTGTCAACAACGGATGAAGAAAGGGGAGGATGGGACTATCTTTCTGCTCTCATACAGCCCTTTCAAATGAAGAGACTCACCTGAGCTAGGCAGAGGTGAAATCTGATAGCATCACTAAGACCTGTTACCCAACTTTGCTATCAGGCACCTGTCACTCAGGAATCCCTTTCTATCCTTTATTCAAAGGTAAAATCAGCGTAGCCCCAGACATCCAAGCAGATCAAGACCAGGCACGATCCAAATGTACAACATCTAGACAATCCAGACATTGGTGTTAGGATTCTTCCTGTGAGGCAGAGGAACAGTGGGGAGAAGTACCACATGGTATACACACAAGCATGTAGGGTAGAGGGATTGATGAGAAACCACACAGTTGCACCCTCTGGCAATATAGTAAAATGACAAATTAAAATTTGCACAGGTAAGTGCTAGATAAATTGGGCTACATCTCACATTATTTGGTAAACCATTATAATTCATAGAAATGGGTAGTGCTTTGGAAAGACCAGAGGCAGTTAGGTGGCTCAGACACTTACTGACTGTGTGATGCTGGTCTTAAAGTCAATTTAATACAGTTTATTTATTCAGGGCTTACCATGTGCCAGGCACTATGCTAAGCACTAGGGATTAAAAAAGAAGTTAAAAAACAACAGTCCCTGTCCTCAAGGAGCTTACAATCTAATGGAGGAAGACAATATACAAAAGGAAGTTGGAAAGCGGGACCTGGCACAGGAGGCACAATGCTCTATGGAATCAAAACCAACCAAGCTGCTCATGGAAAATGGAGTTCCCTGGAGAGTTCTGAGCTCTCTGTCAAGGAAGGCTCTAGGAAGAAAGACCTGAATTCAAATTCTGATTCATACATTAGCTATGTGACCCCGAGTGAATCACTTAAAATTTTGTTGGCCTCAATTTCCTCATCTGCAAAAAGGGTGATGATGATAATAGCACTTATCTTCCCTTTTCATTAGCTGTCCCCCATGTTTGGGATGCTTTTCCTCTTCACTTGGGTTTTCTTGCTTACCTGGCCTTTTTTAAGACTCTATTCAAATTCTGCCTTATCTAGGGCCCCATCCCCTCCCTGCTAGTACCCTCCCCCTGAAACTATCTTTCTTCTACATTTTTTATGTCTTACATATACTTATTTTCATGTCATGACCCTATTAGCATGTGAGCTCCTTGAGGGAAGGTGCTGTTTTTAGGTTTCTTTAAACTTTATTTGTATCTCACTGCTTAGCACAGTGCCTGGCACATAGTAGGCTGACAGGTTGAAAATTTGGGTGACTTGGGGGATGGTGGTCCCTTTAAAGGTAGCAGGGAAGTAAGGAAGAGGAGAAGGTTTTGGGGAGAAGATAATGAGTCCAGTTTTGAACATATTGAGTTTAGATGTCTACAGGACATCCATTTTGAGATGCTAGATTGACAATTGGGGGTTGAAAGCCAGGAGAGAGAATGGAAGTGATTAAATATATTTGAGAATTATCAGAGATGATAATTGAGTCCATGGGAGATAATGAGATTACCAAGCAAAACAGTATGGAGGAATAATAGAAGGAAATGTGAATTCCAGCAGTGGGATTTACGAGTCTTAGGGTCTCAACATTTTTCATTGGTTACTTGGCTGTACTGTCTCCTATTAACTATAGATCCTATTTCCAGCTACCAATTAAGGCCTGTTGTCATTCAGAGTCCTCAGCTACAAGTCCCCTGGGGAATCCCCTGATTTGCACTGATTGACATGGACAGAATGTGGTGACTGTTTTCTGAGTTACAGGATGGAGAGCGTGAGAACTAGTAGGGCCCTTAGAGCAACTCCTTACTTTCACAGACAGGGAAATTGTGGCCCAGAGTGTTTAAATCGCCTCCCACTGTCACAAGGTCATTAGTCATCTGCTAAGAACATCACTAGAAATGAAAGAGAAGGCAGCCAGTCAACAAGCATTTACTGAACTTACTGTGTGCTGGGCACCATGCTAAGCTCTGGGGATAGGAAGAAATGGAAACACACAGTCCCTGATCTCAAGAAGCTCATGTTCTTCCTTTTTTTTTTTAAATTTGCCCTCCTATACTCCCTTTTTCCTTCTTCATAAATGTTCCTCCTTTTATAACCAACTTTTCCACCCATAAAGTATATTTGTAGAATGCTATGCCTGCTTTATATGTCCTTTCCTAAATTTTAAAGAACAGGTACCACAGACCAATCAAGCTTTAAGAGTAAAAAAAAAAAAACAGTAAAAAAAATATTATATTTATGAAAACTTATATTTTCCTTTGTTGTTTCAAAAAACAAACAAACCACCTTAAGTTAAGAGATACATTCTTACTAAATAAAGCTGCCTCACTCTATCATAGACCTGGTTAGTACTGGTAGCTGAAATAATTTCTCCTATATATTCTATAATGCATCTCTATTGAATAACAATAAGCTCTCATTCTATTGGGGGAAATAGCATAGAGGCAACCATGTGAATGCAAGATACAGACAATATAAATGGGTGGTCATCTCAGAGGGAAGGCACAAGCATAGGAGGGTGGGCAGAGGGGATGAGAATAGGAAAGACCTCTTAAAGATGATGGCATTTAAGCTAAGTCTTGAAGAAAACAGAGAAGCTAAGAATTGAAGTTGAGGGCAGAGAACATTCCAAGTATGGAGATAAATAAGTAGTATTCTGACATCAAAAGCAATATTTCCATTAGAAATCTTGAGGTTTAGCTTCTAAATCTTGCTCCCTTTCTATCATGAGCCCCTACTTTTACTTTAATTCAATTAAATAAATATGTATTAATTATGTATTTGCAAGGTACTGTGCTAGGCAAAGAATCCAATCATTGATTCAACATTCATTAATTTGGCACCTACTGTGTGCAAGGCAATGTGCAAACAAATATGCCTTGAGTATACAAAGATAAAACAAAAGACCTCACCTTCCAAAAGCTTGAACTCTTCAAAGTGATTTGAGAGGGTGAGAGACCAGCCAAGTTGGTGGAATAGCAAGAAATAGCTCTGTTGAACTCTCACCCAAGACTATTCTAAAAAGATCTAGAAAATGTACCAGTCCTGAAAGTCATCACAGTGAGTCATTTTCATAGTTGAGGTCAGCATAGGGAGATAGACAGATCTGTGGACACCAGGGATGAGATCTAGCCAGGACTGGTTGTAAGGAGTATTCCAGGGCAAGAACTGAACAAGGGCTATGTACTAGGGCAAGAAGAGGTCTCAGATGTATAACAGAGACACCTGTCCTTGTGCAAGGAGCCAGAAGAAGTGCCAACCTGCAGCTCCATTACTCACTACCTATTGCTGGGACACAGATGCAATGAGGATGGAAAGGGGATTGTGCCTAGGAGTAGCAGCCCAGGTCAAGGAGTGATCATGGGCTCTAGAACATATGCTGCACAAGGAGCAATTACAGAAGCCATCAAAATCTGAATATCTCTAACCCTGGGAGCAGAGTAGGGTCTCAGATCCTGCTCCTACCCCAGTCTGATGCCTGCAGTGGAATAACCAGGGAGAAGGTACAGACCAAAGGAGAACCTTCAGTTCTGTATCTTTGAACCTGAGAGCTGACAGTGACTGAATTCAGCAGGAGGCAGTCTACTGGCGTTCCAAACATGGGCAAATTCATAGTTAAGTTGCTTAGATCCAAACCTAAGTCAGAAACTTGCAGAGCTCAGACCAGGAGGTTAGCAATCAACCAATAAACATTTAAGTGCTTACTATGAGCTAAGCACTGTGTTAAGCACTGGGGATTAAAAAAAAGTCAAAAGACAACCCCTGTCCTCAAAGAGTTTACGATTTAATGGGGGAGACAACATGCAAATGAACATGTACAAAACAAGCAATATACAGGAAAAGTAGTTAATAATTAAAAGAGAGAAGGCACTGGAATGAAGAGGGACTAGGGAAGGTTTTCCTGTGGAAGGTGTGATCTTAGTTGTGTCTTAAAGAAAGCCAGGGAAGTCAGTAGGCAGAGTTGAGGAGGGAGAGCATTCTAGGCATGGGAGGTAGCCAGAGAGAGGACCAGGAGCTGAGAGATGGAGTGTCTCATTTGTGGAACAGCCAGGAGTCCCGTTGTCAGTGGATCAAAGAGGCTGAGCAGGGGCAGTAAGGTATAAGAAAACTGTAAAGGTAGGAAGGGGTTAGATTATGAAGGGCTTTGGCTGCCAAAGCATTCATTTTGCATTTGTTCCTGGAGGCAAAAGGAAGCCACTGGAGTTATTGAATAGAGGAGAGACATGATCAGACCTGCATATTAGGAAAAATCACTTGTGTGGCTGAATACAGACTAGATTGGAGTGGGGAAGAGACTTAAGGCAAGCAGACTCATTAGCAGACTTGCAGTAATCCAGGCGTAAGGTGACAATGGCCTGAACTCGAGTGGTGGCAATGTCAGGAAAGAAAAGGGAGCATATTTGAGCGATGGTGC
>CM053582.1:467560005-467611415 GCA_028627135.1 Pseudochirops cupreus | reverse complement strand
TCCTGAAGGACACCTAGGATTAGAAGACATGATCCAGAGAAGGATCTGGCACAGTGGAAACAACAGTGGGCTGGAAGCCCCAAACCCTCTGCCACTTATTTGCTGTGCAACTGAGTTACTACCACTGACCTCCCCGGGTTGTTGTGAGCATCAAATGAGATAATATATGCAAGGTGCTTTACAAACATCAAAGTGCTTTGTAAATGCTAGCTCTAATTAGTATGAGGGAAGTTAGGAGATCAGTTTGGGTAGAGCAGAGAGTTCATGCAGGGGAGTAATGGAAGGTAAAGCTGGAAAGGTAGATTATGGACAGTTTACAGAGGGCCTTGAATAACAGGTTAAGAAATTTGGACTTTACACTGTGGCAATGGGATGAACACTGAATATTTTGGGACTGGTGGGTGGCATTATCAATTAATCAGTCAATCAAAAAGCATTTATTAATTGTGCCTCTGAGGTGCCAGGCACTAGACTAAGTGCCGGGGCTACAAAGACGAGAGCAAAGATAGTTCCTATCCTCAAGGAGCTTACATTCTAACTAGAAAGATGACATGCACGTGTATAGGTTTACATAAACACATAAACCAAATTCAAGATAACCCAGGCAAAGAGGAGAAGGCACCACCACTGTGAAGATAACATTTTATGAAGATTCATCACAGTGGTGTGCAAGGATGGATTCTGAACTTTCATGATTTAAGTGGAAAAGCGTGCTACAAAGCAAGTTCTTGGATATGATTGGGAGGTTGGCAGTGGGAAGAAAATCCTCAGAGACGTTGTGAATGTTCAAAAAATTGACCTCAAGGCCATTCCTGTCCCAAATAGTCAAGTACCTCTCAAAGAAAGAAACTTCAACTTCATCAGGGAAATTTTCCTTCCTTTCCAGTTTGCTCCTGGCATACCATTTATTTCTTCTTTGATTAGTTGGCCTAGGTGTTTTGTGTAACGTGTGTAAACATAAAAGCAACGCTTTCTTCCACTAGAGGAAACTAGTGACTAGTCTCTGGCCTCTGATCAGGTTCTAATCCAAGCTTTAGAATGGACTGCCTTTCAAGTTTGAATAACAGCCTACTCAACTATGGACAGAACAGAAAGGAAGAGGGGTCGACTCTGGGGACAAAGGCATTTACATAGTGCCTCTGACTTAAGCCTCCAGAGGCTCTCTGCAGCCAAACAATGCCTGAGAGGGAAACGTGAAACTCTCCTTGGGAACCCACATGGCACAAACCTCCCTGACCTTTCCCGCCTGCCAAAGTCTCCCAGAGAGCGGACGATCACTTATCATTCTGGAAGAACGAACCCTGTAGTAAACAGGGAGCCACTGACCTCCAGAAAGCTCCCTGCATCCTCAAAAGCCATTTCCTGTGCAATAGGGAATGGGAACTCCTCTGTCTTATCCCCAAACACTGTAGCATCTGTAGGAGAAAGAGAGACATATGTTTGGCCTCCAAGGCAAACCTTTTGCCAGGCAAGATAAAGCAATGCATTTCTCAAGGCAGTCTCTTTTTGTTCTCTGAACACATTCCAGCATCAAAGAACACGGTCTATACAGAATAATAAATAGGTGTTGGAACAATCCCGACCTAAGTGCCAGCTCCCTCCTGCCCTTAAGCCTGGCAGGGCTGGGAACCAAGCTGTTTCATTTAACTATGAAACAGGCAGACACAAAAAGGGAGAGGGAAAGTGTCCCTAAGAGCCCCTCCTGAACTTGTGTTTGATGTAAAAAAAAAAAAAAAGTTTCTGCCCGTAAGAGAAGCAGTTGTGTTTTTATTGGTCAGTTCTTGGGTCTTGCTGCCAACAAAACTACCACTGGTAATAATAATTTCAAAACATTAACATCTGAGCACCAAGCACTGAACTATGACCTTGTGTTTACTTCCTAAGGGCCACCTCAAACCCTAATGACTTTTCACATCTAGTCCCCTCTCCACTATTTATTTGGTCAGTTGTCTATGGGCAACTGGTTGCCACAGTGGATAAAGCTCTGGGCCCGGAGTCAGGAGGACCTGAGTTCAAATCTACCCTCAGCTGTGTCACCCTAGTCAAGTCACTTAATCCTATTTGCCTCAGTTTCCTCTTCTGCCAAATGAACTGGAGAAATAAGCAGCAAATCACTCCAGCATCTTTGCCAAGAAAACCCCAAAATGGGCTCATGGTGAGTGAGACATGACTGAAACAACTGAATGACAAGAGGTTGTCCATAGTGAACCTTTAATCTCATTTCTTCTCTTCTAATTGCCACACGTCATGCTTTCTTAGCTGGCTTATGCTCAAGAAAAACAAACTAAAATGTGAACATCTAGCCATGAAAAACATAATTAGGTCAATCTGTTACATAAATACGTAACTGGGAGGGGAATTATATGAAATAATACATTTTGGATTATCCATTGTTTTAGGTTATCCATGCCACTATTTGCTTAAATGAGGGTGAATTATTGAACAGATATTTCACAGTCCTGAATTACTAGTGAAAATGGACTTGAAATAATGGCTCTTTGATAATGCCTGCTTGGATTCTTCCCAACCCAACAGAGTCCCTTTGCATTAGGCGAAGGAGGATGGTAAAGAACACTGGCTTTGTGTCAGAGGACCTGAGTTCAAATCCCAGCTCTGCTACCTTTGCCACCTTGGGCAAGTCATCTAACCTTCAGCAGCTAGCGGCACAGTGGTTAGAGCACTGAGCATATGTCCTCAGACATTTAGTAGCAAGTCACTTGTCCCATTTGCCATAGTTTCTTTAGCTGTAAAACGGGTGGACTGTTGCAAGGATCAAATGAGATCATAATAATAATAGCTAGCATTTATGTGGTACCCACCACATGCCAGACACTATGCTTAATGCCTTACAAATATGTGAGGTAGATGCTGTTATTAGCCTCAGTTTACAATTAAGGAAAGTGAGGCAGGGGGTTAAGTGACTTGCCCAAGGTCACACAGCTAGTAAGTATCTGGGGGTGGGTTTTGAACTTGGGTTTTCCTGACTATAGTCCTAGCACTCTCTCCATTGTGCCACCTAGCTGTCTATTTATTATTTTTGTTTTGTTTTGTTTTTGTTTTGCTTTTTGGAGGGCATTTGGGGGTTAAGTACTTGCCCAAGGTCACACAGCTAGTTGTTGTGTTAAGTGTCTGAGGTGCATTTGAACTCAGATCCTCCTGACTCCAGGGCCAGTGCTCTATTCACTGTGCCACCTAGCCACCCCCTAGCCTATTAATTATTATTAACTATTATTTTGTTGTTGGTGGTGTTATTGTTGTGGATACATTTTTTCCCCCAGAAAACTTGCTAAACATTTACTAGCACCCTGCTGTGTACAGGGAACAACAAATAAGGTCCGTTTGGCTGGAAAGTAGGACTTTTGAGGGGAAGTGAGCCTAATCAGCCTGAAAAGACAGGCAGAAGCCAGATCATGAAGGCCTTCAACTATCAAACATTTTTTTTAAACTTTTATCTTGGAGGAAATAGGGAAGCCCTGAAGGCTTTTCAGCAGAGCAGTGGCATGGCCAGACGTAGGCTCTGGGGATACTGACTTGACAGCTATGCAGATGTTTATAAAATGCTTAGCACATAGTAGGTGCTTAATAAATCCTTGTTTCCTCTCTCACCTGTTTCCTCATCTGTAAGATGAGGTGGTAGGATTAGACGTCCTCTAAGGTCCCTTCCCAACTCTAAATCTAAGGTCCCATGAAATGTTTGCCAGTGGACCAAGAAGACATTGAGAAAGAATCAAGAATTGAGGGCAGTTCTAGCTCCTGAAATGCCTCCCGTACAAGGTCTCTCTGGGCATGCCTCTTAACTTCGCCTGCCTCTGTTCTCCTCCTTTGACTCCTCACAGTATTTTCTACAACAACTCAACTGTTTCTTGCCACTGGCCCCTAATCCAATCCCTGCTGCCAATCCTGAGGGAGAAAGAATACAGTTTTCCTCATACAATTTGCAGAGGACCCCCTTTAAGCTTTTGGAACACCTGTCAACTTCACAGCTGGTAGCAGAGATGAGAACACAGAAATCCCCACTTAAATCATTTTGCTAACATCTGTGACTATAAATGGTTCTTCCATTGGAGAGTATTCCCATATTCCACCGAAAGTGGACTGTGATCTATCCAAGCCAAGGAGTTAAATGAAAGGAACTACAGGTATCATCTGGCAATTTGTTTCTAGCACAACATTTTGTTGTAGCTGGCTAGGGTTCAGGGAAGAAGGAGCAAGTCTGCACTTAGCCCTCTCTGCCTGTTGCAAAATAACCTCTTTCCCCCTCTGCTCTTATCTTGATCTCTATTCTCTGTGCCCCAGCACTGAGTCTGAGCAGCATAGAACTGCAGTAACCATCTCTTGGCCAACTTGGCCAGAGGACAAGGGAAGCAGGGGCTCCTTGTGGCTTTATGTTCCAACATACTTCCACCCCCTGCAGAGAAACACTGGAGTAATGAGCCGGTGATGCAATCTTAGGGTCCTTTTTTTCCACAGTGAAAAAAGTGTTTGAGAGGAAAGGAAAGCCTAAAATGTAAACACCACCTTTCAATCACTTTTTCAGTCTCTCTCTCAAATATACTGGCAAACTCACATTGATGTTCTGTCACATACCAAGAATCCATTGTTTCTCACTTGAAAGCATTTTTCTCTTTAAGCTGAAGGACACTGAATACCAGATAGATGCTCACCCAATTTCTCCTTCCCCCCTCATCTTGTCTCTTTTAGACTGAAAATCAGGGCAAAAGGGAGGTTTATGCAGGCAAATTTCCATGGTATATTTGGGTGTCATTTTCAGTCATTTTTGTCTTGTCCATCTCTTAGTGATCCCATTTGGGTTTTTCTTGGCAAAGATACTGGAGTGATTTGTCATTTCCTTCTCTTACTCATTTTACAGATGAGGAAACTGAGGCAAACAGGGCTAAGTGATTTGCCAGAGTCACACATCTATTAAGTGTCAAGGCCTGATTTGAGCTCAGGTCTTTCCGAACACAGGTCCAAGAGCTCTAACCATTGTACAACTTAGCTGCCCTTTGATGTCATTAGACTACTCTTTACCATCTCTATATTAATTTATCCTTGTTTTCAAGGCATCTTTGTTGGAATCATTCTAGGTACTATGGAGGAAGCTCTCTCCAGATAAAGAAACATCTCAGGGTGGCTAGGTGGCACAGTGAATAGAGCACCGGCCCTGGAGTCAGAAGGACCTGAGTTCAAATCCAGCCTCAGACACTTCACACCTATTAGCTGTGTGACCTTGGGCAAGTCACTTAGCCCCAATTGTCTCCCTTCCAAAGAGCAAAAAACAAAAAAACGAAAAAAAAATCCCAACAAAGAAACATCTGAAAGTAAGAAAACAGAGATATGGGATTTGTTCTATAATTCCCTTCCTATTGGTGACAATAGGATAAACAAGAATGATTTTATTTTAAAAGAGGTCTGTACCATACCAAATTACCAAAGAATTATTTTATAGAGGGAGAAAATTTTTTTAAACAAAATTCATCTGAAATAATAAAAGGTCAAGAATACCAAGAGAATCAACAAAAAAAAATGTGAAGATGGCCTAGAAGTTCCAGATTTCAAACTACATTACAAAGCAGTAATTGTCAAAATAGTGTGGTACTGCCTAAGAAACAGAGCAGTGGACTGGTGGAACAGATTATATATACGCTATACAATTGTGAATAACCATGGTAATCTAGTATCTGATAAACCAAACTTTTGGGATCAGAACTCAACATTTTAAAAAAATTGTGGGGAAAACTGGAAAGCAGTTTGGCAGACACTAGGCATAGACTGACATCTCACACTATAGACCAGAATATAGTCAAAATGGATAAATGACTTAGACACAAAGGATGATATCATACATAAATTAAGGGGCATGGAAAAATGTATCTGTCAGATCTATGGATAAGGGAAGAGTTTATGACTAAACAAGAGATAAATATATATTATAATATATAAAATGAATATTTTTGATTACATGAAATTAAAAAAAACCTTTTGCACAGATAAAATATAGCTAAAATGAGATGTAAAACAGAAAATTGAGGAAAAAATTTTACAGCAAGTTTCTTTGGTAAAGAATTTCTCAAATACATAGGGAACTGAGTCAAATTTGTAAAAATAAGCCATTCCTCAGTTGATAAATGGTGAAAGAAACAAATAGGCAGTTTTCAGAAGAAGTCAAAGCTATCCATAATAATCACATGAAAAAATGGCCTAAATCTCTACTGATTAGAAAAATGAAAATTAAAGCAACTCTGAGATATCAACTTACACATACCAGAATGGCTTTTGTAACAGAAAAGGAAAATGACAAATGCTGGAGGGGATGTGGAAAAATTGGGACACTATTGCACTGTTGGTGGAGTTGTGAGCTAGTCCAACCATTCTGGAGAACAATGTGAAAGTATGCCCAAAGGTCTATAAAACTGTGTATACCCTTTAACCCAATAATACCACTAGTAGGTCTGGATCCCAAAGAAATCAAAGAAAAGGGAAAAGGATCTATTTGTACTAAATTATAGCAGTTCTTTTTATGGTGGCAAAGAATTGAAAATCAATAGGATATCCATCAATTGGGGTATGATTGAACAAGTTCTGGTATTTGATTGTGATAGAATACTATTGTGCTATAAGAGATGACAAAGCAGGATGGTTTCAGAAAAATCTGGAGGACTTACACAAACTGATGCAAAGTGTGCAGAACCAGGAGAGCATTGTATACAGTAATAGTAATATTATAAGGATGACCAACTGTGAAAGATTTAGCTATTCTGATCAAGACAATGACCCAAGATAATTCTAAAGGACCCATGAGGAAAAATGATATCTACCTCTAGAGAGAGAACTAATGAACCTGAGTGCAGGCTGAAGCATACTTTTTTAAAACTCTATTTTTATTGTTCTATCTTGTTTGTTTTCTTTTGCAGCATGGCTAATCCCGCAATATGTTTTGCATGACTTCATGCATATAACTGATATCAAGTTGCTTACCTCAAGGAGGGGGAAGGTGAGGGAGAGAGGAAGAGAACTTAGAACTCAAATTTTTTAAAATGCTTATTAAAATTTTTACATGTAATTTGAAATACTTAACAAAATAAATAAAAATAATAGTTAAGAAAAAAGGTGGAGGGATTTATCATTTTAGAGATTTTCTGACAATATAGGGAATTCTCATAAGATTAACCTTAGAGAAATGTACTTATCACAGAAACAAACCTGGAATTTAGCAACTCCTATGATCCCAAATTGTGCAATACTTCCCCATTTCCTTTTTTTTTTTTTAGGGGGGGTAAGATGGAGGGAATACTGCTGATTGGCTGTGCACTCTAGGTGAGCCCCAAAAGATGTAAATACCCAATCTGTACGCTAAGAAGCTAAAGCTTCAAGTAGCCCAAATGGTCTTCTTTAGAGAACTAATAAATTTGTTTTCCTTTCAGTCTGGCTACTCACTTTTTGGCCCCTGGTTTTACAAGACCTCATCACGAGCATGATTATCCCTGGGCTCTCATGGAACCCAGATTGGGAAACTCCTACAGTAGTCTTTAAATGTGCTTCAGTTCCACAAAAATTAAGCCTCTCTATATAGCAAACACACGGGTGCTTGAGGATGTGAAGACAAAAAAACCAAAAACATAATCCCTGGCCTCAAAGAGCTTAAATCACTAACAAGAAATTTTTTCCAGCCAGAAATCATGGGCACAAAAATAACCTTCAATACAGATTTAATTTCAGAGAAACTGGCCATATGTCATACCAAATCACAGCTGGAAGAACAAGAATCCTAACAGAATCAATTACAAGGACAGCTGAGCAAATATGAGTCTGCATCAGCGTGTAAATGAATCAATTTGCCTTTTCCCATTCCGGCAAAGAACTGGACTACTGTAATGCATTCTAGCATGTCTTTTGTGTGCTAATGTTGATCAGAACAGGATAGTGGAAAGAAAAGAAAGGAGAAATCCTCTTTCTGCCTTCAGATTCATACATAATATTGCTGATCATAGCCACAGCACCTGTGGAGAAAGTTGTAGGAATTCATTTCACCTGAAGTGCTTATTAAACCAGTGGTTGTCACTCACAACCTCCAGATTCACACTCTGGATTTCTAAGTCCATTGAAGGGTGAAATAATTATCCTTTAGAAAGCAAGAAAGTCTCTTTTTTCAGAGGTAGGAAAGTTCTCTCACTTGCCAGTATGAATCCATTCACTTTCTATATTTTAAAAGTCTGTCCAAAGAAAGATGGCCTGGTCAGGAAGACGTGGGTTGAATGAATAAATGAAAATGAATTTATTAAGGTTTTAATAGGTGCTAAGCATTATGCTGAGGATTGGGATACAAATACAAAAGTAAAAACAGTCCCTGCCTTCATGGAACTTCTGGTCTAATGGGGGAAATGGCACAAACACAGGAAGCGGTGGCCAAGGATATCCCCATTCAGGAAAAATGATAGAACGGATCTGATCATTGTTCATGGTTCCAGAACTGGAGGGAGTGTGGGGAACGTTAGGCTGTTGGTAGGGAGTTTATAGAGGAAGGAGAATAGGGTTCAAATTCATCCTCTGACACACATTGGCCATGTGACCTCAGGCAATTTGCTTAAATTCCCAATGCCCCAGGCAACTCTCAAAGATCATAAATTGTCAAAAAGCAGCTGCTGGTAGAGGACGTTGCTTACTTGAGATGTCCGGACACCAATGTGATTACAGAATCATTAAAAAAAATACATATTTGTCCAACTCTTCTGCTGCCCAGCCACATTCCCTTCCAGTTCCTTGGCCTTCACCTGATAGGAGGTCTTGAGTTTATAAGCCCAGCAAAATTACAGCAATGCCAGATCATTCTCCAGCCACATCTACATTGAGAGATATGAGCTTCTGCAGACAATACAGACAGGAGGATGAATTGTCAATGGCCTTCTGCACAATGCTAGGCACTCTGGGAGTATGCAAATATTTGACTGAAAAGAGGGGGCATCAAGCCCAGTAATTAACAAAATGAAATCAGCAGTTTGATATTAAAATTTATTTAAGATTAAAAGGTTAAAAATCAATGTTTGATATTAAAAACAATCCTTCTGGGGAATCTTCTCAGCCAGTTCAATAGTAGCAGGGATACTTACACAATGTATATATTCTTCTGTGTGTCCATATGGCAGTATAATTTATGAGCATATTCTTATGGAATGTGACTCCATATTGCCTCATTTCATATTCTGCCATGCAGGCACATTATAACTCTATGACCCCTATGTAGAATTCCTTACCAGCCTGAATAGGGCTTCACAGTGGTGAGCCTTTAATGAATAATACTCCTCTACTTGTCCCATATACTTAATATTCTTGAATTACTGAGCTTGCTAGCTAATAGGAACTTTCTGTATCTTGGATGGATGTTTTCTAAGTTGCACAATAAAATTCCACACAATTTATTTTCAATTTATCCATTGGACTGTTTCTCTGGATTTTACTAGCTATAAGCAAAAGGCTAAAAGCTTTTTAAAATTTCGAATAGTTTCCAACTTTTTACTATATAATCAGATATAGAATAAGGCAAAAAGTCAGAGCCAAGTAGAACAAAACACACACTGTTCAAGTGAAGTTATACTTTGAATGATTGTTTTGGTATGGGATTTATATCAGGGAGAATATTGGCCTCATTCCTGAATGAGAAATTTTTGAAATATGCATTATTTTAGAGTTTATTTTATTGTCTTGAGATGCAATCCAAAAGTTATACCCAAGTAGGCAATCGCAGAGGATGGCAGAGCAGGGAGAGAATATGTGGGAAAAGAAGGTTAATATGATCTTATTGTACAAACATTTCAACATTGCATCATTGTATTTACTTAAAAACTGAGCTCTCAATAGCAACATTTAACACAGTTGTCCCCCTCCCCAATGTTAGCAATAATATCACTTGCAACAAATTAAATGTTAAAAAGATGAAACATTTTAAGAACATTAGAACAGTCCACTGATAGTAGAAAGGAATAGGAAGAGGGTGAGAAATAAAGTTATACTTACCTCTGCCCACCCGTATAAACATCCTGCAATCAACTAAATTCTTAATGATTATTTTTATCTCCTCTCCTCCTACCATGGTGCAAAAAACACTTGAAGTCAAAAGATTCGGGTTGTGGTTCCTGACTCTGTCACATACTAGCTATGTTCACTTGAACAACTCATCTCTCTCATCTTTAGTCTCATCTGAAAAAATAAGAGGGCTGATAGAGATAATCTTGAAAGTTCAGGCTTAAGTTTCTGTGATTTTGCAAATGCCACCATACCCCCACTCCTCCCAGTCTTGAGATTATGTAAAATACATATTTATGTATAATGTACAATACAATTAAAGTAGGAGGGATTACCGTGGATAGAGAATGATGAACCTGGAGTAAGGAAGACTCGAGTTCAAATCCTGCCTCAGATACTAGCTAGGTCACCCTGGACAAGTCACTTTACCTGTACTAGCCTCAATTTCCTCATCTGTGAAATGAGGATAATAGTACTTATCTCACAGGGTTGTTGGGGGCAGGATTAAATGAAGTAATATTTATAAATTGCTTTGAAAACCTTAAAGAACTATATAAATGCCAGCTATTATTATTATAACATGAAAGAAGACCCCACTTTTTGGATACACTGCCTGAACAAGTTAAATAATATTCTGCATTAGCCATGTAGGAACATATAGAAGACCAGATGCTTTCCATTTGTGACAGGTCTAAACTCTGGCAAAATCATGAAGTATATACAAACATAGGCTTACATAACTACAGCTTAGAGAAACTTCAGAGGCCAGAGTCTCACCCTCTCATTATAAAGATGAAGAAACCGATCTTAGTCCTAGCCCTGCCATTTGCTTCCTGCATGACCTTGGGCATGCGCACCTCCTTAGTTTTCAATTTCTTTATGTGTGAAAGATGAGGTTGTATTAATGTCCCTTTTAGTATTATATCTGTAATCCAAGAATCAGGTCATAAAGTGCAATAAATTCAGAGTCATGGGCTCTGTGTTCAGTTTCTGGTTCTGCTACTTTCTACAAATCACGTAATCACTCTGTTCCTCAAGTTTCATCATCTGAAAGATGAGGTTATCCTTATTTCTCAGGAATGATGAGGAAGCATGTTGCCAACCATCTTTAAAAAAAGTGGGACACTCTCGTGGCTGATTGAGATGTGCGTTTTTGGACATGGACAATGTGTGGATTTCTTTTGTTTTGCTTGATTGTGCTTATTTCTTACAAAGGAGGCTTTATTTTTTTTAATTGGGAGAATGAAATTGGGAAGGAAAAGGGGACTAGCTTTAGGGAAAGAGGAAGGGAAAAAGAAAGATAAGGAAAGGAAGAAAGGAAGAAGGGAGGGAAGGAGAAAAAGAAGGAAGGAAGGAAAGTTATTGCAGTATTTAAAAAAACACAGAAGAGAACAGAAGGAGGTTCAGGAGACACTGACAAGCAGGGGGGCAGCTTTAAAGCTAACATAGGAGGCAACAATTTAAAAAGCACTGAAGGACCAATTTTTAAGATATTTGAAAGAGGGGTTGATGCTAAGCAATTAGAAAAAGCATAGATGATAATGAACACCCAAAAAAAGTGAATGGAGAAGCCAGCATTAATTACCAACTCACATGTCAGAATTTTGATCTCTATAAAATCTTTATTAGAATGATCTCAAATGCATTAAAGACACTTTTGTTGAAAATATGAGGAAAGAGGCAAACTTGTGCAAAATAATTTTCTATATCAGTCTCTTCACACTCAACACAATTGACCCCAAAGTGTAGAGGATGAAAGATCCCATTGCAAATATCTGTTGTTGATGGTTAAACGTCATTTTGCTTGATTTGGTAGAGCAAAATACAACCTTAAAGGTTCTTAAAATGAAGGGTTTTCTATATTATGACATACAAATACTAGGCAAGACTATACAACATTCCTTAATTAATGAAATTACCAAGGCAGCTTTGCTGTATAATCCTCTATCAATATTATGAGACATAAAACAGGGAAATGTATGTTGGTAGATTAAAGGTGTTTTTCCCTGTTATGGAAGTTGTCTTTTGGAGTCAAAGGGAAGTGACCTTCCTACACATTTTTTCCAGATGTTTCTGTTTGCTAATAATATTGTACTGACTGTATCAGGCCCTAGAGTACTATAGGACTCCCCATCAAATTCCTGACTGCTGAAAAGAGATCAGTAAAAACAAGTCATGCAGGAGGAAAAAACTATACTAAATATATCAAGAATTCCCAGACTATATAATATGGTTGCATGGTAAATCCATTCAGTTAAGTCTGTTAGTAAATGTATCTTGGGTAGTCCCTGTAGGAGGATAATGAACTGGTCTTACAGTGAAGCAGGAGGAAAAGAGTGGTCTAGATTGCTCAGAAAATTGTTCAGAAGTATCTAATTCTGAGAACAAAAATCTTAGCACCATTTTTTTAAGCACCATTATTTTTCTCATGATGCCAGTGGCTGTGAATTACAGAACACCAAAATGTCAAAAACATAAATATTACAGGTATCTCCAGAGGCAGTGAAGAGACATATATATCATGGAAAATATTACCAATGATTACTTGAATTGCATAAAAGTTACTATGGAGGAGATACATGATTAGGAAAGGAGAGGGACTACTTATAATTAAACTGATGAATAACAGGTTAAAAATTTGGGTGTTGCATTGGAATCCAAAAAATGCAAAAAAAGACCTAGAGAAAACCTTCTACTTCACTGAGCAGCTTCTTCTCTGGGGAATATTTATGTGAGAACATAAACAAGAATCATATGGAAGGAAAACACATGGAAAAGTTGTGATCTCTCTGCCATGAGACAGTGTCCTCACTGATGAGATCACAGATCCATTGGAATATTGAAGAGTATGTGCAAAATACTATTCTAGAGACTTTGAGGAAGACAGAACTTTAATAGAACGTGGTGATTACCCTCATGGAGTTTACAATCTTGTAGGGGGAAAATGTGTTAACATACTTGAATATTCAAGGATTTGATGATACACACAATACATAAATACTTATATATCATGTAAAAAATGCAAACAAAATATTATGTTGGATCAGAGAGAAAGATTACTACTAACTGTGGGGATCAGGAAAGACAATAGAGAAAGCGCCTTGTGCACTGGGTTTTAAAGGAGTAGGATTTCTAAGGTTGGTGGTAACGGAAAGCAAGCTGCATTGGGGGTTCCCTACATACCCATTTCTTGTGAAATGAGCTTACTACAGTATTTATTTATTGCAAAATACGGCTTTTCACTTAAAAATCAGAATTTAATTACACAGAAATATTCATCTGCTTAAGAAACAGTTTAACATTACTTCAGATTCATGCATCTGGGGAAATATACTAACTGAATAGCTCTAACTCTAAGTGAGAATCAGGATGTATAGTGCAACTATCATTTTGTGCTCAGTAGAGGTTCTTATTGCTTCTCTGCAGAGGTAGTACCACAGAATGCTAATTTTTCCTCATTATCAAATGCATAAAAAAGCTTTGTCTGCAAGACAGAGGCTATCAAGTAGAGCTGACTAAATGTAAATTTAACATGGTCCTGGGTATGTTGCATTGTGAATAGTAGCTTTTACATAAGCCTTAAGGAAAGAATCCTTTCCTCTCCTCCCATCTTTTTCTACCCAGATGGCATCACTTTTTGCACAGAAAAAGATACTCCTCTCCCAATCTATTTTTTAAATAGGAGGGCCAGTGACTCATGACAGAAATCTCTATTGGTTAACACAAGTGAAATTTTCTTCACATATTTATCCATCTTACTTGTTCTAATGGAAAAGTTTGTTGAATTCTTGATTCCAAATAACTGGTCAACTCCTACATATATAAGTAATAATCTACCACCACCAAAATAAAGAAATTAAATTTGTCATTTTCTACAGTATCAATCATATCTACATTTACCTCTTCTCTCTTTTTTTTAGGATTGCTTTTATTTAGCAACAAACTTTTGTGTTTTCAAAATGCTGTCATGATGAAATTAACATTTTATTTTTCATTATAACATAATAAAATAGGTCATGTTAATACCCATTTAACTATGAAATTGTCTGAATTTTGTTTCTCCTTTCAGAATAAAGAGGAAGAAAATTGAGACTTACTTCCAGTGAGAAGAGCCCAAGTTTCGATTTTTTAACCATTAAGAAAACATTTGTCTGTGATTTGGAAATAATCTGATTTTTTTGTTGAATCCACTGCATAAACAGAGATCGTCTCATGGAAACCACATGTCAGTATCTCTTTCTGTATCCTCATCCTCTTTGCCATTGTCTTTTCTGGCAACATACATAGATATAAAGGGCTGCTCTTGAATACTTGAAGAAGTAAGAATGTGGTAGAGAATGAAATGAGTAATAAATCCCCAGATTTATTATTGGCTATTGGCTGTTGGCCAGCTCTATTGGTCCTCTCTTTGAAGAAATATCCATCCTAATACTAAGCAGATAAATCTATCTTACAACACAGGTAACCGTATTTTCCTTCCCTGTGGCAGAATGGGGTTCGTTGTCATGGAAAATCATGATCAAATGAGAATAGTGAATAGATCAATATTAATAGATTACAGTTACTGAGCAGACCAGGGGGATTTTAGCTGTGATTCTGAGTATTCACTCAGTTGACAACACAAGATTGCTGAAAGAGAGCATTCAGCTTCTCTATTGATGATTACTATTTACAGGTTTCCTAATGCTATAAGTTTTAAACAAATAGTGACAGGCAAATATCACTATTTTAAAATTTAGTAAGATCCTTGCCAACTGTTTAGAAAACACAAACTTAAAACACATCTAAGTGGTGTGAGGGATAGAGTGCTGGGCCTGAGTGAGGAAGACTCATCTTCCTGAGTTCAAATTTGGCCTAGGACCCTTAATAGCTGTGTCACCCTGGGCAAGTTATTTAACCCCGTTTGTCTGTTTTCCTTCTCTATCAAATGAACTGGAAAAGGAAATGGCAACCACTCCAGTATCTTTGCCAAGAAAACCTCAAATGTGATCACAGAGTCAGACACAACTGAAGAATGACTGAACAACAGATAATTATAACCTGAATGTCACTTCACACCTGAAAAGGACAACATACATACCTATAGGAAAGCCTATGTGTATTTTCATACATACACGTATGCTAAGAATCAGAATCACCTCTGACATTAGTGATAAGGGAATTTTGTTTATAATGTATCCCTTGTCCCCTATCCACTTCCACATCTCATTTGTGATTGCTTCTGGGCATTTTCTGAACTCTAGAATGGCAATCCTTTCATGCCGATTTAACATTTCTGTAATTTCATGACTTGGAATTCAACTTGGCTTCAAAAGTCTCTCTTCCAATTGTTTCTTTGTGGTTCTCCACAGCTTCTGGAGTGGGAACACAGATGTATATGTGCCTCATTCTTATATGGTTTCATCTGCCTGGAACTTGCTTCTTTTCATCCACTGGGTTATCGATGTTTGCTTTTCTCTTCCTTTATACTGACTGAAATGTTGTGCTAAACGACTCAATTTGCATAGCTGCCTTTTAAAAGATCTGATGTAGAGTTAACTGAAATTCTCTGCATGGATTCTCCATCTTTTTACTTGAAGGCATTTACATAAGTTGTCTGCGGAATAGAAAATGTATCACTAAAATATTTTGAAATAAATATGTGCAATCAAGTTAAATATTAGAGGATTCAACCTGACAACAGAAATTTCCAAATGTCAAATTCTCTCCACCCCATCATTAATTCTGGGATTTAGGATAAAAGCTCTGTGTTGCCTCAAAACAGTAATGTGTTTACTCTTATGTGAACTGACAGAAGTGGTTAATTCCTAGCTCTGGACTCACATGTTACAGGCATTTCAGGGCATCACTGAGATTTTTTAATGAGCTTTTGATTTTGCCTCAAGAAGTGAACTCTTGTCACCAAGAAATAAACAGCAACCAAGAAAGACCCAACCGTGATTCAGAGTTCATGTGTTTTGGAATCTCTCTAGATTTAGCTAAAAATTATTTTCCCTAAAGTAAATCTGTATGAAGCAGCAGCTCAGTTTATAATATACAACCAGTCTCAGAATCCAAGGTTAATTTGTTAATGTTCAACTTTTTCTCACATTTACTTATTTAAATCAGTCAGGAATAACAAATGGTGCATAAGAGGTGGCATGAAATAGGAAACTAAGAAAGCAGATTTTAGAGTAAGACCTGGGTGCTCTCTTTGAGACAGTGCTTGACCATAGGAGGTCACAATCTCTCAGTGCTTCCAGGCAACTCTCTTAAGACTTCAGTTACAAAGAGCTGGCCATCTGCATTGGAGTAGGGAGTTTCTATACAGATAAAATCACAGGTTTGGAACAAAAAAGGGGCCAATATTAACACACCATTTTAAAGGAGGAACAGCTAAAATGTTAAAACCAAAAATTATGGGGATTAAGTTAGGAAATGATGAACCTGACAATTTCAATAATTAACTTTCAATTTAATATAATACTTTTAATACCAAATAACAGATGCTTATATTGTTTTATTGCATTAATTACATGCAAACCTCTAATTTGCTTTGAATGTGTACCTTCATTTATCATACAGATAATGAAAAATCCCACCCACCCTTACCCCCAACAAATATCAAACAATCCTTTCAAAAATTAAGCCATTAACAGAGTGGCCACACAGTGAAGTACTTTTCTACTGCTAGTCATGCAAAAATGATTTAATTGATTTAATCTAATTTACTACACAGCAATGTGAGGTTACGTCAATAAAAAAATATTTCAGACTAAGTAGATTTTGTTTAAGCAACATTTTTAACTTCAGCAAAAAGGAAGCTTTTTTGTGGGTACTAAAAACTGAGGGAAGCAAAGCAGGTAATTTCTTGGAGTAAAGAAAATACAATCCATTTTGTGTCATCACATAAAGCAACTTTCAGAATTTTAGCACATAACCTACTTTACCAATCTGTGATGCCAGTTATCAATTTATAACAGTAATATAGCTTAATTCCCTAGGACTATATTTAATGAAGTTAAGAGAATGCATTACATTTCCAGTTAGCTCTCCCCCCCCCAAAAAAAGTATAAAAGGGCAACTTCTTAGTAGTTCTGAATCTGCATAAATTCTCAACATCATGACACCTAGTACTAGCAATCAGCCTTGTGAAAAGGCAATACCAATAAGATTCAGGGCTTTGGTCCTCCAATTTCCCTTGTGGATGGAATCCTTGTTTCTTAAGTGATGAGATCCAAACTTCAGGACTAAGTTTGGAAACATCAGTTCAGTCCTAAAAAATATCCTTAGCTGAAATAGTTTTTCTGATGGGAAGGTGAGAGACTCTTAAAACCCATTTCCTTTACTGGACATGCACATTGTATTGAAGGGTGATTAAAGGGGTTGGCTGCATAGAGGAAAAAGACCAATATGTCTGTATAATCTCATCAAGAGTATAAGACCAGGGGGGAAAATGATGTGTATCTCACATTATATATGTGAATGTGTACAGCAATATAAGAAACAAAAGAAAGTGAGAGGAGATAAATACCACAATAAAATTCAGGGTTTAGAGTTCAAGAAATATCCTACTTATGATTAAAACACTTTATTTCAAATAGCCCTACTTCCTTGTCTGCTATTCAGAGAGAAATAGCATTTCTGTGCAATATTGTCCTGTCTTGGCCATGTGGATTGGAAGGTTTGGTTGAGATGTGGTTTAAGAAGGCTGGACAGGAAGGAGGCTTAAGATAGACTCTGCTTACATATTTGAAAAGAATTTGTCACTTTGGCTTATATATAAGACATATGGTTAATCCAGGGAAAGAAAAGATTTGTATTATTTCAATCTCAAATTTTTTTCCTAGTTTTAAATTTTATACTGCCCCCAAGGCATATTCAGCAACTTTCCTCTTCTCTCCTTTTCCCATCTCTGGACTCCCTAAAACACCTGACACCCTATAAGCCATTCAAAAAGCTGTTTCCTAAGGCACAGGTCTGGAGAGAGGTGTGTTTCATTATCTTTGCTCCTGGATATTGACGGTTTTTTCAGTTACTGTTCTCTTAAAACACGAAGGTAAAGCAACATATTTTCCACAGGCCCACGCTCTGCTTTCATAGTTAGTTGGGAGGATAACCAGACATTCTCAATGATATTTAGACATTTAAGATTCAGGGTGACTAAATCTTGACCTAAGTTTAAGTGTTGATATTGGCCCTCTGCAAAAGAAAAAAAAATTTGATTATTTGAAAATGGATCACTTCCACAGGAAATAATAGATTACTAATGTCTGCCTGGAATTTGCTTACTACAAAGTATATGATTCCATTTTCTATCCTACAATAACGGCACTACTTGACACCCTACCACATATCCACAGGAACACAGGAGCTTAAGACTTGGAAAGATTAGTCATCAAATCTAATTCTCTCATTTAAGAGATGAGGAAACTGGAAAGTACCGAGGGGAAGGGACTAGCTTAAAGTCATTGTCTCCTTACTCCCAATGCAGTATAGGACATTGTCATTGTGCCGTTTGGGAAATTCATTCCATGCCTAATTCCAGAAGAATGTCACATAAACCACTTCAAAGAAATCAATGGTTAACATTCTCTAAAAGGATTACTTAAAACAGGGGTGAGTCAGAATACAAGCAAAAGTGACAGGGCACAGCTTGCAACCCCAAGCTCAGAAGTCTTCCTAGCTGCCTTCTACAATTAGTTGTGCAGAGTTGAAGATGACAAGAAGTCCATTATGGTAGCTACCTGAGAAGTGGTTTTGGGGTGATATGCTACGGGTCTCCTATGCTACCCTGTGGTATAGAAGTTGGTGAACTATGGTCAAGATTGGAAAGAGAAAAACCACACTGCCTGAGATTAACTACCACTATGGAGTTTTAGAAAGCCCCAGGTCCTGGTGAGGGGCCTCTGTAAGGATTCTAATCTATCTTATGAAGCAGTGAAATTAGAAAGTACTAATTCTTGTAATTGAGAAGGATACCATCTGATAACAACAATAGCAAGTCCTTAAATAGTGCCTTAATGCCCTGAAAACCATTTATGTTTTTGATCAGAAGTGTCAAACACCACCCCCACTTCCCCAGCTGCTGAATCAGATTAAAATGTAATTAGGAAATATTTAACAAAATAAATAAAAATACAATAGAATATGGATAATGTTATTATGTAGTTTTCTAAGTTGATATGTAGCCTGCAGAGGGGTTAATGTCTCTGTTTCAATTTCAATTTGATAGCACTTTGGAAGGAAACAATTTCTAGAGGTCACAGGGAATAAGACTCAGGTATATCTCCCCCAAGATTAACTGATTCTACAATTGACGTTAAAGTTCCACCCTTAGAACCATGTGTGCAAGAGAAGTAAACTTTAACTCAGTTTATATGAGAATAATTTTTATCTTGTAATTTTCATTTATGGAAGACTATATTTTTAGAAACCTCAAACACAAGTTATCAAGGTGAATGTGACTCAGTCCTTACCTAGATTGGCAAGATTTAACATCACAAATTTTAAATCAATTTTAGAAAGAAAAAATATAGCTACCCCACCCCCCAAAAAATCTCATTTCCTTGAAGTTCTACAATTTATTATGAAGAGGAAGGGAAGAGAGGAAATAAACTACTTTGTTAGAATGAATAACAATAAGTAGTTCTTTTTATTCATTAAGGGCTTTTTTAATCTGTTCTTTCCCCTGGAAAGGCTAAAATCTGCCATAAAAAAAAGACTGTCAATTATATTGAATTATAGCAATTCCTATTGAAAGTACAATATCATTATCTTGGGACTTGACAGTAATTATGCTATAAATACCTAATCTGGGAGTTTAATACTCTACCACAAAAGTTTACTGAGCCCTGGCACCAAAGGTCTCACTGTGTATGTTATTTTATTATTGGATTATATATGCCAACAATATGTAATTTATCCTACAGCTCTATCCTAAAACTCTCAAGAACACCGTTAACTAGATAGTATGGGGAAGAAACAAAGAAAGATTTCACTCCATGAATAAATGAATGGATAAGTACTTATAAATTAGTTTCTCAGAAAGATTATAGCCCAAAGAACCATTTCATCACTGGTCAGTCTTTAAAATAAGTATGCTATCCTTCCTCCTCCTCTCCAAATGTAGTAACATTCTTCATTTAAACTAGGAATAATGAGACTAAATGGTGCTAAAAAGTAAAATAAAAAAATATCATTCACTAGTTTATTTTTCCGTCTGAGCAACCACTATTTATCCATAGGTAGGTAGGTCTCAAATAATGTATGAAAATGGCAATTCCATCAGTCTGAACTCTAAATGAAAAAAAAGATTTCCTTTCATTAAGGCACATTCAACCTGTAATTTTAAAACAAATTTAAATTTTCTGATGCAGTCACATACAGATCCATTTGACTTGTTTTCCTTCAATGTATGAGCACCAAAAATGTCCAAAATCACTTAATTAGTAAAATGGAAAGACTACAAATTATAGGTAGGAGGAAAAAAAAACTTTTCAAAAAGAACTCTTTGGAGATCAGTTTACTGCAAAGAAGACATACACTAACAGTGATTTTTTAAATTCCTAATACACACAAATATTAATAACTAATAGGCATTCAAAAATAGGACAGGAATCTATGCCATGATTATTAAATAAATTAAAAGGTATATCAGATACAGAAAAATAAAGCAGTTTTCAAAGAATGAAATAATCATCTTCAACATAACACAACTGGGATAAAGTGAATGCAGTTAGAAATACAGAACACTGTATATTTTTCCCCCAATGTCCTCATTAGGGAGGGAATTTTTAAAAAAGTTTACTTATATGCTTTAGATTTGCAACAATAATTCTGCTTTGCCAGACTAAATATGAACATATTGCCTTTCAGCTTTAAAGGACCAGGAAAGGAGAAATACTAAATTCCCCTTGGAATAGGATTCAAATCCATTTTGGACTTAATGCCAAACAAATTGCTATGAATAACCACATAACATATTGTGCTTTTCCCCCTTTCCCTTCCCCAAAAGTTACATGATCACAACAAAATTATAATTTGGGTGAAATAACCTTTGAAAGTAATTTTGAAGATAATGACACAACTACTGCCATACTTATTTTATAAACTTGAACATGTAATGGCTTTTTTTAAAAAATAAAAATCTTTTTGAAAAAGAAAAAAGGTAGAATCTGTGCAATGTTAACAGTCACAACAGAACATTTACCAAAGGTACAGTGTTTTGTTACAATAATACTTTGCATTAATGTTCATGTTCTCTACTATAGAACCATAGCAAAGAAGTCTGGAATGAAAAGGTTAAAAAAAAAAGATTTTTTTTTGTTTATCATAGTTCTATTTCAAGTCACAATTATGCAGGATTGCTACATAATGTTCAACAAGATGTGTTCAAAGGCAAATATTGATCACATTTTTGTTCAAAAAGCTCAGTCTCTAAGGAGTTCTTTGTAAGAAAATCACTTCTAAAATATATCCTTGTGTGGACTTCAAAAATGACCTATCATATTAAAATTTTTAAAAATAAATTAGATAATTAAAAAATGAGTCTTATCCAGCAGAGCTGGACATCAGGCTGTCCTCACTGAGCCATTATTATTGCTGCTTTTCCCATAATTTGGGTCATTTTTTTCTAGCCATAATTCCGCCAACTGCTGTGTAGATCCATATGTTGATGCTTTAGACCCTAAGCACATTTTGTACTGTTTGGGATCAAGATTAGGATCACAAAAGACAGGATGGTGAACATGGACTACTCCAACTTCTTGGCTTCTAAAAGTCTTCAAACCAGCTTGAACCACTTTGTTGAAAAGGTCCACATCCTCAAGTCCCCAACCTTGAATAGAAACATCAAAGCCACCTACTCTAACAAGATCTCCCTTATAAATACAAGTAATGCCAAACCCATAGTTTCTCCAGAAGCCAGTTTTTTGAGTGAAGGCAAAATGGTTGTCACTGGGAACTGTCCCACTATAAACAATCTTTGGATCATACTGGCTGAAGATGATTGGAAAATATATTTGTTGGCCCAAAACTGTATTTGCTCGACATCGCTGTAGGAATTCTGTAGTAAACACCAGGTCAACATCACAGAAGAACAGCAAAGATTCATTATTAAACTGAGAGGATCCAACTTCAAGAGCCAGAGCTCTTGAGAATTCTCCAGAAACTGGCAAAATCTGCATATCAGCTTTAGGATATTTAACACGATAATCTCTCATCAATTCTACTTGTTTTGCTTTGTCGGGGTTAGAGTCAGAATTGAAAAGCAGGACAACGAGCTTGACACTTTGATTTGGAATGAGACATGTCTTTTCAAAATTCCCCATAAATCTCACAAACATATCAAATCGTCCAGACAAAGGGATCAAGATATTTATCTTGGTGTCTTTGGGTTCTTTGTTTTCACTTTTTGACCCAGGAAGCTGAAAAGGAACAAACATCTTCAGGGAATTTGAGAGGAAAGATAAGGATCCAGATTCCTGGTTAATTTTGTTGGCCAATTCTTTAGCATCCATTTCTTCATGCTCCATAAACTGGATCTTGCTGAAGGTCTGCTGCAAGTAGGCGTGCCTTCTCACAGGGACAGTCATCTTTTTCCCTTTATGTTTTTTGTACAAAAGTAGAAGGTCGAGGATGTATTCAGCCCCATACACAGGATTGACTCTACGATAACCGTACTGTATTTCCTTGAAATCAATAATTCTCCCCCTGGTCTTGGCATTTGCGTTGATCATTTCCATGACTTGCATAACAATGTCTTCCAAAGCTTCCCTCTGAGAAGAGTCCATCCCTCTCCTGGGGGGCTGGCCATCAGTAGCTGAATACAAATATTTTCCAGTAAGAAACTCCCATTCTAAAATCTCTTCACGCTGGCGTGGTTGAAATCTCATAAAAGAAGGTGGAATTCCCAACTGGAGATCTTCTTTATGAATCTCTGTGTTACTGTATTTGCTCATTAGAACAATTTCTCTGTGAAGCTGTATAGTTCGGTGGCGCAGTTCAGCTATTTTGCGACTCAACATGTAGCTGTGAAGTCTATATTGGTAAGGAGGGTTTTTGTTGGGATGTAAAGTTATAGCTCGATGGATTTTGCTGTTGTGCAGATCTCGGATGTAACCCTTTTTGTTCTGTTCATAGTTCTCATAAAACAGTTGCTGCATCTAGTTAAAAAAAAAGATAAAGTTATTATTTTAATATTATGTATTTTCTAATTCTGCTCTACTTCAGCAATTCTTGATCTACCTGTTATAGCTCACTCTAAAAATCCTTAAGAATAAATCTTTGTGAATAAATCATAATACATAAAAGGCATTGGCTATAACTTGACCAGTTGTAAGAAGATTATGGGAAATATTAACAGAAAGCTAATGAAGGAAGAGTTGTAAATAATTATTTTTAACAGTAATCTGCATACTTGGTATCCAAAATTTGCGGTTAACATAATATTATAGTTAACAGTGGAATGTTCAGGAAGTTGTTTCTGATGTTCCATAAGGAGATGAGTAAGTCCCTGCTGATGTAACACACAGGCATTATCCTTAAGTTGGCATTCTTGAGACAAATGTTCACCATCAGCTAAAGAAACTCATGAGCTATGTTTATTAAATTGAGGATGTAAACAGTAGGAGGTTATTAGTCTTCTTTCTTTCCCTATCCCCCCAAAATTGTAGGGTTAGCAAAAATCCATGCCTCTTATAGTAACAAGCTACCATTGCATGGAACTCTGGCAACATCTCCAGGATGAGGGGAGGGGCAGGTATCTGGTAATACTCTGAAATATCTTAAAGACCTCCCTTCCTTCCCCTAGAGAAGTCCACATATCACAATTACAGCCTCTTAGACCCCCATCCCTCTCCAAATTGAAGCTGCAGGCTCTCTGAAGTGGCAGGCAACAACTTTTACCCCCCTTAAACTTTCATGCTATAAGAGACTTATTAAAAGAAAAAGAATATGAAGCCAGAATCCTTTTAAATCCTTCTTTAAAAACAGACTCTAGGAAACACAAACTTGGAGCCAATCTCTTCAAAGAATAATGACTAAATAGGTATGTTTTATTCCTCAGCTGAATAACTAAATACAACAAATATTTTAAGTCTTTAGGAAAAACCTAATCATTTAAAAAAGATTTAAAAATATAAAAAGCACTGTCACAAATTAAATTGCTAATTTATATAGTTAAATATAACTTATACTGAAAGTTTAAAATAGATGTTCAATAGCAAAAGCAAACTTAGCAAAACAATTGATAATGAGACCTGATTATAGGTATTGCTATACTATGATTTTTATACTCCTCTATGTTTCTTTCCGTCAATAGTATTTCTGAGATTCAAACACAAGTTTAAAGTATTCTAATTAGAATGTCTGTGTCTGAAAACTATTATACTGGAGAACAATTTGATGTAAAAAAAATCTCCATTTTCATGCAGTTTATTGCATAGGCTGAAAATTTAATTATTAAAGATGAATTATTTCAAAAGAAACCAGAGATAAAGTTTTGGCTCTAATTGCTGCTGTCTCTTAATGCTACAATTCTGATGATTCTTTCTAACTCTGGAAGCCTGCTGGGATAACAGCCAAATGAAATTTAGTTCAAGTTAATTGTATTAGGCAGAGAAATAAAACACTTATAATTTGGCATCTACCTGCTCCAAAATCAAATGAATAGTGCAATGATGAGGACTTAAGGTATGTGGTCTTCAATCAGATACTGAATACTATCTCCTAATCAAACACTACTCAAGTTAACTCTCAATTGAAGGCACAAAACCCATAAGTTTGAGCCAGAAATTTGTAGGAGTTTTTCTTTTTGCCAAAAGTAGCATCTGAGTTCCGAAGTCAAATAACGAGAAAAAACAGCCAACTACCTGAGAAGAGTCATGTGCAGAGCTAGAAAATTTAATCAGTTTTTTTTTTTCTGGATGCTTTGTAACATTCATTCTGTACCAATTAGATTTCGGGGGGAGGGGTAGGAGGGAAATAGTTTTATACAAGAGAGTGGTTTCCTTTAGTTACTGCTACTTCTGAAACAGAGAAAATACTTAAATGAAATATTGCTTCAATTTAGGTTCACACTGATTTATTAGCTGTTTAAAAGAAAAGTTTCATTTAGGATTTAACAAATTAGAATGATTAATAATGAATGATTCTAGGGGGCAGAGCCAAGATGGTGGCGTAGGAGCAGCAATATATTGCAGCTCTCACATAGCCACCCCAAAATACCCATAAAATATGACTCTAAACAAATTCTAGAACTCCAAAACGCACACAAATATACTTTCCACTAAAGTCAGCTCAGCTACGAGGAACCATCTCAGCCCTGCAAGCCGAAACCAGCCTACCCTGAAACTGGGGCTCTGCCCCAGAGGCGGCTGGATGAGAGGAGCCCAGCCCCGGCTGGAGCTTTGGGAGAGCAGATCTGTGGCAGCTGTGGCAGTATCCAGAATTAGGTTAGTGGAGCTCAGCAAAATGAGGGGAGAAAAGCGGGTACGGCCAAAATGCCTCCAGGGTAACGAGGCCACAGAAGCGGAGGTTTTGCACCCACCTCCACACTGCCACTTCAGAGCTCTCAGCCTGCAGACTGCAGGGCGACCAAGCAATGGTTCAGAGGCCAACTGCTCTCCCGTTGAGTGGCCTGGATCCGGATAGCGGTCTTGGGTTTTTGTTTTTTTTTCAGTGAGCCAGAAGTGGGGGAGGGACCCAGCAGCCTCCTAAAAGCTCCAGCAGCTGGGAAAACCCCAGTGATTTGGGACAGAGCTTTCCCCTCTGGAAGCAGAGTTCCACAGAGATAAAAAAAAAAAACCACGGACTGACCAACCATGAATAAGAATAAGCATAAGAAGCAAAGTAAGAACAGCAACCAAACCCTAGATTCCTTCTTTGGGGAAAAGAAGGATCAAGGCAGGGAGCAGGAGGAAGATAGCACAGTCGGAGCTCCCACACCAAAAGCTTCCAATAAACATGAAGACTGCTTTAAAGCTAGAGATCAGCTGAAGAAGGATTTTGAAAACCAAATGAGAGAAGTGGAAGAAAAATTGGGAAGAGAAATAAGCATGTTGCAAGAAAATCATGAAAAGAGAGTCAGCAACCTGACTGAAGAAATTAACACCTTCAAAAATAGATTAACTCAAATGATAATGAATGATTCTAGCAGAATTTTAGGGACTGTATCATGTGGTTAAGGAGATATTTGCAAAGTATATAGGGGGAAATCATCAATGTCTACCTCTTCAGTCTTTTTCTCATTTCTCCTTTAAACATACAGTTGAATGACAAGGAGTATTGGGCTTGAACAGGAGAAGCAAAATTATAATAGAGAAAGTAAAGACAACAGAAAGGAAAGATAGTTCCTATTTCTATAATGTCTTAAAGTTTACCAAGTGTTTTCCTTATAAGAACTGTCTGAGGGAGATAGTACAAGTACCATTATCACTATTTACAAATGCGGAAACTTAAAAGAGCTTATCAATAAATGACTTGCCCATTGTTACACAGAAGGCTGTGGAACTAACTAGGGAAAACAGGTCTCCTGATTCTAAGATTAACCAGTGAGGAAAGTGAATAAAGGGGAAACTAATCTTTTGGTACAATAGGATAAGAAGGCAGCCACAAAAACCAAGTAAAGAGGTTTTAGAAGACTGGTCCTAACACAAAGATTAAGATGGTTGGGACCTAGTCCCAAGTCCTCTAACATGAGCAGCTCATACTTATATTATACTTTTCTTACAACACTTCTCTCAGGTTTGCTGTTGACTCTCTGGATTCTCTTCTAAGCTCCTGTAGTCTTTTCATTCCAGAAGATCCCTTTGTCCTTGAAGCTCTGGTCTGGTGAAATGTCCAGGTCAGTCATGCTCACTCCTTTTATTTCTCTCTAATCTCCACTCCTGAGTCTCTAGGCTTTTGCTTCATGCCACCCACATGGGAACCTTTTCCATCCTCTCCTCCACTTTTCTCTTATGTAGGTTTTCTCATTAGAATGTAAGCTCCTTGAGAGTAGAGATTGTCCTTTTGCTTGAATTTGTAATCTCGATACTTACTGTAGTATCTGGAACATTTTATAAATACCTGTTGATTTGACTTGACTTGAACAGCCCTAGTATTCAGGTTTTTATCCTTATTCTACATATGAAAGAACTGAGTACATAAAGTTACACGGCTTCTCAGTGCCACAAAACCAGTAAATGACAGAACCAGGAATTGAAAGTGGTCTCTTAACTGCAAGTCCGTTATTGTTTCCACTATACCACGCTGCTTTTATATGACTCAGACAACTGGGTCTTCACTATAGCAATGTAAAAAACATTTATAAGTCAGCATAACTAGCAGAAAGAACACTTGGCTGGAAATCAGCATATTTGTATTTTATTCTTGGCTCTATGTAATTGTCTCTAAATTTTTTAGTTGTAAAGAGAGTACTTCAAAAATAAATGTTATATAAATATAAACTAGTATCATAAAACAAAGGTACTTACTTATTTTTCCTACCTCACAAAGTTGTTTGAAGGATAAAATGACAGTATGAAGGCATCTTGAAAAAGTTCTCAGTATTATACAAATGTAAAGCAATGTTTTTTTTAAGCTAAAAATTCAAGCTTGTACTAAATGACGAACTGTAAAATGAACTTTAAGTCTTTAAGAGAATCATATAACCTTATTTGGAAGGGACCTCAGATCATCTTGTTCAACCTACAAAGGAATAACCTTCTATAATATACCTCACTTAAAGACTTCTTATAAGAGTAGAACATAACTGCAATCCTATGAGACAGGTAGTGTTATATCCATTTTACAAATTAAGAAACTGAGGTTAAGAAGTTAAGTGATTTGCCCAGAGTCACATAGATAGTAAGCATCGTACAAAATTCAGGGTTTCAAATTTGAAGTCTAGCACTTTATCCATTAAGTCCCTGCATTTCTCTGGCTGACGAGAGAGCCTGCTCCACTTCTGGATCAGCCTAGGTGCTGGACATTTTAGATCAATACTTCATCTTCCCCTCTCAAACTTTATGTACTGTTTTCACATTCACAGTTTTAATCATCATGTTGTACCTATACATTATACTGAGTTTGCAATCTGCTAGAAGGCCAAGATCTCGGACAAGTAAAATGCTGTTTTGTACTTTAATTTTTTTCATCCGAGTTAGGACTCCACACTTCTCTTTATTAAATTTAATACTGTTAGATCTGATCCATTCTAAAGAAATACAGTTGTGGGTCAACAACAGGGCAAAAAGAAACAAATTACCAATGAAGAATTGTTCATAAGAAGTAACATAAAAGAAATCATTATGGAATTGTATGACCAGAAAAGGGGTGGGGGGAGGTCAGTCATGAAGCAAGACTGAAGCATAACTGATAAGACAGCCAGTTTGCTACTCCTGGTTATCCATGCAATACCAAGAGATTTAGGGAAAGGACTCTAGCCTAGAGAGTGTTTACTTTTGAATCGTTTATGGGAGGGTATGAACAGGAATCACACAGGACCTTCTGCACCATTAGAAAGTATTAACCACAGTGATGAGGATTATAGATCCATGGCACTATCAAATACCCATATTACAGGGTTGTTGGAGAGAAGGTATTTTGCAAAGCAGTAGAGAAACGGGCATTATTTTCTCCTCTCTAAGCTGACCAGAGTACCTCTTTAGATAAGTACTGCATCTGCTTCTCCCTCCACTGACCTTTACACAAGTGTTCACCATGTTTTGCTACTCTAGTTCCTCATCAATATATCTTTTTCGTATACAATGCTATTTCATCCTCCACTCCGTCTGTTTTGAAGACAATATACTTTCCCAGGGCTTCCTGGATTGGATTAAGTATCATTCCAAGTCCCACCGATAAACTAAAAGGTTAAATCTGCCCGCCTTGAATTAGGCCCTTATTTATCTTACTTGTTAACTTTACTGTATATATTTATATCAACAGATAGCTTGAGGTCACGAGTTTCCTTGCTGGCTTTTTTCTTGGTCTCTTGTAGGTGTCTTTTTACAACTAAGTTTCCTATGTTATAGCCACTACTCTGTTATTGGGCTTGGTAACTATATGCAGTTTATTTTCTCCCTTTCCCCCTTTCAGTTTATAGCCTTCTTAATCAGAGCTGTAAGCTTCTAGAAAATTTACACATGCTTCAAAGTATATGTTCAATCCTTGGCCATTCTACATTTTAAGCTGTGACTGAGAAATTTAAATCCCATTCTCATCATTTTCTTAATCAATCATTCACTTGCCAGCTTTCCTTCTCCCTTCCTAAAATCTGGTCTACAAATTAGCAGTCGTAAAAAAGTCCCTCAGTGTCTCAAATGTCTTGCCCAGGACTTCGTAAGTCCTAGTAAGGATTTCCAGGTTCTTCCTGAGAGTCTCATGTGTCAATCAACAATAAATGAGTAGTAAGTGCCTACTACATGCCAGGCACTCTGTGAGGTGCTAAGGATGTAAATACATAGAGTAAAATAATTCCTACTTGCAGTGAGCTTACTTTCTAATGAGTAAAACAAGCACATATATAAACACATATAAATAGTTAATAAACACAAATATATAGAAAGTAATTAAATACAAGGCAGTCTGGGGAGCATACTAGCATTTAAGGGAATCAGGAAAGACTTTAGGCAGAAGATGGTGTGTTTGAATTCCATTTGTGAAGGAAGAAAAATATTCTCTGAGACAGAGGTAAGAGGGAGTGCAATCCAGGTGTGGAGAATGGACAATGCAAAGGCATAGAGACAGGAGATGAAGTATCTTGTATAAGGAACAGAGAGAAGGCCAGTTTGGCTGGACTGAAGAGGACTGGGGTGGGGGTGGGGATAATACCTAATAAGAGTAGAAAGAGAGGCTAAGAACAAGTTATAAGGCTTTAAACACTATAGAAGGGTTTTTCTTTTATCCTAGAGGCAAGAGGAAAGCAGTGGAATTGGCTAAGAAAAGGAATCACATAGTCATATCTATGTTTAAGGAAAACTGTTTTGTCAACAGTGCATGGGATAGACTGGGAGGGTGGATAATGAAAATCTGAACTAGGATGGCAGGTTTTTGAGTAGACAGAAAATGTTAGATGTAAGATGTTGTGAAGGTACAGATGGCATATTTGTCAAGTGACTAGATATATATATATGTACATACACACATACATATATGTATATATGGTGAGGAAGAGTGAGGAGGGCAGGATAAAGCTGAGGTTATGAACCTGGGAGACTGGAAGGATGGTGGTGACTTCATCAGAAATAGGGAAGTCTGAAAGAAAGAAGAGTTTGGAAGGAGAGACGAGTTCAGTTTTGGACAGGCTGAGTTTAATAAGTCTGTGGGAAATCCAGTCTGAAATGTCCACCAGACAACTGGTGATGAAGGTGGGGAAGACACTGGGGCCGAACATGTAGACGTCTGAATTATCTGCATAAAGGTGATAGTTAAGCCCACAGAAAATGATGAAGTGACCCAGACTGTAGAGCAAGTGTTCTTAATCTGTGATCTGTGAACTTATTAAAAAATATATTTGGGTAATTGTAGTATTTTAATATAAATGGTTTCCTTTATAATCTTTTGTGATTCCATATCCTTTATACAGCTAGCTGGTGCAGTGGATGGATTTCTGGGGCCTAAAGTCAGGAAGACTCATCTTCTCAAGTTCAAATAGGGTCTCACTTACTACCTATGTGATCCTGGACATGTCATTTAACCCTGCTTGCCTCAGTTTTGTCATCTGCAAAATAAACTGGAGAAGGAAATGGCAAACCACTCCAGTATCTTTGCCAAGAAAATTCCAAATGGGGTCATAAAGAGTTAGACATACTGAAATGACTGAACAACAACAATCCTTTATGCATTTAAAAACATTCTGGGAAGGGGTGCATCCCTAGGCTTCATCAGTCTGCAAAAGAGGTTCATGACACAAAAAGTTAAAACACCTGCTGCAGATGGAGAAAAGAAGAGGGTCTAAAATATGATCTTGGAGCACAGCCACAGCTAGGGGGGTGAGAGATGTATGATGAGCTAGCAAAGACTGTGAACAGAGCAGTCAGACAGACAAGAGGAGAACCAAAAGAACAGTGTCACAAAGACCTGAAGATAAAGTGGCCAGGAAGAGAAGGGGATCAACAGTTTCAAATGTAAGAGATGGGCCAAAGAGGATGAAGACTGAGAAAAGGTCATTCAAGCTGGTAATTAAGAGAACGCTAGTAACTTTGGGGGAGCAATTTCAGTGCAGCAATTAAGTGTCTTCACACAAAAGATCAGAAATAGGGAGTACTCATTAGGAATTTCACCTTTTACTGCAAAAAAATGCAAACCACCACATGAGCCTTTAATGAGTCATGATCTTTTTGCTGGTGGAGGGTCTTGCCACAGTGTCAGTGGCTACTAACTGATCAAGGCAGTGGTTACTGAAGGTTAGGGTAGCAGTGGCAAAAACAAAACAAAAAACCCCCAATAAACAGCCATTTGTTAACAACGCTAACAAATATTAGTAATAATGAAGAACTCTTGCTGCCACAAGTCATTTGGAAGCTGCTCTCTCCAAGGTTATCAACAATCTCTTAACTGCTAAATCCAGCTGCCTCTTCTTGGTACTCATCCTTCCTGACTTCTCTGTATCATAATTTGATACTTTTGGCCAGTCTCTTCTCCCTTGCTTTTTTATGTATGATACTGCTTCTTGTGCTATTTGCTTTACTGTTCCTTCTCAGTCTTCTTTAATAAATAATCATCCATGTTCTGCTCCTCAGAACAATCCACAATTGTGGATTGTCTCTTAAGACTGACCTGGGCCACCTTCTTTTCTTTTTCTACATCTTCTCTTGGTGATTTAATTAGCTTCCAAGGGTTCAATTATCAATTATTATCTCTAAAAAGTGACTTCCAAGACTATACATCCAGCACTGATTTCTCTTTTAAGACAGCTCCAGTACTACATCACCAACTGTTGTGCGCCATGGCATCCTGTGACAGAATGTCCTTTAGACATCTTATGCAAAAGAGATTGTAACTTAATCTCCTAAAATCACTATTCCTTCAAACTTGAATGAAAAAAGAATTTCTTAAGCACTTACTATGCGCCTAGCACTGTGGTAAACACCAAGGATAAAAATCCAAAGCAAAGACAGTCCCTATCATCAAGGAGTTTACATGCTAATGATTAGAAACAATACACATAGGGGAGTTGTGGCAGGCAGCTGAGCAAGTCACAGGGATGGCAAGTAGAGGGAATAGAATGACATAACCCATGCCGGAACAATGACAGAGTTGATATAATCATGCTTCACAGTTCCAGAACAGGAGAGGGAAAAGTGGAGGGTGAGGAGGAGGTGCATGCTTAGTGGTGAAGCAGCAAGTGAGAAGACTGTGGAGGAGGGGCCCTTTGAGGATACCCCATTCTTCCAGTCCCCCAGGTTCACAACCTTTGAATCACCTTCAATTCATCCCTCTCTTCCCCTTACGTAATCAGATACCAAGTTTTACACCTTTGCAACAAATACTTGTCATATTGTCTCTTTTCACAGAGCTGCAATCCAAGATCAGGCTTCCAATCAAAGATCACCCCTTTCCTAGATTATTGTAACAGTCTCCTAATTATTTCTTCCCATCTCTCCCTTCCCCAAACCATTTTCCACACAGTTGCCAAATTAACATTTCTAAAATGAAGGCCTGACCACATCATCCAACTGCTCAGAAATCTTTAGCGACTCCTTGCCTCCAAGATAAAGCAGAAGTATAGTTTGGCATTTTAAAACCCTTCACAATCTGGCTCCAGCCTGTGTTTTCAGGTCTATTTCCACATCATTTCCCCTTTATATGCTATACATTCTAGCCAAATTGGACTATTTGCTGTTATCCAAATTCTACATTTCATCTCCTTCCTTTGTGCCTTTCCATGGGGTGCCCCTACCCTCACCTAGAATGCATTCTGTCTCAACCTCTGACTCTTAAAATCCCTAGGTTCCCTGAAAGTTCAGCTTATACCTCACTCTCCTACAGGAAACCTTTCCTGAGCCTCCTAATCAGTACAAGCATGCCTTGCTCTGTTGCGCTTCATAGATACTGTGTTGTTTTTGTTTTGTTTTGTTTTGCTTTGTTTTTTCTTTTACAAACTGAAGTCTTGTAGAAATCCTGAGTTGAGTTAGTCAATTGGTGCCATTTCCCCAATGGTGTGTGCTGACATTTATCTTTGGGTCACATTCTGGTAATTTTCACAATATCTCAGACTTTTTCATTATTATTATATCAGTTATTGTGATCTGTGATAAGTACACCCACATACAATGGTGAATTTATCAATAAATGTTGTATGTTATGACTGCTCCACTAAGCAGCCATTCCCCCATCTCTCTCCCTCTCCTAGAGCCTCCATGTTCTGAGACACAACAATATTGAAAATAGGCCAATTAATAACTCTACAATGGCCTCTATGTGTAAAAGTGAAAGGAAGAGTCAATCAATATGGCAAAGTTCATTGTTGTCTTATTTTAGGAAATTGCCATGGCCACCCTAAACTTCAGCAACCACTGCCTTGATCAGTTAGTAGCCATTGACACTGTGACAAGACCCTTTACCAGCAAAAAGATCATGACTCACTGAAGGCTCACATGATGGTGCATTTTTTTTTTGCAGTGTTTGTTTTAATTAAGGTGTGTACATTGTTTGTTTAGACATATACTACAGCACACTTACTGATGTAAAGCATAAACATACCTTTCATATGCACTAAGAAACCAAAAAATTCATGCAATTTGCTTTCTTGCGATATTCACTTTATTGCAGTGGTCTGGAACTGAACCTGCAAAATCTCCAAGATATGCCTGAACTGCATCTTCTTTACATTTTCATGTATGTACTTAGCTCTTTGTTGCTTGAATTTCCCCAGTAGAAAGTAAGTTCCTCAAAAAAAGAGACTGATTTTTCACAAAGGTGCTTGTAATAGAGTTGCAATGCTTACTGGACTGGCTTAGACATAGCACAGTGAAATCAAGTTAGTTATATCAAACCTACTAAGTCATGGGAATATTGCAATCTGCATCTGTACAAACCAATAAAAATATAGGTTGCTAAAGTATTCCTATAGAATGATGAGTGAAGATACCTTGCTAGGTTGCTGAGTACCAATAAAATTATGTGACTTCTGTGCTTTACATCACTTTCCAATAATTAATAAGCATACACATATACTCATAAGATTTCTTGGCTGTAGACCAATGTAGACCATTTTTTGGCAAAGTCAGACAATAAACATTTATTAAGTGCCTACTGTGTGCCAGGCACTGTACTAAGTGTTGGGAATACAAAGAGAAGTTAAAAATGGCCCCTGATCTCAAGGAACCCAGAGTCTAATGAGATGACATGAACACAACTCTATACAAACTATACATAGGATAAATTGGAAATGATCAATAAATGGAAGGCACTAGAATTAAGTGGGATCAAAAAAGGCTCCCTGTAGAAGATGGGGCTTTAATCGGGACTTGAAGGAAGTCCAGGAAATCAAGAGGTAGAAATGAGGATGGGAAGCATTCCATGTATGGGAGACAGCCAGTGAAAATGCCCAGAATGGGGGGATGGAGGATCTTGCTTCAGTAACAGGAAGATCAGTCACTGTAACAGAGTATGTGATCGGGTGTAAGAAGACTAGAAAGGTGGGGGGAGGAGGAGGAGAAGGTTATGAAGAGTTTTAAATACCAGACAGATAATCTGACATTTGATCCTGGATGTGTAACAGGCAGACCAACTAACAAGCTACTGCACTAGCCCAGTTGTTAGGTGATGTGGACCTATACTATGGTAATGGCAGTGTCAGAGGAGAAAAAGGTACATATATGAGATACTGTGAAGGTAAATCAACAGGACTTGGCAACATTTTGGATATAGAGGGTAGAGAGAGTGAAGAGCTGAGGGTGACACCTAGGTTATGAGCCTGGGCAATTGGAAGAAGAGTGGTGCCTTCAAAAGTAACAGGGAAGTCAGGAAGAGGGAAGGGTTTAGAGGGAAAGATGAATTCAGCTCTGGACATAGTTAACATGTCTACAGGACCGCCAGATGGAGATGTCTAATAAGCAGATGGAGATGCAAGAGAATTTAGGGCCGAGTATTTGAGAACAACAGACATAGAGATGATAATTGACTTAAGTGAAATAGTACAGAGGAAAAAGAGAAGAGAGCCGGGTATAGAGCCCTGTGGCATACCCACAGTTAGTGGGAGTGACCTGAATAAGAGCCAACAAAAGTGACTGAGAAGGAGTGGTCAGAAAGGGAGGATGAGAACCAGTGGAGAGTGGTGTCATGAAAACCCAGAGAGAAGAGTATGTCAAGGAGAAGAGGGTAATCAACAGCATCAAATGTTGTAGAGGTCAAGAGAGATAAGGACTGAGGAAAGACCATTAGATTTGGTAATCATGAGATCATTACTTTGGAGAAGCAGTTTTGGCTGAATGAGGAGATCGGAAGCTAGACTGTAGTGTTAAGAGAATGAGGAGAAAGGAGGCAGAGGCACCCTTAGCCACACTTAGAGGCACTAAATTTTGAAACAAGTGACATTAAATTTAAAAGGAGAAATTTATAGTAAGAACTTAAAGAATAACTAAAGTTATAATTAAATTTTTAAGGGTTACTAATATTACTCAAAAGAAAAGCTGATTTTAACTGATGGCGCTACCTCCACTGATGAAAATCACAACCACTTTATATTTAAGTAGACAATTTCACAAATAGCTTGCCATATTCAGCCAAAAAAAAAAAGGAAGAAGACAATTTAAAAAAAAAATCACCGGGTAATGAGAATGGTCATTAGAAAAAAGATAAATTCTCAAATTAAATACTCGGGGTTCTACAAGTTATTTCTTTGGAAGCCTTAAAGTGCTATATGAAGGAATGTTAGTAATCATTTTATTTGGGGGGAAAAACTATTTCCTACACACGAAGAATCATATTCCCCTACTTGGTCCATTCCATTAGAAAATATTCTGAAATTATAAAAAAACTGAAGATTTTTTAACCTGGTATACTAGGTTTACAGTACTAAAGTACAACTACAATTTCTTCCCCTCCTAGCTCTTGATAAATTAATACAAACACATTTGCATACATTTTTAGCTTGGCTATAAAAATGTAGAAATAGAAAATAGGCAAAAATTCAAATAACAGAAATAGATATTACACTATTAATGGCTTTCCACTAAATGTTTCCATTAGAAGTTAAAGCTTATTAGCATAACAAATTGACTACTGAGAATTTGGTAGGAAAATTTGTCCTGAAACCCTTAATAATAATTTTACAATTTTAAGAGATACTTTCTATGGTAATTATTAATTTCTTTGAGACTGTTTCGAGTGCTCTGTAGTGTTATAAAGAAGAGTAAATTTTTATTGACTAATATTTACTTTAAACCTGTTGAAGTCTTTAAAAATGTTAATGTTCTTATTTTGTTACAGATTGAATATTTAAACTGTGGTATAGTTGTTATGGGTACCATTGGTTAAACCCCAAAAATTTTGAGTGAAAGCAATGTTGTGTTATATTCAAGAAAAACTCACAGGAAAAAAAAGGCAGCCCAGGGGAAAAAATAGACTTAAAAATAAGGCAATTTATACGTAATCTGGCCAGCAGCCACCAAACAACCCCCAAGGAATTACTCATAGCTCTAGATTAAGCTGCTGCAGCAATCCTAAAGATACAATTTGACACATTTCTATTTAATTCTTTTCCGCATTCTAGGCACTGGGAATACAAAGACGACATCATGCAGGCTTTGCTCTCAAGAGGCTTACAATCTAGGGGTGTGCATTTATATGTATATATTTCCTACTATGGTAAAACTGCAAGTGAGAGAAGTGAAAAGAGAGGTCCAGACATAATGAGAAACTGGAGTAGGTGCCACCTGAATTCTGACCTGGTAGAAAGTGCAACAGACAGATAGATGTATTTGTGTGGGTGTATACAGAACACAAATCCACTCCTAACATCAAGGGGAGAGAAGTAAGCATGAAACAGAAGAAAGCAGAATGAAAATGGGTAATGGTAAGAAGTCCAGTTTGGATATAAAGTGGATCATGTAAAGAGACATAGTATCAAAAAAGGCTGGAAAGGCAGAGAGACTACAGATAAATTATAAAGGACCTTGAACAACAAATGTGTATTTTACTCAGCATGTAAGGCAGGTATAACCACAGATGGCTTTTGCATGTGAGTGATATAAACAGAACGGTATTAGGAAGACTGCTTGAATAACAGCACAAAGAACAGATTTAGCAATAAACTGGAGACAGTATGACCAGCTAGATGGCTTCTACGATAATATATATAAGAGAAGAGGCCAAACATAACGTGGTAGCAGTTTAAATGGCAAGGAAAAGATATAAGAAAAATGAATAAGATGTATCAATAGGCCTTGGCAATTGAATACACATTAGAAATGAGGAAGAGAGGAGAATCCAAAGTGACTACAAAAGGGGAGTAGGGATGGTAGGAAGAAGCAAACTAGGGATATAGTTATCCCCCCCAAAAAAACCCAAACAAACAAACAGGGGTCACTGAAGGAATTTTTAAAAAAAAGCACAAAGGAGAACAGAAGGAAGGCCAGAAGAAATCACAGACAATCAAGACAGCTTTGAAAATTATATGCTGTTGCCCTGAGTTAGACTTCTCCATGGCACTGGGAGAGTGGTGGCAGTCAGCATGTGATGGTTATCATAATGTCTACCTATGTAGGATGCAATTTAAAATTTTTTTCTTTTTAGTCTTTTTAAAAGGAATCAATATGTTGAGCTATACATCCAATAGTACAGAAATGGAAGTGTTCAATGACAGCATATTTTCATTTCCTTAAAGAATGTGCCTGCAGAAATATCTCTAACACTCTTGGCCATCTCTTCTTCCCAAGGGCAGTTCTTCAGGGGCAAGTGAATTGCCTACAGGTAACAATAACAGCTGCCTCAACCATCATTTGTCTCCTCCAGCAAATTTATCTAATCTCATAGATCACTTGGTAAACAATTCTCTCTGGTCATAATCAAGGGCTGGTTTCCATTAGACCTTTTGTGTCCCAAGGGCTCAAGGAAATAAACTAATTACTCTTCTTCCCTCAACACACATTTCTCCTCTTAAGAAATGAATAACTGTGCTAATCTCCTCCACTGCATAGATTTAAAACTACATGAATTGAAATGCAATGAACAGACTAAAAAAAGTAACATGCTGAATTTATTATAAGCAAGCTGCAAATAATAAACATTTTGTTTTATATAGGTATACACATAGACATAGAAAAGCATATATGCACACATACATGCACACATACGGAAATGGTCATTTTATCTGGTATTTAAGTTCAGAATAAAATAATAAAACAGGGTTAAGCAAAGGATATGATTACAAAACTGTGGACAAGGGAGACAAGGAAGATGATGTTGCACCAAACAGAAACAGAAAAATTAGAGGGAGGGCCAGAATTTGTTGAGGAATGGGGGAAAGAAACAGAAAGCGGGAACGTGAATGATAGTTCAGTTTTGGACACGTTAAATCTGGGCAATGGTGGGACATCTATGTAGAGATACCCAGAAGGCATCTGGAATTACAAGATTAAAACTCTTACAGGAAACTGGGGATTAAGTTTATATATGTGGAAAGCACATATATAAAGGCAGAGCCTTACCTAGCAAAGGGTAAAGTGGGACTTTGACGCTGACATGGGGAGAATTTTGATTCTTTTCTCTCCATCATTTCTCCTGTGCATTCCATTGACAAGGCCTTTTGTGCACACAAGAGAACTGCTTAGTAGACCAAGAGTCCCTTTTTATTTTTGTTCCTTAGAATTCCTAGTTTCTTTCAACACTCAGCTCAAGCACCACCTCCCATAGCAAGCCTTTCTAGATTTCCTCAGTTTCTAGTATTTCCTCCCCTAGCCCAGGATATCTATCTATCTATCTATCTATCTACACATACATATTTACTTTGGGCATATATCTTACATTGACTTATCTGTGTGCACGTTGTTAGGACAGATAGAGGGCAATTTTCCTTAAGAGGAGAAGATGTTTCATTTTTGTCTTTGTATTCTCACAGCCTAGTATAGTGACTGGCACAAGGTAGGTATTTATTAAGTGCTCACTGACTGATTGACTGCATAGCCTTTAAGGATCCTTCCAAATCTAAAAACAAACAAAAAAAACTTCTGAAAAGAAGTGTTACTTGCCTGGAGAACTGATTACTTTCCAAGTCTAGTACTGGTTTTCCTATAGGACTTTTGAGCAACCTCTCTGGATCTCCATTTCCTCATTTGTAAAATGAGGGAAATGGACTAGATGATCTCACTCCCTTCTAACTCTAAAATTCTATGAATCTACGTGGAATAACAAAAAGGTTGCTATATATTTCATTTTATGATTATAAGCCTCTGTTCTTCCATCACCACTAGTGTGGCTGAAGTTACTAGAATATTACAGGATTCTGTCTTCACTGGGGAAAACTATATTTGGAGCATTAAAGGGTAACAATACATTCCTAAGTACTGTTCCCACCCTGTAAAAACCTAGTCTCCAACTCCACCATAAAATAAGAATGGTTATGGAAAGAATGTGTAATTCATAACAGCACATTTTAATAACTTCTGGGGCAATAAATATAACATAATGACTCTTTCATAAAAAATATTTTCAAAAACTTCCAAATTTAGAACTTATAGCACTGCCAATGCCATAAAATATTTTATCTATAATCTGATGCTGCAATTTTCAAATATGCCATAAAAGCAGTATACCAAAAATGTGCTTAAGAACAGAACTTGGTTTGGTAAAATTTTTAGCAAATTAGCAAATGACAAATTTCTCTTAAGAAATGGTGTTTGGTTTAAAGGTTTGTTTTTTTTTTTTAAAGATATGCAGAACCAATGTTTACTGGGCTTCCTATAAACTGTCAAACTTCATTCTTCAGTGCCTCCCATATTCCTGAATTCCAACAATGCTACCTCCTTTATTAAAAAAAAAAAGTTTCAGGAACAAATTATTCTGCAGTAAATTTGAAAGGTACTGAATTCCCAAGTAATCTAGAGTCTAGCTGAGAATAAAAACAAATTATCCCAAATTTAGTTTTTAGTTTAAACATAACTATGCAAGACCTTCATTAGATATCCCTTTTGTCACAATATAAAAACAGGGCAAATCAATGAAAAATTAGATCTGACTCTGTCATTAATTTCTAAACCACCCGACTGTTTACTCTTTTTCTAGTTTTCTTGAAGTATACATTTTTCTGAGTTCTGGATAGGTTTAACCCACCATGTTAAATGTGTTTTCAACTTTTTAAACAGGTTCAAGGAGTTATTTGGTCACTTCAGTATCATCGTGATAAGACATTTCATGGAACTGGGATTCTACTAGCCTGAAGTTTGCTAAGAGTCATATCCATTCATATTGTGTCTTAGAAATTCTTGTCTTTAGATCTGGTCTAATTTCTCTGTGTTTAGAAATAAACTGCAAACAACTAGCCATGGTCAAGATGAGCCTTGAGTTCCTGGTTTTTTCCTTTTGTTCTGGTGGTGGAAGATTAAGTACATGTTTTTCTTTGAGGGACAGTGTAGTAGAGTGGAAAGAACATTGGTTCTGGAATAAAAGAACATGGGTTCATCTTCAACCTCCAACACCTACTACATTAGGTTAGTTACTTAGCTTCCCTGGGCCTCAGTGGTTCCTTCCAGCTCTAGGTCTATGTTTCTAGCATCAATATAAACATGGTACTTTAGAATAATCTAGGACTGGTCCGATTCATTTTTAAGTAATTCAGAATTAAATTTAGCACAAAAATATAAAGTTGTCAATAATTTAAGACTTCTTCTCCCAATAAACAAAATTGAATAGTTACAATGACCAAGAAGCTTAGCCATGGAGAAGAGTTGAGAAAATTCATCTTCCTCAATTCTCTGCAAAAGGGAAGGAGTATGAAACACTACTGTCAGACTCAGCTGGTAGGTTGACTGGCTTTGCTGAACTTCTGTCTTTCTCTCTGTGTCTCACTGAATCTTTCCCTCCCTCCTTTCCTCCATCCAGCAGGGATGGAATGTATCTGGAAACAAAAATAATGTTAAAAACAAAACTATCATTTAGAAACTTTATTTTAAGAATTTAAGACTTCTGTAGAGAAATAAAATGAAAGAAAACATGGAAGGAGCTCAACAACAATAGGTTTTGCCTATGAATAGCTATATGATTCAACTATGCTACTATCAGACATTTACTAAACACTAAATCAGACATTTCGCGGTAGGAACTTACATACTACCTGAAAAAAGAGAACACATACATTTAAAAAAATAAATAGCAAGATGCACATAACAAATGTCAAATGTGTGGTACAGATGGTAAGTGCTCTTTTGAGTAAACAACATTGTGGACTGGGAGCGTGTGTTGAGTTAGACCATGAAGGATACACAGGCCTTAGATAAACCAGAAGGTGGAACAGAACACAATAAGGAGAAGAGGCAATATGAAAAACAAATAGAGACAGGAATGAAGATACTATATTTGGGAGACATTATTTCACAATATCCCCAAGGACTGAAAGAGAACTAAGAGGGTTCACACTTAGAAACTATCATCAAAGCAGTAATAAAATACCAACCACATTAATTAATATTGTTCCATGGATGGAGATTCAGACTACTAAATTCATTATATACTTTCATTCTAATCAATTCTATTGCTCCATTCAATACTTCCACATTTTTTACTCCTGCTAATTTAGCTACATCACTAAAAATCTAATCCCATGCCAGCTCTGGAAGGTAAAATATTTCCAAAATCTAAATATTTACTTGGAGAAATTTTCGATATCTGTATCAGTTTTATTGTATCCCTCACTTTCAGTAAACTTGTTTTCCTTTTTTAAAAAACTCAGAATTTTAAATATATATTAATAATGTTTATTTTATAGAACTTAAAGTTTCAATCTCTAAGAGGCTACTGCATAATTTACGTTAGAGAGACAATGCAGAATCACAGGCTAAACACTAGAGTCAGAAAACCAAGATTTGAATCCTAGTTTACTAGCTGTGTGACCTTGACAAATCATTTAAAGAAACTGAAAGCGATTATGTATTAAATGAAGGGATCAGAACAGATGATCACTATACTTCCAGTTCTCAACATTTTGATTCTATACCTTAGCAATACCTATAAAGGAAAGTGTGACACTGTGCTGCAATGCACCACTAACGAACAATGCAAATGCTTAGATAAATTAAGGAAAGGTCCTATGTCAGAAATATCAGTGAAGGGGATCACCAGGCCTCAAGATTTTCTGTGATTTGACAAAGATCTAAGGACTAAAGGAGAATAGAATTCCAAAGAGTTCCAAGAATCACTAGCGATAAACAAAATTTACAAAAGTACTCAGTATAATAATACTCTACATCCCAAGGTCATGACATAGACTCTGACCTAGTCATGGTTTTTCCAAATCAAGGATTCCATGGAGTTTAATTTTTAAAAACGGATACATTTTATTTTGACGCAATCGCTTTATAATACCCTCAATCCTTGCCCAATCCAGTAGTTCTTTCTCATTTAAACAAAAACAACAACAAAAAAAGGTAAGAAAAAACATTTAATTTCAAGAGCCTATGGACTACTCCAACAGAATGTTGTATACTATATTAAATGCAGTATACTGTATTAGGTTTTTCCTTAATCAGTTTTCTTTATTCCAAAGGATGGTTCAAAAGGGGAAGAAGGGTGAGGGAGTGGCAGGATATTTCTCCAGAAATGAGTAATAAAATGGCAAAACACTCTAATAAAGTGCATTTTCAAAATCTAATACAATGATTGCAACTAATAGCACATTTACCTTTTTTTTTTAGTGCAAACTATTATAGTTTACCATTTCTTAACAGAAAGGAAGTCAAGAATATTTTAATCACGGTAATCTGGAACTGACATTGGCTATAATATTGGACCTGAATTCTGTGGCCTTTAAGTGTTGTCTTCATTTGTACTAGTGTATATGTGATTATTTTGGTTCTCTTTGCTCTTTGAGGTTTAAAAACCTGAGAACATGCTTTCAACTTTAATAATAAAAATTAATCTTACTGAAGCTTCATATTATAGGCAAATCAGTTAGAACATACCAATTTCATAAAACAGGGCTTAACACATCTGCTTTGACTCTCTGGGAGACAAGATAAATTTTTTTACTTTTAAGCTGAGAAAAACAAAAAAGGCAAAAATGACGGAAGGCTATCACAGCTCACTGGTTTCCAATTTAAGGTCAATATCCAAGTTATAGAAATTTCTGAAGCAGCCTTTGGAAAGGTCCAAACAGGGAAACGAACATATCTGACCATTGTACTGGTTGGCAATGACCTGGCTTTCTGTCTCATTCCTTAACCTCATCTCTTAATTGAACAAAGACAGAGAACTGTTTAATCCCATGATTCACTAAAGTAGCAGTACCAGAGAAGTCTTTAAGGTAGTTCTCTACCATCACAATGGCTGGTAATATAATCTCTTTTCTTTTTACTTCATTTTCTTCCAGGCATGTTTATTAAGAATTTTTAAAAATATTTTCCTGCAAGGTAATTTTGCATTTCTGGCATAGTCAACTCTTTCTCATCTCCTCCTTACTTTTATCCTAAATGTCAGTTTCAATTAAAATACCAGACTTTTCTCCTTAACCTTAGAAAGGTTCTGATCCCATAGAGAGAAAGAAGAAGGGGGGGAAAAGAAGGAGGGGGAAGAGGAGAGAGAGGGGAAGACCATATTTTAAGTTAAGGACGTATGCAGCAGTAATCATTTCATTGATGACAAAACCTATACCAGTATTTTCTTTAGAAAGAGAAGCCTACCTTTAAAAAAATTCTTTTAGTGGTTTTTTATGTGCATGTTATTTGATTAATATACCAGGAGAAAAATATATGATAATAGTTCACTATGACCACTTATATTCTGAACAGATTCACTCTTCCAATTTCTGCACCATTAAACAACTAATCTTTCTGAAAGGAATATGAAGGACAGGTGATAAAGACTACTAATGAGAAAAAACAGAACTTAGAGTTCCCAAAGGAACAAAGAAATGGGTACAGCAACATGAAAATAATTTCTCATTCATCAGTTGGCGATTATGTTTCTTCAAAAAAAGATCAGTGTTCAAAAATCACAAAACATACCAGTTCTTAATAAAAGTCAGAGAAATTAGGAGGCCTCCCAAAAGAAAGTAAGCACCAACTAGGTTTTTGTCTGCAAATGTCAATCCCCAAAGGAAGATTTCCCTCCCCACACAAACTCCCAAAGAATCAGAGTGCTGATTTTAAGCTGAAGATAGGATATATATTTATATTTTTTGTGGGGATGGGGATAATAATCATTTTGGATGGGGTAAAAATCATCAGACTCAATATATTTCTAGATTAATATCAGTTTCTTCTGGACATTTTCCCTTCTTAACATTACTATTTATACCGGAATAGTCATTAAGAGCATTTACATTATGACCACTGGGCTTCCTGATTTCCTATAAAGGAAACTGATTGGAAAGCAGTGCCATAACAGATTATTCTTTTAGAGATGATGTCTAAAAAGACAGCAGCCAAAAACTGCCTCAGCGCAAAACGCTGACCTGACTGCTAGGATCTGAATGAGTAGTCTACTGAAAGGCTTTTAAAAGTTTTTGAACATCACAACCAGATTTATACAAACAAATGGATGCACAAAATGATAAAGGCCCTCCAGTAATCATATAGCAGGTTCTACAGAGCATCAGAAAGAGGAACAAACTTGAAAAATAATTTAAATGAAAAGTTCACTCTAACAGAAAAACGTATGGAAGGGCAGTTCACTTTTCTGGTTTTAAGGGGTGTGAAATGGATGAATTAAAGTTCTCTTTGTAAACAAAGTTGGTTTCTGTCAGGTAAAGTGGCAGTAACAATTGGCTTCTTTATTCCCAGTTAAGGTAGTCTCTACTTTCACTGGCTTTTAAAAAAAATGTGCTAGGTATTGTTATACAAATACAGAGACTGCTATGATCACTCAAATGATCCACCAACTAGTGTTACTATCAATGGTTACATTAAAAGCATCTAACAGTTTATTTGGCATTTGTCATCTGGATGAAGTTCTCTAATAATAAAGGTCTTGGATAATTCTCAGGCATCTGCAGAATGCCTAACATTTTTCAAAGAAGTTTTATTAATGAAGGATAGTTATTTTAGAAAACTGATCCCCCTTCTCACTTTATATATTACATAGTTTCACTTTATATGTTTTTAAATAGGAGTGTCAGTTTTTCTGTAACAAATACTACTTGAATGTGCTCGAAAGCGAGGAAAAGAAAAAGGTCATTCCCTGGTTGAATACCGTTCTTTGTGAGGTTAAATGACGGTAAACACCTACCACCTGCTTCAATACAATAAATTAAACAGTAGCTCTCACTTCACAATTAACATACAAGGGAATGACTTTTGCCAAATGTTTTTAATGAAATATTTAATTAACCCTTAGAAATGTTTTGTTCAAAGATTTATGTTAGCTTCTGATTATACGGTGTTGATTCTCAGTGAAATAATTAAACTTTTTCAAGACATATGCATCCAATTAAGTAAAAATAAAATTTATCTAGCTTCAAAAACATGGTACAGTAAAATAGTTATGGATATGACCTATGTTTGAATCTTACCTGTGTGACTTTGGGAAAGTCTTCTAACCTCTGTGAGTCTTGATTATAATAAATTCTAAGGTCCAAAGAAAGAACCATATTTAGCATTTGTTTTAATTTGGAGTTCTGACATATTGCTAAAAGAGTCCTTTTTAGAAGAACAAATAAAATGAAATGATTATTTCCTTTGGTTTATTCTATTTTCCACACAACTCCACTTTAAGAAAACTCAACTCAAAAAGAGTCTAACTTCCAAAAATAAATTAGGAGTTAATTATTCACTTTAAAAAGGATTCTTTACAGGATTCCTTTAAATAACCATATGTCATAAGACTACTTAAAATAATTGGGTATCTAAAAACCCAGTTAACATACAGCTGTCCAGTAATATAGCTGATGTATAAAATGAGGTATACCAATGTTAGCTGTAATTACAAATTTAAAGTTAACATTTTGGATATTATATATTATTAAATATTCTCACAAAGATTTAAATATTGAATTTATTGCAAGTGGTTCAAAAGACAATCCAATGGCATAAATAGATTATAATACATTATCAGTGGTGACCTATGTTCAGAAAGTGGCAAGATGCATAACCCAAAATGATTTTGTAGCAAGATGACATAAAGATTAGGACAGGCAAAATGCTCCAATGGAAAACAAAATGTAAAAAGGACCCAGGGGAAGGCTTCTATTAGAGGATTTATAAAAGAACTCTGACAAGAATCACACAGTAAAAAAAAAAGGGGGGGAACCTAGAGGGATCTACACAAAATGAGAGAATACTCGCACAGATGAGACAAATTCCTTTAAGTGCTGTATGCGATAAGAACACTAGATTTGGTGTTGAAGGATCTGGGTTCAAATTCTGTTTCCACTATTTACTGTCACCCTGGGCAACTGATTCAGCCTATCTGGTTCTGAGTTTCCTCATCTATAAAACGAGGCAAGTCCATAAGATAAACTCAAAGGTCCCTTTCCGTTTTAAATCTATCTTCCTAGGACTATGCTTGTTATATGTGAAAAGGTGAAAAGTAGCAGCATATATGTATATACGTAGAAAAATTAGAAATTTTTTACCTGTGAACTGCCTTCCTCTGAACTGCACATTACTTAGAGTATTTAGGAACTACCTGGGTCATTGGGAGGTTGTGACTTTCCCAAGGTCTTTTCATTCCAAGGGCTGCTAAGCCCTACACTACTAGCTCTCTAGTGCTATTTAGAGCAGGGGTAGGGAACCTGTGGCCCCAAGGCCATATGTGGCCTTCTAGGTCCTTGGGTGCAGCCTTTTAACTGAGTCCAAGTTTTACAGACAAATCTTTTTTATTAAGGACATTTGTTCTATGAAGTTTGGATTCAGTCAAAGGACTGCACTTGAGGACCTAGAGAGCCACATGTGGCCTCAAAGCCACAGGTTCCTCACTCCCTGACTCTAGACCAAATGGTCAAAACCCCGGAAAATGGGAAGCATCAAGTCTCAATAATGAGTAAAGTACTGATGAAAAACACTTTTAAGTTTGGCATTTAAAAATATTTTTCAAAAACCACAGAACTACTAAGGATTTTAAGAGGTCATTTGGTCCATTTGTTTGACTCCTAGTAAGGCTACTACAATATTCATTTTTCTTTTCTGACAACAGAAGACAACTTACCTGAGTATAAGAAACTGAGGCGTACAATCACTCTAAAGCTCCCATGAACTTTTGATTTTTAGTTAAAGAATTTTCTTTATAAAAAGCTGTGAGTGGTATCCTTAAAAAAATTTATTTGTATCCCCAGCACACAGCTTATACATAGTAAATGTCTAAAAATTCAGACGAAAGCTAAGCCATTTCTAAGAGTGGACCATGTCCATGGAAATTCATCCTCTAATAATTTTGTGAAACAGCAATGAATTGATACCTCAATGTCTAAAAGTAAATGTCACTGAATAAATTTAGTTAGTAATTTGCAATTAATCTAACTTTCAAAGCTATTTTAAGCCCCTAAAAGGAAGAATATTAAAAAGAATATTTGTGACAAAACTGTAAAGAAATCATCCAATGTTAAAGTAATTTCCTGATTTTTACCAATGAAGATATTTGGAATGCTGCAGGCAATATTATCCAATAACTTTTAAAAAAGGATACCACAAGTTTAAAAAAAAATCATTTTAAGCATCCCTTAAATTCACTATATATGTAAAGTCCATGTGATTTTTCTTTCCAATATTTGTTAAAATGTCAGTTTCATATAACTAATTGATCACAATATTTTAAAGGCTCCTCTTCTATTATATAATACAACAATCTGATAAATTCAAATTATTGAACCCTCATCTATTTGCACATAATTTGCAAAAGAATTTTTAAGAAGTGATATCTGGATATCATGTATACTGGTTCTTGCTATACAAAAAAGAGACAATCTGATCTTTTGCTATGTAGGAGTGTCTTGCCTACAGGAATCCTCTGAAACAGCATGCCATAAGCTTTTCTGAGAGATTGCAACAATGCAGAATGCTGCGACCACTATCAGATACAGTCATTGTGATGAGGGCATATGATTTCTTGGAGCATCAATAAAACATTTTTTAAAATTTTAAAATTCCAATAATAAAATGGCGAGAGGGGTGTGTGTACGTATGTGTGTGTGTGCGCATGCGCACGTATGTGGATGCAAATGCTTTTCTCTTAGTGAAAAAAATGGAACCAGTTCTAAAACGGCTAAGAACTGGTATTTTCAGGCTTTTGGAGTTATTAAGGCAATACATACAGATAAAGAGTTATGTGCATACAACCACCAAAGCACAGTGAATCTTATATGGGCATACCTTGATTTATTGCACTTTGCTTTATTGTGGTTCACAGATACTGTGCTTTTTACAAATTGAAGGTTTGTGGCAACTCTATGTTAAGTCTATCAGCGCTACTTTTCCAACAGTACATGCTCACACTGGCTCTCTGTGTCAAGTTTTGGTAATTCTAATGATATTTGTAGGGTGTGCTACAAACAAGATGTTGCAGAAAGAGTGCTTGCTATAATTTAGAAGATGGTGGCTTCATTCACATACCAGTCTTGGTGGGCCACTTACTCTATCTGCAAAATGGGGACCATATAAAGAGGCTATGGATTACTCTTAGGTTCCAAGGAGACAATGCATTCAAAAACTTCCTGAAAACTAAACAAATATAGTATAATCATTATTACTGCATTTGTTTGAAGAAACCACTACTAGACTGAGAGCATCAAGAGAAAGTTAGAGTATGGATTATAAGTATGATGAAGGATTTAATTTGAGTAGTCTCTTCAAGGGGGAAGATTCCAGTTAGGGCTTTTCCTAACTTAAAAAATAGAATATTTAAGCTGTGGCCAATTGGATCCTTACGTAGAATAACGAAGTGAAATACTCAAAGACATTAAAAATGCTACATTTAAAGAAAATCAACCTATACACCAGATTTCAGAACTCTTGCCCTCTTTCTGTAAGAGTGTTTGTGTTCAGTAGTTTAAAAATCTATAGGAAGCCTACAAAGTCTGGAAATTTTCACAATCTACTCTAGTTCGCTATCTCCACAAATGTCCCATCTTATACAATAACCAAATTCCTTCCTTTCCTCCCACCTACCTGCACAGATAAGCTGCCATTCCAAAGAAGCTGTTGAATAATACAGTTTATGAGAACATAGGAAGACTATTTTTCCAGAAGCCAAATCTGCTAGAAATGGAAGAAAGACAGGAAAGAAAGACAACTCCTGATTCAGGAGCTAGGGTGAATAATAGCATTTACAAACTGAGGTCAATAATAGCCTTGGAGTTCTGTTGTTTTTCTTGTTCTTTTATAAGTGGCTAGGAAAGCAAATAAAGTAAAATAAATAAATAAATAAATCAAAGGGAAAAAGTTAACTGGGGAAAATTTTTTTTTGCAATTATTCTGATAAAAGTCTTAAATTCAAAGTACATAAGTAACTGATTCAAATTTATAAGGCAAAGAGCCATTCCCCAACAGATAAATGTCAAAGGATATAAACTGGCAGTTTTTAAAGGAAGACATTCAAGCTATCAACAAACAAAAAATGTGTTATTAACAATTTTTAAAATGCATATTAAAGCAACTTTGCTATTCCCCTCAAAACTATAAAAGACTGGCAAAGATGACAGAAGATGGAAACAATAAATATTGGAGGGGCTGTGGATAAATAAATAGGTACATTAGTATACTACTGGTCAAAGTTATGAATTGGTCTAGATTTATGGAAAGCAATTTGGAACTATACTCAGGAAGTTATCAAACTGTACATACCTCCTGCACACTCTTTCAATCCTAAACCACTGTGGACCCATACTCTTAAAAGAAAGGAAAAAAGTATATGTACGAAAATAGTTATAGAAACTTTTTTCATGGTAGCCTCAAACTGGAAATTAAGGGATGTCCTCCTATCAGGAAATAGATAAAGAAATTATGGTATAGGTCTGCAATGAAATATCAATTATGCCAAATAAATTGTAAAAACATACAATTTTGAGGGGCAGAGTCAAGATGGCTGTATAGAAACAGGAGCTCCCCCCTATCAAATACCTATAAAATATGACTCTAAACAAATTTTAGAGCTCCAGACTCCATAAAAATGATGGAGTAACAAAGCTCCTACTGAAGGCAGCCCAGCAGGCAGTTTTCACAGTGCGCAAGAAGCAGAGCCCAGCCCCATGCAGTTTCAGCCCCAAGGCATCCAGGAGAAGCTGCAGCTATAGCATTGAGGAGAGTGGATCAGCAGCAGCTGTGGCGATATCCAGAATCACTAACCCACAAGAGCCAAGGACAAAGGGAAAAGGTCAGTGGAACTCAGCTAAATTTGGGGGAGAGCGTCCAGCAGAACTACCTCCAGAGCTATAAGCAGTCTGAAGCAGCAGCAGCTGCCTCCATGTGGCTGCTTCAAAAGCTCCCGGCCTGCAGATTGCAGAGGGGCCAAGTGATCATTCAGAGGCTAAGTGCTCTTGCCTTGAGCTGCCTGGATTGGATTGTGGTCTTGGGTGGTGGTCCTGAGGTGCATTTTCAGTGAGCCAAAGATGGTGGGGGCTGCAAAAAATGGTGGCCTCCTAATAGCTCCAGCAGCTGCGAAAACCCTAGCAATTTGGGACAGAGCTCTCCCCTCTGAAAGCAGAATTTTACTACTGAGCCCAAAAGCCAAGTAATTGACTGGCAACATGAGCAGGCAAAGGAAGCAAAGCAAGCCCAGCAACCCAACTTTAGATTCCTTTTTTGGAGACAAAAAGGACCAAAGCATGGAACGGGACAAAGACAACACAATCAGAACTCCCACACCAAAAGCTTCCAAGAAAAATACGAAGTGGTTAGAGGCCACAGAGGAGCTTAAAAAGGATTTTAAAAACCAAATAAGAGAAGTGGAGGAAAAATTGGGGTGAGAAATGAGAATGATGCAAGAAAATCATGAAAAGAGAGTCAACAACCTGACTGAAGAAAACAACACCTTAAAAAATACATTAACTCAAATGGCAAAGGAGGCCCAAAAAGCCAATTAGAAGAAGAATGCCTTAAAAAGGCAAATTTGCTAGATGGAAAAAGAATCTCAAAAGCTCGCTGAAGAGAATAATTCCTTCAGAATTATTGAGTGGAGCAAATGGAAGCAAATGACTTTATGAGAAATCAAGATACTATTAAACAGATCCAAACAAATGAAAAAATAGAAGGCAATGTGAAATATCTCCTTGAAAAAAACACTGACCTGGAAAATAGATCCAGGAGAGATCATTTAAAAATTATTGGACTACCTGAAAGCCA
>CM053582.1:467531187-467559505 GCA_028627135.1 Pseudochirops cupreus | reverse complement strand
GCTGAGCCCTTAGTGCCGAGCTGCCTTTAGTGGGAGATGTGGTTTTTCCATATTTTTATGTGAGTTTTTGAGCCCTAAAATTTGTTTAGAGTCACATTTTATGAGTATTTGAGGTGTCTATGTGGGGGCTGCAGTACCTTGCTGCTCCTACGCTGCCATCTTGGCTCTGCCCCCCCTGTATCTTTTCTCTTATCCAGGATAGTTTTTCTTTTACTTTAAAACCTTGGTGTTCAAAGAAGATGTTTTCAGAGCTATCTTAAAAAAAACAAACAGATATTCAAAACTCTCATTCCTGGTTTTAACTGGCAAGTGGAAGTCTTACCAAAAAGAAATATTGGCCCGTGTTTTGAGCAATTATTATTAAAGTTGGCTGAAGTTTTGCCAGTTTCACTTAGGTGTTTAAACAATATTGTCATTTTGAGGCTGAGAAATAATAATCTTAATGTTAAGCAATATATATTCAAAGAATTGAAATTCAGTAGAAGTTGACAATGTTTGCAGACTTTGAAATGTGACAAATATTAACACAATATTAAGAGTTATTTTTAAAAGTTTAGCACTATGAACATTTGACATGATTTTGTTTAGCTTGTGGTATTGTAGGATGGATGTAGGATTTCTTTGATTCTAAGATGGTAGAGTAGAGATCAGTATGATTTCCTTATTTAGTGACTGGAAAAAAATTGACTTATACAAATGAATAGAGGCCACTAAAGCTGTTATTTTGGTGTTCCTCCGTTGTCTAAAGAACTTAACATTTTGGTTTTGCTCACAATGAGGTAACTTGAATTTCTGTTACTTGATCTGAAGTTGCCTGCTGGCTGGAGCACAGTATTAGCATTATGCATAGGAATGTGGACTGGACCAGTGATTTCATTGGTAGAAGAAACTCCTAGAAAAGAAAACTCCTTCAACCTATGAAGGGTGGGCACTTTTTATGCAACTTCCAGTCTTAGAAAGTCACATGTGGCACTCAGAGGTGACCTGTCCAGAAGAACATTTGATGGAGTTCATCCTGGCTTCTGGGCCAGGTCTCTATCTGCCATGCCAAATTACATTTCATTAGGCATTAGAAGATAAAAAAGAGACAACAATACCTTCAAAGAGCTTACATGATAAGATATTTCATTATGAATAAATATATAAACTATGGTAAAGAAAATATAATTAGGGAGAGGATGTAGAGCAATATGAACTTAGTGTTCTTATTTAAGGCTTCCTGGAACATAATTGAAGCAAAGAGTTGAGAGGAAGTGATAGTCTGATCTAGCCTCCTGCAGTCCATGACAGTTTTCTCTTTTTTTCTTGATAGTATTCAAGGATGAAAATGAAACTGTCACTTAAATTATCCTGTTTTGGTGTTTTGTGTGCTCTGATTATTTGACAGTATTTCACGCCAGACATATTTGAAGGAAGGGGAGTCAAGAATGAAGGGAGTCAGTTGGCCTGGCTGGAAAAAAAAGAATTTTCTGGTGTATTTATAATAGTGGAGAGAAATGAAAGTGAGAATAAAATTGCTCCAAACTGGTGAAAGTTCAGTTTCTGTATTATAAAGTACAGGAAATAAAATAGTTTTGTTTGTTTTTTAGTAGAAGAGTCAGTGACATATTACGTCAGTTTGCATTGCTTTTGTGTCATGTTCTGGAAGCATTTCTTCTTGTTACAGTGATCGTTTTGCCATTAACGGTGTCATCCAGAAATCAAAATAGCAAGTTAATCAATATTTGACTTATTGTGTACAGAATGTAGTGGTATAGTTGTGGGCATATAGAAAAGAAAAGGAAGATATATGTCAGTTATATGATATTGGGGAGACCAGCTATGCCTACATCGCTTGGTGGGTTAGTATTTTTTGTTCCTTTTCATGATCATAATGAAGTGAAATGACATAGAAGGGCTCTATTGGTATTTGATTTGTCAAATTTTAAGCACTTATTATGTGTAGAGAGCTATACATAATGAAGAGGTGAGAGAGACGGAAAAGTGTAGGTAAGAGTTGTACCTGTGGAAGTTCACAGGCGAGAAGAATAGTAGTTATTTTTGTGTGATGTTTTACAGTTCACTTACAAAGGGCTTTCTGCATAACAACTTTGTGAAACGGGTTTCATAAGTATTTTTGTTTTATATTACAGGAAACTGAGGTTCAGGGATGTTAAATGACTTGTCAAGTCATTAGCTAGTGAGATGAGCAGGATGAGCAAGAGGCCCCAGACTTCTGGGGGAGAAGGAGAGAGGGAATGGGGTATAATTTTAAAGTAAATGACATTGAAAAGAAATGTTAGGCTGATTGATGGTAAACTTAAAGACAGAAATAAATGATAAAGTTAGATGATATTCAGTGTGCTTCTTTTTGTCTTTGCAGTTCTAAAGGTTTTGTTTATTAGTGTCTTGGTTACAAGTCTGTCACTCACTTAACAACATAAACTTTTTTGAATAATTAATTCTGAATCTATATCCGGCAGAAATGAAGAAACAAGCAGCTAGAACACAAAAATGTCATTTCATTGAATGAACAAGTTGTTGGTGTATCTCCTGGTATTCTGTCAAAAGTTGATTGTTTAACTTACTCTGGTGGGGAGGGGTGGAAGGGTTAGATCCAAAATTGTAAATGGGTACTGTACAGTATATGAGTTTTAGCTAACTGACTTCTAGGAAATGTAAGGCAGAAAGTTCTTTGTTTTAGAAAGCTGTAGAATCCTGAACCTTTTAAAGAGTTTATCATGTAAGCAAACTTATAATGTACCATGTTATTGCTGTAAGAAGTTTGTAACAGCACTACTGGAGCAAAATTTGTCCCTGGCTATAAAGCATCTTTCAATGTTCAGTTAGCAATTTAATGCTAACTTTATTGCTAACGTCATCAAGGTTAATCCTGTAATATTTTGTTTCTCTATTTTCTCTCAATGAACCCTTAAAGAAAAAAAGGGGGAAAATTATGTCTCTCACTTATTTTCTATGACTTTTTTATATTTTAGAAATTCTCCCATTCCATACTTGAGTATTGTGAATAACAATTTTCCTTTAAGCACATTTATATAGCAGATGCTTTGGGTTTGGTTTTTTTTTTTTAAAGAACACAGGTTTTAAGATAAAGCCCTAATATTAACCTACTTTTTATTGTTATAAAATGTGGTATTGTTTGTTTTTACAGATCAAAAAGAGGGCAACAGGTTTATTATTTTTATCTTTTGTTCATTTATATTATGAGACAACTTATCTGTAATGTGTGTGAAATGTCTAGGAGTATTTTAAATCTATTTGATATTCTACTTGCCATGTTGGTTCAACTTTGCCACTTTTTCTACCTCTACTCCCACAACTGCTAAATAAAATTTAGATATGGCCTGTAATCAGTGCCATTTTCTAGAACATATACAGTTTTTTTCCCTTAAAAGACAGCTCATTTTTAGGGTCACAGACTGCATTCAAATCAATATGGTATTTGTAATTTAGAATTTGTAACTACTGCCAGCTCTTGATTTAGCTGCCTTTTAAGAAGGTAATTTTTTAAAAGTCCTGATAACATAAAAATATTTAATATTTTAATTTTAGAGAGCACAATAATGCTTTTGTGGCACACAGATTCATTAAACTTTAGAACTAGGAGGAACTTTAGAGATCATCTCATCCAATAGCTACTCCTCTCATAGGAAATTGAAACCTAGAGAGGTGGGGTCTTGTGCCCCATAGCATGTTGCCATTTACTGACTGATTTTCCCATTAGGTTTTGCTTGGAGAAATACAAGAAATACATTAGATTGTACACATATAGCATTTGTTCAGCAAGGGCAATCAACCCAGAGGTCTGCTTGGTGATGTTGAGCCCAGTGTTACAAATTTGTTTTAGATAAATTATGTACAAGGAGAATTGAAAGTTGATTTTTTAAAAACTATACTATTTTTAATTTATTATTTAATAGTACCTCACCATTATTATCACTGTTTAGAGAGCTCTTCAAGAAGATTAAACATTGATATTTCTATGGAATGTTGACTTCACTTTAAATTAATTATTTGCTACAGTAAAACACAAAAATTATTTCCTTTTTGCTTCAGCCCTTGTTGAAAATCCCATTAAAGATGTATAGTTTTTAATTGACATAGTACTAGAAATTGGGAAATATGGATTCTAGTCTTGGTTCTGTCCTGTTGCTCTAGAAACTTGTCACGTGTCACCGAATTTGTCAGAGCTTCAACTTACTGCTGTAAAATGGAAGTCAGATTCCATTCTAAAGTGCAGTATGCAAAATGGACTATCTTAAAGGTTTGTTTTTTCCTACTCGTTTGAGGTCTTGAGTGGCCAAGGGAGTAAGATTTGAACATTAACTATCATAAAAGGTTTGAGATAGAAGAATTTGCATTAATTCAGTACAGCTCAGATGTGATACTATCTTTACTCATCTTTTTTTTTGCCATTTACTTTTTCCAAAGAAAGTGAATTGCATAAAAAGTTTCAGTTTGCATTGTTAATTGAGGTTTTATTGTATTTTAACAGTTCAGAGAAATTTGGAAATGCTTCATAGGGATTACTTTTCGATTCGTATGACTTTGAAAATAGACCCTAAAAAAAGACATATAAATTTATTTGTGTCTCTTCTAGCATATGTTAATACCGATTGCCATCAAAACGTCACATTCTTGGGTGTTGTATTTACTGAAAATGTGGTTTTGCTTTTGCCTTTTTGGTTGAGGTTCAGATCAGATCTTGTTTTGGTGAACTCTCTGGCACCCTCCAAGTTCTTCGTGCCAGACGCTGGTAGTTTCACAAATTACAGGAGTATTCAGTAGGTTTTTGAAACTACAGCTTTGTCATTCATTTCACCATATTTGTGGTATGATCCTCGCTTAAATGTCACGTGAGTTTTGAAGGAAGAATGGTAGTAAAGGAAGTCTAAACAAGTTAGGTGTTAAATGGGGGTAGAACTAACACAAAAGGGGTACTGTCAGAATCAGGAAGAGCCTCTATGTTCCTGGCAGCAGGGATCTGCATTCAACGTCAGTAGCTGGGTTACACAGTAGATAAAGATCAAGACGTGGACTCAAGACAACCTGAGTTCACATCTAGCCTCAGACTCTTAATAACTGTGACCCTGGGCAAGTCACTTAACATCTGCTTGCCTCAGTTTCCTCATCTGTAAAATGGAGATAACAAATAGAACCTGCCTCTCAGGGTTCTTGGGAGGGTCAGTGTAAATAACTGTAAAGCACTTAGCACAGTACTTAGCACATAGTAAGCACTATATAAATGTTAGCTGGTAGCAACAGCAGCAGTAGCAGTACAAGTGCCTACCTCTCATGGTTATTGTGAACGTCAAATGAGATATTTGTAAAAAAGTGCTTAGTATACTGCCTGCCACATAGCAGGAATTATATGAATGACAGTCGTTGTTGTTATGCTGTACTAACATAATTTAATCACAGGACCAGTTTATCACATGTGATAGGTGACTAACATATCATACGTTCCTGGAATATTGTTGGAAATAAGTTAAGTCGCTAGAATGCAAACATCTTTTTGTTATAGAGATATTTTTTAATAAAGTAATTTGACATTCACGTGAATTTTTTTCTTAGAGAGAAAACCTAATCACAATAGCAGGTACAAATGTCTCCGCTCTGAATTGATCTTACATTGTTGTTGCATTTCTTCAGATAGTTCTCATGATTCTCTAGAGGAAGACTTGGCAGCTGGACATTTCCTTTCTAGCCTTCAGTCACTCCAGAGCTTAGCACACTAAAAACTGAGCAGAGATTGACAAGAACATTCGCTTGTGGAAGAGAAAAGGACTTTGATGCTGTAACTTTAGCTTCATAGACAAAATCTGTGGTTTGTCATCAGGAACAAATATGATTAAACATTGATTCAGCTTCTGTTGTTAGGAGTATTTTTTGTTTTTGAAGCTTCAAAGGATTTTTTGTGCTTCGTGTGTTTTTAAAAGTACTTTTTCCATTTAAGACCCATCTGTTCTTCTTGTTGATTTTCCTGTTTGACTGTAAGTCAGTTTTGCAGACTTGTATGTAAACGCTATCTTCTTGAATTAATTTGCTTGTTAACTTTCTAGATTCTCTGAGACCAGAGACAAGGGAGCCCTTCCTTTACAGCCATACTCTTAAATAATCCAGGAAGCAGTCGTATGTTTTTCCTATAAAGTCAGATTTAGAAATCTAAGTTGTTGCTGGTTTTAGGGTTGTGGTTGTAAGGTTAAAAATAGAATTATAATATCATCATATAAAAATGGCTAGTTGAGATCAAAGCTAAACAAACTAATCCTATTACGTCGTTACTTTTTAAATTACATTTGCTTTATGTTTGTCCTTTGCTCTTTTATCTGATGAGTATTTTAAAATTCTTTTTAGAGACTTTTATCGATATCTTTTGTTTTTGCATCGCCTTCATTTCCAATTATATCTCTCCTCCCTTACTCAGAGTTATCTCTTGAAATAAATAAAGGCTTGAAGTCTGCCTGTATGTAGTACACAAGCCATAAAGTAAACCAAATTAGTATTGTTTTCCTCCTTGAGTACATGGTTACACAAATGAATTTTTGTAAGGTTGTTTTACAGGAGACATTCTTTCCTTTGGAGAAAAGCCTTTTTAATGTTTAATGAAAATAAGGCACTCCTAACATGGGAGAGACTTAAATGTACTGATGCAGACTAAAGTAAGCAGAAGCTGGAAAATGATGTACTACAACAATGTAAATGGAAAGAAAAAACAATAAAAATTAAACTGCTTGATCCTAGAGAAAAGATGAAAAAATGTACCTCCCTTCCTTCTGTGCAGGGTGGGGGACGTTGCATATACTGTCTGATTCGGTTGATATGTTGCTTAGTTTTGCTGAAAAGCTTGTTTTTTCTCTTTCCTCTTTTATTATGTGTTAAAAGAAGTGACTTTTGGAGGTGGGCAATTGGAAAGAAAGATATATTTTGAAATGTAGGTGACATACAAACAAAATATGCCAGTAAAAATTAATTTTAAAATACATTGAAATCACAGATCTTGACCAAATACAAAAAAAATCCTGACCCTTTTACAGTACAGTTTTAATAATCTAAGTGCATAGTCAGTGTGAATAAGATGTATAACTTAATAGCTTCTGATGAAAAGCAAGGAAAAGACAGCCCCTTTCTTGCAAAGTAAGAGAGAGAGAGAGAGCTTTTGTGTGTGTGTGATAGAAGGAAAAAGTTGTGTAATTGAACATTTTGATTAAATATGAAGAGAGGCAGTAGTATGTCAGAAAGATCGGAGTTCAAGCTTGGCCTCTTAACACATCCCACTGTGTGACTCTGGACTAGCCCTTTAATCTTTCAGTGCCTCAAGCTACTTTCTAAGAATGTAAGATTCAGAGAATCTACAGTTGTGTATTTACTGAAGTGCCTGACTGGGAGTACCCTATACCTAAAGGTCCAGCAAATGGACCTTAGCCAGCGCTCTCTCCAAACACCTCACTTTTTGGACTCAGTCATGGGGACTTGCAGCAAATCACTTTTTAGCCAGCGATTTCCCCTTGGAAACCTCAGAATTTGTCTCATTTTTCCCAGAGTTTTCTCTGGGAATGGCAGAAAATAGCTCCTGTCTAGACCTCATAGGAAAGAATTTTCCAGTTATCCTCTTGATTTCATTGTGATTGCCCATACACTTTATAAAACTGTGCTTTCAGCCTACTCCTGTCATACTCTACATTCCTAGTGGGGACCCAGTTAAACATTTGTTGTCCATGAAAATCACAGTAGAAAGTCTTCAGGTACCTGTCGTACCCCCAGTTCAGAATATTGCTTTAGGAAATGAGGAATATTCCACAGAATCCGTAGTTAGTGCACTAGTTGTCCTTTTTCTCGTATTGCCTTCTCTTTTATCTTACCTCTCTTTCCACTCTCTACACCCTCCTCCTCTTTCCATCTTGTGTTTTAATAATGCTACAAGCTGAACATGTTTGTGCTTGACTGTAATTAGGTTATGGAAAAATCTTAAACTTCTTAACTGAGTTTTGGGATTTGACTTTCTTGTACATTATGGATATTTGTGTGCTTTTGGCAGCTGGCCACTTAATGCATAGAACTTAGAAACTTTTTTTTTCCATTACCATTAAGGACAAAACTAGACAAACAGCTCACAAGTAAGACAAGTAAAAAATGTGGAATATACCAATACTAAAATAATCCAAGTAAAAATGAGTGACCTCAAGTGAAGATTAAAATATTTTGAAAGAACTCACACTATTATGAATTTTTTGTCTGCTTCGAAACAATCTTTGCTAAGTTGCAATTTATTTGTCTTTGAGGACTCTCTGCTTCTGCCAAGAATTAAGTGAATGAAGTTCAGATTGCTGTGAACCAAACATGGCTTTTGAAGAGAGAGAATTTTGGATACAGAATAGAATTATATGGTAGAATCCCATTAAATCAAGAGTTCTTAACTTTTTTTATATGTCATGGACACTTGTGACAGTCTGGTGAAACTTTATTGATGCCTTCTCAGAATAATATTTTTAAATGCATAAAATAAAGTATATAGGATTACCAAGGGAACCAATTTTATTAAAATAATGATGCAGTTATTTTCTCCCTCCAAGTTCACTAACCCCTAGAAATCATAGACGGACCCCTTTATTAGAGGGGTTGGTCTGTGGATTCTAAGTTAAGAGTTCCTATTTAAATGCTAATGGTTGGAGACAAGCCTGACATGGTTTAATAATAGTAATAACTAACATGTAGTGTTTTAAAGTTTGTAAAACACTACATGCATTATCTCATTTCATCCTCCCAACACTGTCAACACTGTCAGTAGGTACCATTATTTATTTTCATTTTATGGATGAGGAAATTGAGGATGAGAACTGTTAAGTGACTAGCTCAGGATTATACAGCTAGTAAGTGTTGGCAGAATTTGAATGTGAGTCTTCATTCCTCATGTAAATCGTTTCACCTTTTTTTTTTTGCAGGAAGGAAGGCAGGGCAATTGGGATTAAGTGACTTGCCCAAGGTCACACAGCTAGTAAGTGTTAAGTGTTTGAGGTCACATTTGAACTCAGGTCCTCCTGACTTCAGGGCCAGTGCTTCACTGTGCCACCTAACTGGCCCAGTTCACTTTTTCTTTTATCTCTTTGGGATACAGACCTAGTATTGATATTGCTTTGTCAAATATGGCCCTTTGGGCACAGTTCCAAGTTGTTGTCCAGAATGGTTGGACCAAGAACAGGAATTCCTTACCTGGGGTCCGTGAATAGATTTAATAGATTCTATGAATTTCAATGGGGAAAAATTACGTCTTGATTTTCGCTAATATCTAACTGAAATTTAGCATTTTCTTCTATTATGAATGTCAGTCCAAAATGTGATTTAGAGAAGGAGTCACCATACTGCCGAAGGGGGAAAAAGGTAAGTCGGCCATGAAGCCAGGATGGCAGAGTAAAGCAAGCAAGGATGTCCATTATCACCATTTCATTTCAATACAGAGCTAGAAATGCTAGCTCTCACAATAAGACAAGAAAAAAAATTGAGGAAATGACCATAGGTAGGTGATATGATTTACTAGAGAACCTTAGAGAGTCAATCTAACAACTAATTGAAAAGATTAATAATTTCAGCAAAGTTGCAGGTTGTGGAATAAATTTATATAAATCATCATTTATGTATATTGCCAACAGAATCTTATTCATATTCCTCACCATTGCACATACTGAACAGTTCACCATTTGGAAACTTTGAAAAGGATAATTAGATACTCAGGGTTTTAAAAAAAAATTTGTAGACAATAAGATTTAAAAGACAAATTAAATGTTACTTGGATTACTTGCATCTTAAGCTTCCTTGTTATTAAATCATTATGTAGGATTTTTTTCTGACTAGATTATAGTTTTGACCCTATTTACAAGACTTGTAATGGATTGTATGTCTGTTCTCCAGAGTCCAAGTTTGGAGAGTCTTCTCATAAGAAGGTTGGATAAGAAAAATTACAAGGGACTTGCCATCTCATTATCATGGAGGAGCACCCATGCCAGTGAAACCATAATTCATGGAAAATGACAAAACAAGAATTTTGGAAGAGAGTTTAAGAGAAGGGCAGTGATGTGGGGAGAGTACCTTATGTCTTTGTCAAACCTACGCGGCAGCTAGTTATCCAAACTCTTTGAACGTTGTTCAGCTCTGTCATCTGTACCTCAATTAAAAGCATTAAATTAGAGAGAATTTGATAGCCATTTTAGAATACAGTGACAGTCATTTTCCCAGCTAGAATCACCATAGCAAGCTGTTCACTGCCACTATGATAGAAGCCTTCCTCTTCTTCCTTCTGATTGTTTCCTCCAACCCCCCCCCTCCCCAAATGTATACAGGCTTGTAAGGCAAATCACTTTTTAGCTTTGTAGTTAATTAGTAACTTTGTGGTTGAGACCACCCAGATCCATCTTAGCCAGGATGCAAACAGTTTAGCTCAAATTACTGTTTTCTCTTTATTCTTAATTCAAGTCTAGGCAAGCATTGTGCTAAAAATTTGTGTTTGGATTTCTGACCTATTCTTTTAAAGTGGTATAAAGTTGCTAGAAGTTACCTTAGAGATTACTTTCATTGAAGTAAATTTAATTATCCCTTGTTTCAGAGTAACTTGAAGAGAAGATTTTCAGACCTGAGGAATTTTAAAGTGTACCATCTTACCTTATAGTTAAAAAGGAATCTCCGAGGTAATAGAGTCCAAACTGTAATTGTACAACAATCACCTCTACAAAAGTGGCCATTTAGTTTCCCATTTGATGAAGCTCTCCAGTGTTAGAGAGTTTACTACAGCAGTCCATTGAATCACTTTTGAAGATCTACAGTTAGAAAATTTTTCCTACTTCTCATTCCTCCTTGCCCAGCTCTGTCACCTCTGGCTCCCTCTTTCACATGGCAACCATCGAAGTATTTGAAGACAGGGGTCATGCACTTCTTCAACTTTCCTCTTCTCCAGGTTAAGCATTCCAAGTTCCTTCAGCTAGTCTCTGTGGTGTGCTTCCAAATCTACCCTTCTTATCACCTTCCTTTATGCACGCTAAAACTGGACAAGCTAAAGAGGGACACTCAAAACTAAACACAATGATTATAGCTGACATTTATATAGCACTTAAAGATTTGCAAATGCCTTACATAGATTGCCTTGTTTGAGCCTCACAATCACCTTAAAAGCCTACAGGTATATTTTACATTTCTAGTCCCACATGAGAAAACTGAAGCTCAGAGGGGCTATTTGCTATAGGTCTTGCCATGTTACCATGCTACTCTTGGCAATACTCCAGATTTGGTTTGACCAGGAGAAAATAGAGACTTTTTTTACTTCCCTGGAATACTGTAATCTTACATGGAATTTGTAGTTCTTTATTCGATCTTTTTCACACCAACTATTGCCTATTAATGTCTTCCTTGGATAAACTACATCTAAGAATACTGAAAATGGCTGGTGTGATTGTGGAGCCATTATCAGTCTTTGATAGGCTATGGGAGCAGGGAAGTAAAAAGAAAAAGACCACAGGTCTGGAGAAGGATAAGCACTGACCCAGTTTTCTCCTGCACAATTCTTCATCAGAAAAATACTATAGCTTACTTGCCTCCCCAATACACATTTCCATTTTCTTTAGGCGATCTACAACTGAGTTTGTGGCATTCTATGACTCTCAGCCATACAGCATCATAGGAGTGTAATAGTAGCACTTATATAATTCTTGAAGGTGTGCAAAGCACTTTACATGTTATCCCATTAGATCCCTGTGAGGTAGACACTCTTTATTATTCCTTACTTTACAGATGAGGAATTAGAGTCTGAGAGAGAGGTTGAGGGATTTGCCCAAAGTTATACAGGTAAGTATCTAAGGCAGGATTTGGACTCAGGCCTTCATGAATCTCAAATCTAGAACTCTGTCCACTGTGCTGTCGAGTGGCCATGATATATGTCCTAAAGGAGTAGCTGTATGGATTGTCCATCTTGCCCTCAGTTTATACATCTATAAAATAGGGATGATGATAGTAACCCCGTCATAAAAAGATTGTGCAGATCAAAGTAATGTGTATTTTTGCTTTGCAAGCCTAAAAACTGCATACATGTTACCCAGCTGCATATTATAGTCTATCTGGACAATAGATATTTTATATCCATTTTTACTGTGTATCCTAACTGATTATAAGTTTCATTTAGGGGGCTCTGCAAGTGTTCCCAGGTCTTTGCAGTTGGCAGTGCAGTGCATTCCATTAGCAGGAGCATCTAGAGATGAATGTAGTCTTAATCTTGGATTAAATGTATCTTAAGTATAAGTTGGAGTAGATATGACTATGTAGTACCTTAAATCTTTAAAGACTAAAGGGTTTTAGTGGATTCCAGGGTCAGTAGGAGCTTGAGTTGGGGTGCTGGTGAAGGGATTTTTGTTCAGCTCCAGATTGGACCAGATTGCACTTGAGAGTCCTTTAAATTCAGATTCGGTGACCCTGTGGTCCTATATTTGGGAAGTTCAACTTTTTTTAGTCAAAGTCTTGATAAAAATTTTGAACAGAAAAGAGACGCTCTTAGTGGAATATGCTAGTCCTCTTTCCATGCTGACTTTGACCCATTAATGACTGCTTTTTGCATTCAGTCATTCCCTGTTCTGAATCCTTCTAGATTCATTGTTTCTGCTTGTGATATCCTATATGCCTCTGCTGAAAAGAGGGAGATAGATTTCATGCTCTCCTCTCCAGGACACTTAAAAGTTTAGTTTTCTTTTATCAGTTATCTGTTGTGCAAATTCCTTCCACTGTTGCAGAAGACCATCAATTCATTTATAACTCCAGGATCGAGGTGTGTGTGGGATTATGGTTCTAGAGCTTAAAGGGACCTTAAAAATTATCTAGATCAGTGGTTCCCAACCTTCTTAATGGTGTGACCCTTTAATACAGTTCCTCATGTTGTGGTGACCCCCAACTATAAAATTATTTTCATTGCTACTTTATCACTGTAATTTTGCTACTGTTACGAATCGTAATGTAAATATCTGATATGCAGGATATATTTTCATTGTTACAAATTGAACATAACCTACAGGTTGAGAACCGCTGATCTAGACCAACCCTGTTATTTTACAGATGAGAAAGCTGATGCCTAGAAAAGTTAAGTGACTTGTTTAGGGTCACGCAGGTAGCTAGTGGTAGACAGCATTTGAAATCAGGTCCCATGACTACAGGTTCCTTCCATGGTACCCATTTTACTTTTCTTTAAGTTCAAGACTACTTCTGCTACATTGCACTGTCTCCCCTAATTTTTTCTTTCCTTTTCAAAAATTATTTTGAATTTGATTAGAATTAGTAAACACAAACATTTTCATGTACAAAGATCATAAAAAGAAGATTGCATATGAAATCATGAAACTGTCATATACAGCTTGGTTTCTTTAAGTATATGTTATGTTTAGTACAGAAGTCCCAAAACTGCCTTGCTCGTCTGTGTCTTTATGAATTTCCTTTTCCATGTAATTTTAAAGCATTTTATTGATACTTTATTTTTCTTTGGGGGGGGGGGAGCATCACTATCAGTTCTCCTCCCTTCCCCTCAATTTTTTTTCCACCTAGAAAAAAAATAAACACTCTCTTGTAACAAATAATTAAGCAAAAATCTACACATTGGTTGTGTCCTCAAAGAAGTTAGAGACATTAATCGTCAGCCTTCTGGAGTCTTGGTTGGTTATCACATTCATCAGAATTGTCAATTCTTTCAGCTTGTTTTCCTTTACTGCCTTGCAGTCATATAAATTGTTGTTCTGATTTTGCTCACTTCACTTTTCATTAAGTGCTGTAAATCCTTTAGATTTTCTTTGGATCTGTCATCATCAACATTTCTTACGGCACAGTAATAGTCTAGTGGGTTAATACAACATAATTTGTTTACCATTCTCTAACTATTGGGCACTTCCTTTGTTTTTAATTCTTTGCTACAGTAAAAAGTGCTTCTGTAAATGTTTTTGAACCTATGAGTCTTTTCCTGCTGTGTTTGATCTCTTTGGGGTGTATGTTTAGTCCTGGCTGGTTAAAGGCTAAAGGTTAAAGGTGGTACAATGGATAGAGCCTTGGACCCGGAATTAGACTTGGATTCCAATGTGGCCTCAGACACTTACTAACTCTGTGACCTTGAGCAAGTCCCTTAATGTGTCTTCCTCAGCTTTAAAATGAGGATAATAATAGCACCTACCTCCTGAGGTTGTTTTGAGGATGAAATGAAATAATGTTTGTAAAAAAAAATGTTTAGCATGGTGGCTGGCACACAGTCCACACCGTATTAAATGTTTGTTTCCTCTCCTCCTTTACCCCCTTAGCAGTGATATTTCTATATCAAAATGTGTGCACAGTTTAGTGACTTTCTGGGTATAGGGCAGAATATCTTTCTGTAATGGTCTCTGGTTTTAAGGGGGTGAAAGCATAGGAAGCACCTATTTTTTTTCCTTCTTAGGCAGTCTTTTTTCTCTGATAACCTTATTTTCATTAGTGTAGGGCACTCTTTCCAGCAATGCAGATCACAGTTGTCTGTGACCTCTTAGATAAAATTTAGTGAGTTGCCTGAGGCATAGATAATAAATGGCTTCCCCAAGGTCACACAACTGGTATGTGTCTGAGGCTGGATTTGACTCCAAGCCCACTTGACTCTGCTTTTAAATACTTCATCTTTACTACAAAGGAAAACAATATCAGCAGTATATCATGTTCGTATTTCCAAACTGTGTTACAAGTTAGGGATACAGAGATGAATGGAAAAGAATCCTTCCTCTCTAGGACCTTATATTAACTACATGAATATCTATTTCTTGTTCTCTAGATGTGTGTTATGAAAATATTCAAGGATTCATTGACAGTTATTACTGCCAGTCAGAACTATCAACACGCAGAGATCTGGGAGAAAGACAACTTACATGCACAGCATCGGCTCATAATATTCGGGGGGGCGAGGGGGAAGAAGGATAATTCTTTTTTTCCTGTGGCAACTGCCAGGTGGGCATAATCGTCTCTGCAGTACCCTCCTAATCAAATTGTACCAAAATTTTGAACTATTCTTTTATCTAAGTGTGTTAACACCTTCCCTTTTTTCCCCAGTCAGACTCTTCTCCTTATTCCTATATCCATTCTTCCCTCTCTAGACTAGGCAGAGCTGCAAGAGCTGTTGAGATATGAGATATCTTTTGAAAAGTTATTTATTTTTATTCTGAACTTAATAAATACTAAATAAATGGCCATTTCCCTGTACGTAGTAGAATAGTAAAAGGGTTTTACGTGAAATTATAAATTGTATATTCTGCTTGTTTTTTCTAAACATAAATAATAAATCCAATACGTAACCTTCAAGCTATCTTGAATGGCTGTGATTCTTTCTGGCCTTCCTTCTGTTCTCTTCATGTATTTAAAAAATGATTCGGTGACCCTCTTTCCTTTCTTTTTTTGGGGGGTACAGGACAACCCCATTTCTGGCCCCTGTCTTACTTCCCAAGGTTAAAAAGAAAATCCTTGTGACAGATAACAGTCAAGCAAAACAAGTTCTCACATTGACTGGGTCTGAAAATATATTGTCTTACTTTGCATTTTGAGTCTACCATGTCACTGTGTGGTGCATACTATAGGGTACCTTTTACTTTCCGATTATCATTTTACCTATGAGGAAAGCAAGGCTCAGCTAGGTTATTTGCTTATGGTAACATAGGAATTATCCAGAATTTTTTCCACTTTACTACAGTATCTTAGGCTCTTATGACCTCTCACCTTGACTATTGTTAATAGTTTCTTAATTGGACTCTGTGGCTCAGATCTCTCCAGTCTACTTTCCACATAGTTGCCAAAGTGATTTTCCAAAATCACAGTCTGATTATATCATATATATGATTTTTCTTGAATTACAGATTTAACCACATCATTCCTCTACTCAGTTAGCTTTAGGAGGTCCATGTTCTTTTGGAAATAAATTTCTTTTGAATTTTGTTTAAAAAGTAGTTTGCCAGTGATTCAGTGATTGTGTGTGTATTTTTTATGGCATATAATTTCTTTCCTCTAAGAACTTTTGAAGAATACTGGGAAATTTGGTATAAGAACATTACTAAAAAAGAGAATATATCAAAAATTTCTTAACTTGTTGCTCTCAACTGTATTAAAATGAAGACTGTAAGATTTTCATTGGGTTTAAAATTGGAATAGCTTTTATAAATTATGTGGTTCAACTCCTTTACTTTATAAAAGATAAGGGAAAATGAGGCTCACATAAGTAAAGTGGCTTGCCAAATGTCAAAAAGGCAGTAAGTAGCAGAATAAGGATTCAAATCCAGTTCTTCTTGCTGCTGTGCTATACGTATACTCCTCCCCGTGAGCATGGTGTCAACAGTAAGAATACATTTTTATTAAACTGTCTTTTTCCTGAAAATTTTTATCAAAGAGTACTCTAGAGGTAGAGGAAGGTGATATGTGCACAGTGACAGCCAATGGCAAGATGTTCTGCATTGACAGCTATATGTGAGGTGAAGCTATAGCTTATGGTATGGGGATTCAAAGTACATTGAACCTGAGATAGTTATCCTCTGGAAAATCTGACGTAGCAGTTGGAAGGGTGCCCCCCCAGATGCTACACTTTGGGGATAGTATAGAGAGAAGAGGCCCAAGACAGTTTCATTTGTTCTTTAGCTATTAATTCTGGTAAAGTAGTGCCAAAAATAAAGATAAATTTCAGGCCTTGAATATTATTTGGGGTATATAACTGGTAGAGTGGACACAGTGTGGGCCCTAGAATCAGGAGGACCTGAGTTCAAATATGGCCTGAGACACTTAGCTCTGTGACCCAGGGCAAATTACTTAATCCTGTTTGCCTCAGTTTCCTCATCTGTAAAATAAGCTGGAGAAGGAAATGGTAAACTGCTCCAGTATCTTTGCCAAGAAAACCTCCGAGGTGCTCATGGTGAGTCAGACATAACTAAGTCAACAAAAGAACTACAACAACTACATGTGTGAATTTGTGTAGCTCTTTGAGAACTACATTACTCTTAAGACACTAACTTTTGTAATAATTACTTAGGATATGCATCCTTTTCAGAACTTTGGGCGTGTTATAGAATCTTTACCATGTAATTCTCAAAAAACTTGCCTTTAAGGTTCATATTGTCTTCCTTTGTTTCTTGTACTTGACAATGCCATTGTATACCTTTTTATTTTTCTTTTAAAAATTCCTTCCATTCATTCATATAAGCAGTGTCTTCTCTTCTGCCTATTTACATCACAACCTAGAAAATATCATTATCAATTTTTTCTTTTTTTATTACTTTCCCCCTCCTTGTTAAATCCTTACAAACACTGAACATGAATATTGCATAGCAGCTTTCCTTATAAGTTGTCATATTTTTATTGAGGAACATTTGACTGTGTAATGTAACAATTGCCAACCTTTTGGGGAGTTGTTCTTATCTTTCCTTCCCTTTACCAAAGAAGTTCATTTCATTAGAGTCTTTCTAACAAGTTTGCATAAAACCATTAATTTAATTTCTTTTGGAGTTAGCTATTTAATCAGTGATGAATCCATCAAAGGATCAACTCCCCCACATATCATCCACAAAAAAAATTAAGTTTTAAAGACTTTATGAAATGTCTTGCCAAAATTTAGGTCATCTGTGTCTATATCATTCCCCTCTCTCTAGTTTAGTAACCCTATAAAAAAAGGAAATGAGCTAAAGGTCATATAGCTTTTCTTAGAATCGTACACATGAGCTACAAGGGATTTCAGAGGCTATTTAATTGAACCCAGTCCTACAGATTAGGAAATTGATCCCCAATAATTTCCTGACTTATCTGATTCACATAGATAGAAGCTGGGCATCAGAAGTTGGGCAATGTGATTTTTAAAAACATTTCTAGCTTATTGGCCTTAGGTAGTACATTTCAGCTGGAAATTTAACGTAGCTTTAATTTTTTAAGAAGCAACTTGTCAAATTTAATTATTAAGGGGAAATCGGACATTTCCACTAAATGACCACTATCTCTGTGTTCCATGTATGTTTTTGAAGAAAAGTCTGCGTACCAAAGGTTATGTTTTCAGTGCTTTTAAACTTTTTATTGTTTTATTTAGGCTGTTTTGGATATGGTGGGGAAATTGTCTTTAGAGACTTAAAGAAAAATATTCCACCAGCTCTGATAGGGTAGATCAGAGGTGTCACATTCTGGGTTGGGAACCAGATTAAAGGGAAATGTTTAACAAAATGAGTAAAAATACAAGAGAATATGGATAATATTAATTTGTGATTTTCTAAGTCAGTATGCAATTTGCAGGGATCTGTTTTTGTTTGAGTATGACACCATTGGTGTAGGTAATGTGAATGGATAGTATTTCACTTGATACATAACTAAAACGTATTTTTTAAAAATCTAAATGAATAATATTTTGAATATTCCTGTTAATTGTTAAAGCACCATAGACAGTGATATTCTTCCTGTGTGAAAACTTTATGGGTGTAACTCTTTTCCTCCTCTTTCAGCCAAACAGTTCTATTTTCAGGAGCATATAGAAGCCCGTTTCCATTTTAGGTGGTAGTAGAAGGTTTTTGTTTTTTTAACATTAAATGCTTTGTGATGTAAAAAATACAAAGAATGGTTTATAGGTCTGGGAAACCTATAATAGGTACATTTCTTTTCTAAAATAACTTGTATCTCATATTGTTAGTATAATTGTGTGTTCATATGTGTGTGTGTGTGTGTGTGTATGTGTGTGTGTGTGTGTGTGTGTGTGTGGTTTTTAAGGAATAAGATTTCTATTCTCCCCACTCCACTCATTATCACCAACTAACCAAACTATTCATGTTACAACATTAATGTTGTATATATTTGTCAACACAGCTATCTTCTTTCATTGAATAATTTTATCACTATATTTTCTTTGCAGAAATAATTTACATTTATTCAGTTTCTGTTTAACTTGATCAAATTGACAGTAACTCTTCTTCATGATTAAACAACTTAATATCCCAGGATCAATTAAAATCAATGAATGAGTTAATAAGAAATTATTACATCAAGTTCCCTTTTTATGCATTCTAAATTTTAGGTCCCTGTGTTAATTCCTTTGCTTAATTCTTATTCTTAAGACTGAAAACTGATTTGAGAGCTATGATCCTCGTGGTTTTTATGAATGTTTTTGATCTTGTCCACTAGTTGCACCTAAAACCATTGTCACTTAACCTTTTTTTTCGTGAATTTGTTCTTCTCTGTAGCTTAAAGACTACCATAGGTAGAAAAGGATAAACAGATATCATAGCATGAGGCTTTGATATCAGAGATAAATTTGTAACTCTTTGAATGAAATGTCAGATAAAATATTTCAAATAGTTTTGATTCATTGTGAGTTTATAAACTATCTAAAACAGAATTATCATTTCCAAGAATGTAAAATGGTTTTATTCTGTAGACAGTTTCTATCTAAAAACCTCTAGTTTTAGAATTTGACAGAGTTGCTGTGATTATTTCTTTACTCATACACAAATACAGTACTTTAGTAGTAAGATTTAATGCATTTTTTAACCAATTCCAAAATTAAAATTCTTCATTTTAATTAAATTGATAACTATATTTTAGGAATACGAAGATTGTGTTACAAGAACTGTCATTAGTACAGACATAAAATTTTAAGATTTTTGTTAAAATGGAACGCTAGCCTTCTGATTTGGTTTCTTTTCACAGTAACCTTTAAAAATTTTGTTAGAGATTCATGTTTTCTTGTAGTTATCAGAAAGCATTACAGAATCTACACAGACATGAAGGTCTATACTAACATCACTGCCAAACTTTTGCTTGGATAAATGAATATTCTCGTTCCTACGTAGTGCATCTCATTTGCTCTGGCTGAATCATCAGTGGTTAGAATGTGGTAATTTAGTGACTAGAAGGCACAGTAAATTATTGGTTATAATTTGATGTCATGCCCACAGCATAGCAAGCAATAAGGATGAATTAGAGGCAGGAATAGTAACAGATTTTTTTTGTCCAGGAAACCTCAAAGGATATAATGTGCTATTGCCATGTTGATTACTTTATAAAAAATTTTTTTGAACCAAGAGGTAAAATAAGAAAACCCTAAGCTTCGTGATAGTGCCAGTAATAAAAATAACTTGTAGAACAAAGGTTTGGACCTTCTCTGTCTTCCGTAACTTATTGAAGAAAAGTTGCTTCTTTTTAAAAAGACTTTTGGGACACTCTGTGTATGTATTTGTTTTTCAATCGTAGAGACTGATCTTTTAAAACGACTGGCTTCTCTTGAGTTGTCACACGGGTCTTTGAAGAAGAGGGCGCATAGAGTGCATTGATTCCATATGCACGGACATTTCTTGCTGGTCCTCTGTTAAGCAGTAGTTGTTTGCCTACAAGGTGTTGCTTTTTCTTTTAAAAAAAATGATGCTTTTCAATCAATAAAAATCTACCCTCTCTCCCTCCCCTCAACTGCTCCCCAACTGAGAATGAAGGAAAAAACAAAGCCCTTGTTACAAACATGTATAGTCCTAGTAAAACAAATTTTCACATTGGCCTTGTCCAAAAAAAAATCGCCTCATTCTGTGCTGTGAATCCTTTACCTCTCTAATAGGAGATAGGTTGCATGTTTCATCATCATTTCTCTGGAATCAAGGTTGACGATTACATCAGTCAGAGTTCCTAATTCTTTTGAAGTTGTTTGTTTTTGCCGTATTGTTGTTTTTATATAAATTATTCTCCTGGTTCTGTTCACTTCACTCTACGTTAGTTCATATGTATTCCCAGGTTTCTTTGAAACTATCCCCTTCATTATTTCTTTTTTTTTTTTATCACTTTGTTTTTGCCCTTTTTTTTTGAGGGGCAATTGGGTTAAGTGACTTGCCCAAGGTCACACAGCTAGTAAGTGTTAAGTGTCTGAGGTCGGATTTCGACTCATGTCTTCCTGACTCCAGGACCAGTACTCTATTCACTGCGCCACCTAGCAGCCTCCCCCCCCCCACTTCATTATTCCTTAAGTACAGTAATATTATACACATTTGTATACCAGAACTTGTGCAGCCATTTCCTGATTTATAACCTCCCCTCAGATACTCATACTTTGCTACCTCAAAAAGAACTATAAATATTTTTGTGTATCCTTAGGGGTTTATTTGGATTAGGATAATCCTGCTTTAATCTTTCCTCTCTCTAATGCTTTTTTCCTGGTTCTCTTTTCTTTTAGATTCTTCTATTGAATAAAATGTATTTTTGTACCCAAATCTGTCTGTGTATATGTGTATGGGTTGGTGTGTGTGTGTGTGCGCGTGCGCACACACTTGTCCTCCTTTGACCAGTTCAAATAAGAGATGTCAGCTCTTCTCCCCACCCCTCCTCCTTGTTTGTATATATTCTGCTTGCACATCCTGATTTTATGAGATAATTTTCTCTGACTTTTCCCTTCTCTTCACCTTCCCGTTCCTGTTCCGCTTCCTTTGTTTGAACTTTTGAGTTTTTCTGCAGTTCTGATCTTTCCATTAGGAATGTTTGGAAGTCTTCCATTTCATTAAAGATCCATTTTTCCCCCTGAAGGATTATACTTAGTTTTCCCAGGTTAGTAATTATTGAATCTAAGCCTATACCCTTTACCTTATGGAATATATTCCAAGCTTTCTGACCCTTTATATTGGTGGCTGCTAAATCATGTGTAATCCTAACTGTGGCTCCTTGGTACTTGAACTTTTTTCTTTCTGGATGCTTGCAGTATTTTTTTCTTTGACCTGGAAGTTCTGGCTTTTTAGCTGTAATGATCCTGGGGAATTTTTCTTTTGGGGTATAATGAACAGTAGATTTCTTCAGTTGCTACTTTCCCCTCTGCTTCTAAGTAATGTGGGCTTTTGAGATTTCTTGAAATATGATTTCTAGGTGCTTGTTTTGATCATGGCATTCATATGCTCTGATGATTCTTAAATCTTTTCTTCTCAATCTGTTTTACAGGTCAGTTGCTTTTGCTATGAGATATGTTACAATTTTCTCTCATTTTTTCAACCTTGACTGTTCTGCTTGTTGAAATAGTTATTCCTTATGTCAGACCAGAAGGAGAAAAAAACCAACTCTTCCTCTCCGCCATTATGACTTGTCTGTTTTCCGAGTGTGAATGAGAGAAAATTTCTTTAGTAACAAGGATGGAAGTTATCATTGTCAAATAAATTTAGCATTTGAATCTTTATTGAAAGTTCAGCGATTATAAAGCATCAGGAACATTAGGAGAGGCAGTGAGTCATAATTGATGGGTACTGGACCTGGTCAGGAGGATCCTGGTTAAAATTCCTCTTAGAAAGTTAATAATTGGGGTGGCTAGGTGGTGCAGTGAGTGGAGCGCCAGCCCTGGAGTCAGGGGGACCTGAGTTTGGATCCAGCCTCAGACACTTGACACAAAAACTAGCCGTGTGACCTTGGGCAGGTCACTTGGCCCCAGTTGCCCTGCAAACCCGGGTTGCCCCCCTCCAAAAAGCAAGGAAAAAAAAGTTAATAATTGTTTGACTCAGGGGAAGTCACTTAAGCACTCTGTGACTCAGTTTCCCCTTCTGTAAAATAAGGACGTTGCTTTTAATGGCATTCTAAGGTATCTTCCAGCTCTAAATCTATACTCCTATGATGAGCCATTTTATGCCTTACAACTTAAAAAAAAGCTCTAAGCACATAAATTAGTACATATCATAAATTAACTTTTTAAAGACTAAATGATTTGCTGTCAACTCTAACACTAGATATGCTAGTAGCTGTGAACTTCTTACCAGATGTGCTACTGTTGCCCAATCCCATTTTGCATCTGCTTGTTGTCTTCCTTCCAGTTTTTCCCCCACTACAACAGATACTCTCAGAATATTCGAAGGCTTAGATGAATTTCATATTAAGCTTTCTGAAAGCTCATTTTTCCCACTGTGACTTTTTACCTCTGTTAGGAAATGATGTTTGTGATGTTGCATCTTTGCCTATATAATGTTTTACAAATGAATTTATACACAAAACCTATGTCACAATTATCTGGCTAGCATTTTCATTTGGCAGGTAGCTCCAGAGTTTACTGTCTAAGGCCTCTCACTGTGCTGACTCTTGTTTTGGATCAGTTAAACTTTCTAAGAAGGGACCATAGAGTCAGTGCCTCAGGTAGTTTATTTTCTTTTGTTCCTGGGCTCTGCTAGTCTTTCAAGGGTTGCCATGATTGGCCATAAGTAAAGATAAAAAGTTAGGGTGGGGTAGCAATTCCAGGCATCCACATGAAATAAAATTCCTAAATTCTTCCAGAGAAGATAAACTTTCCCATATAGGCTTGGAAGTGTAGGGTATTTAAGTCAATAATTATAGAACTGCCAGTAATTTCCACTGGAAATTTTGCAAGTTTTTTTGCTACTTTTAGTATTTCTGTCACCTCTTTATAGATTGGAGGAGGTTGGGTTTTGTTTTTCATGAGAGTAAGGGTAATTATTTGATCACAACAAATGTTTTTAGGGTACTTTTGGGTCACATGAGCAATAATATGGAGGAGTAGACATTGTCTCTGATGCCCACAATTTCTCATACTTCTCCACATGAGAAATTATATTCTAAAAATAAAACTAGTTCAGCTGTCCGCATGGTCTAGGACTATTTGTTGGTTGATTTTTGTTTTTTTAATTTTTTTTTTGGTATTTTTTGGAGGGAGGATGGTAGGGCAGTTGGGGTTAAGTGACTTGCCGAAGGTCACAAGGCTAGTGTTAAGTGTAAGCAGTCAGATTTGAACTCAGGTCCTCCTGACTCCAGGGCCAAGTGCTCTATTCATTGCACCACCTTGCTGCCCCAAGCACTATTTGTTGTTGTTCATCCTTTGTAATTTTAAGAGTCCCATTGACATCAGGAAGGTGATGCCTTCACTTTTAAGTGTATTGGATTTAAGTGAGGCAGAAGAGTGCAAAGTTATCAGCCTCACTCTCTTCTCCAGTCATCAGAGAGCAGTGGCAAGATGGGTCAAGACAACTGGTGATGATCCTGGATGAAATGGGAGAGAGTTTCTGACCATTACAGAAGGATAATCAAAATCTGAAAGGTTTAAAAAAACTCCATGAACTGATAGCCCTTTGACCCAGAGCTTACTCAGGACCTCTCACTCACCTCCCACGATACCAGTGCAGAGCTTCAGTAGAAGACCCAAGAACACGACACAAACTTTCAACAAAACCCACACCCACACCCAGTTCCTTTTTCTTATTACCCAGCCTGACACATCCAGCAGCTCTAACCCTATAGCATCGGTGCTGCAAAGTTCTGGACTGTTGGTGTTGTGTTAGAGCAGCAAGGAACAAAGGGAAGACAAGACTCTGTGTGTAGGGTGCAAAGTGTAGGGGTGATGTGCAGCACTACAGTAAACCTGAGGGAGAGAGCACAGCATCTAGGTGGGGCCAGTTCTGACCAGCCAAAAATCACTTAGGGAAGACTGAGACTAGTAAACTATGAATTGCCCAGTGTGCAAGGAGGCCAAGATGCTTAAGGCCTGGATCTCAAAACATCTCAGCCTCCTCCCACCCTGGGAAATTCATGATCAGGGGAATTTATCAAATGAAAAAGGAAATTGAAATAAGCATTTTTAATCAGATTTTTTTTCTCCCCAGATTTCTTTAAATAAGTTCGGTTTTAAGACTTTTCTTTGCAGCCTTAAAGAAAATGAGTTTAAGCTTCCATAAGCCAACAGTCTAGCCTTATAAAATAATTAAGCAAGGAAGAATTAGCCATCCTTGCTCAGAATTTCTATTTATGTAGGTTTTTATCTTGGTGTCAGAATGAAATTGTGCTCTTGCCTGTTAGGGATACTATATGTGTATCTTGAGAGAATATAAAATAAGTGTTTAAATCATATTACTGGCAATTCACATCATTCTCTCTTCCCTCCCTCCCATTCTAATTGTACGTAGCTTCCTAAAAGTTTTAATTTATGTTTTACTATGTTCTTTAAGAGTTATAATCTAGACATTTTATCTGTCTTTAGTTTGGGGCTAAAAAGGTAGTATTCAAGACATTGAATTTAGTATACCACAAATTATAATGCTGGGGGAAAATACCATGTATTTTTTCAGACTCCAAGATTATTCAGTTAAATTTTAGTTTTGTTCCATTTTTAAAATTGGGTAGTATTCATAATTAATTTTCCCAGTGTACAGTGTTTTATATAAAAGCTTCTTTGATTCTGAAATCACCTTTTTCCCCCTAGTAACTGGACTTATGAAACATGTATTTAGAGTCAGCAGGGACCTCAAAGATCATATAGTGCTATTTCTCATTTTACAGCTATAGAAACCAAGACACAGTAAGAGCAGGGACTTTTAAAAAAATTTCATTGTCCTGTTGCTTAGCGCAGTGCATTGCAATCAATGAAAGTTGTTTTATTAGGTTGCATCAGAAGTTATTTGCTCAGGAGCATTCAAGTAATATATAGAGCCAGAACTCAAACCCAGATCCTTTGACACCAATTCCAGCATCTTTTACTATTCACATTACCTCTTATTTTAATTACGGGAAGATGATTTGCTTACTTGTTAATATTTTGTCTGCATAAAACAATTAGTTTGACTTTAATAATTGTCCAGATATTTTGGCGATGGTTCAGTCACTAAACTTGTATTTAGTAAGTGCTCCTTATTTAAGAAAGGCAAAAACACAGTCTCTGCCCTCAAGGAGCTTATATTCTAATGGGGGAGACAATATGCAAAAAATTTAATGTGCTAGATATGTATGTTATAAATGAAAGATAATCTCAGAAGGAAGACACTAGTGAATAAGAGGTCTTGGGAAAGGCCTCCTGCAGATGGTGGAATTGGAACTGAGTCTTGATGGAAGCCAGGGAACCCAAGAGGTGAAGATGAGAGAGAACATTCCAGGCATGGGGTCTGCCATTATAAAGGTATGGAGTTGGGAAATAGAATGACTTGTGCGAGGAGCTGCAAAAAGACGAGTGCTTCTAGACCTCCAGGTGTAGAGAAGAGCATAAAGAACAAGAAGACTTGAAAGGCAGGAACAGAACAGATTGTGAGAGCGTTAGATGCTAGAAGACTCTATATATATAGATGATGCTAAAGGAAATTAGAGAGCCATTCGAGTTTATAGAACAGCAGGGTGATGTGGTAAATCCTGTGTTCTAGGAACTTCATCATTACCACTGATTAAAGGAATAGATTGGAGTTGGGAGAGACCCAAGTAGTCAGTGACGAGGACCTGTATGAGGCCACTGGCTGTATTTAGCCATGAAGTGGAGGATAGATATAGGTCAGTAGCTAGCAGGGATTATCAGTTAGATCAAGTGAGGGTTTTTGAGGATGACGGAGACATAGGGGTGCTTGTGGACAATAGAGAAGCAGGTAGTAGAGAAAGAGCGATTGAAGATTACAGAAAGAATGGGGACAATCTGCAGGAGCAAATGGGATGGAATGGGATCATGAGGTTTTGTCTGGGCATAAAGAAAGGTCACCTTTTTGTGTGAATCGGTTGAAGCAGTATTTGGATGATAAGGAATAGTAGGCAATTTAAGAATTAGACTTTATGAAATGGAATATGAAATTTTTGTTCAGATAGCTATAGCACTAAATTTGTTTTAGTTAGGTGAAATAGCTATATGCTTCCCTTTTATGTATTCCTTCTGCATTTTAAGTCTTTCACCTCTATCAGTGAGTGGTGTGTTTCACCTCATCCTTTTATACTTTTGATGTACCATTGTGTTGATCAGAGTTCTGAAGTCTTTCAAAATTATTTTTCTCTGTAATAGTAGTTTTCTTGAAGTGTGGTCTAGTCTCTTGGGGGGGGGGGGGAGAGGTGTCCTTAAGACCCTTTCAGGGGATCTACAAAGTCAAAATTATTTTTATAATAATACAAAGGCATTATTTGCCTATCAAAGTATTTCTCCCTTTTCGAACTACATATATGTGTGAAGTCATATTTTCTTCAGATTCTTCAACTAAAACAACATATAACAGATTGAATGCAGAAGTAGACATAAGAACCCAGCCATTTTCTATTAAACCAGATATTAAAGGGATTTATAGAAATATATCAAATAATGCCAAACTTCTAAATTTTTTCTTTTGGAAAATACAGTTATCTTTCATAAAGTGTTATTTATGTTAATAGTAATGGTTCATTATTTTTATTTCAATGAATTTATAAATAAATATTTTTTAAAATTATCAGTTTTAATTTCTAATATTAATAGATATAACCCACATAATAGAAATGCTCTTTGTGGTCCTTCATAATTTTTTAAAATGTAAAGAGATGGTTCTGAGACCAAAAAGTTTGAGAACCACTGCTCAATAATATTGACATCATTGTATAAACTACTCTAGTTCTGTTCATTTTGTATCATTTTGTAAGTATTCTGAAATTGTATGTTTTTTTTTTTACTTTATTTTTTTAAATTAACTTTTGTTTATTTTTTGGTTTACATAATTGATTTCCACAAGATTTTGAGTTAGAGATTTTCTTCCCATTTTTCCCCTACCCACCACCCCAAAATAACGATCCCATTGTATTCCCCCTCCCCCAAACTGGTCTCTCTCTCTGTCCTCCTCCATCACCCCTCTGACTTTCTGGTAGGGCAAGATGGATTTCCCTATCCCAGTGCTTGTATATCTAATTTCCCAGTTGCATGTAAATAATAATAATAATAATAATAATAATAATATATATTTTATCATCTGATTTTAGAACTTTAAACTCTAGATTCTTTCCATTCTTCCTTTGTCACCCACCCCCACTGGAAAGACAGTTAATTCAATACAGGCCATACATGTGTAGTTACGCAGAACATCCCCACAATGAACATATTGTGTAACACTGACTATATTTCCTTCCTTTCTATCCCACCCTCCACTTGTTCTATTCTCTGCTTTGTCCCTTTCCCTTTACAGAGAAGTGTGTGCTTCTAACAACCCTCCTCCCCAACCTACCATCCCTTCCATGATCCTCCCTTTCATTCCCATCCCCCCTCCTCTCCTGTAGGGCCAGATACCCAGTTTAGAGTTTGTGTCATTCCCTCCCTAAGCCAAATTGAATGAGAGTAAGGTTGACCCATTCCCTTTTTGCCTTCCAGTTCTTCCCCTCTATTGTAACAGTTATCCCTTGCCTCTTCTATATGAGATGATTAACCCCATTCTGTCTCTCCTTGTCTCCTCTCATTCTGTTCTTCTCCCACCTCTTGATTACACCTTTGAAAATATCATCCCTTCCTATTCAATTGATCCTGTGCCTTCTGTCTATATACACATAAATACCTGCACTCACATATGTATTCATATACATATATACCCTCCTGTACAGTCATATATGAATGTATACATATATATATATA
>CM053582.1:467490733-467530687 GCA_028627135.1 Pseudochirops cupreus | reverse complement strand
TAGGGAGACCCATCCTGCCCTACCAGAAAGTCAGAAGGGCGATGGGGGAGGACATAGGAGAGAACAGAATGGGGGAGAAGCTATACAGTGGGACTGCTGTTTTGGGATGGTGGGTAGGGGAAAGATGGGGAGAAAATTTGTAACTCAAAATCGCGTGGAAATGAGTGATGTAAACAAAAAAATTAATTAATTAATTTTTAAAAAAAAGAAAAGAAAAAAAGGTCAGGTCTTACCTCAAAAAAAAAAGAGAGAGAGAAAAGATACAAGGAGACAGAAAAAAGGAGACTTGGGAATTGTCTGTCTAGAGGTGATGGGAGTGACAGACTGCTGAAAAAGAAAAGACTGCTAGGTAGAATTTGGGGGATTACTTTAAGCGACTGGGAAGAAGTCAGGGAAGAAGCAAAAAAGAGAAAAGATACTTTAGAGAGAGAAATGAAGATAATTAGGAGAAAAGAGCATATGAAACCAAGGGAGTAGATGTAAAGAAGTAGAAGGTCAATAATATCATACTCTGCACAGACGTCAGTGAGGATAAAGATAGGAAAAGGGTATTAGACTGCATGACCCTGATTGGTCTTTGTTTCAGTAGCATTGTAGGAGCAGGAGTTAAGGCGCCAGAGGCAGAGAAGAAAACAGGTGGTAAAAGAGTAGAAGCATCATATACAGACAACTTTTTAAGGAAACTAGCAGTAAAGAAAGGGAGACATAGTTTGGGTAGATGGGCCAAAGGAAGTCATTTTCAGGACTGGAAAGAACTAAGCATTTTGCAAACAGGTAAAAAGAGAACTATCAGAAAAAAGACAGAAGAATTCAAGATAGATGAGGGAGGATAGCTAGAGCAAGGTGCAAGAAAAGGTAGGAAAGGATGAGATTCAAGAACATGAGCAGAGGAAGATTAGGAATACCTCTTTCTCTGCGATCCAGAAGTAAAAAACAAAGAGCACAATGATACCTGAGAAGTTTTGAAGATTGAAAAAGGAGAATTGTGGAAACTCCTTTCACATGGCTTAAATCTGAAGTAGGAAACTTCTTGACAGGAGGGTACAGTAAGAGGCTTGAGACAATGAGGGAAAAGTTTCTGATAATGTTCCATGGTCAATAAGATACAGAATTCAAGTATAAGCACTATTAGATATCAGTGAAGCCTCAACTGAACATATACAATCATAAATTTGTAGTGGGTAAAACCCCCATTTTGTGATTTTTCCCCAGCAGAATTTAACAGCCTAGTAAAAGGAAAAGTCAGATGTTTGGGATTATCAATGGATGAGGATTAGCAGGTACACAGTAATGGAAGGTCCAAAGGATGAGGAATTCTATGGTGCAGACTGATAAGCTTCTGAAATTCAGTACGGCACAGTTGTGTGAAATGGTACGATCTAAGGTATAAAAATGTTATTGGGATAGAGAAGACAGTCATGAGGAGGTGAAAGAAGTCAAGATGCTAAAAAAGCTGTGAACATGAATACTGCAGTTCAATTCAATAAACACTTGTTAAAAGGATCAAATAATACTCTGGGTACTATTCTAGGCACTGGAGATATGAAGATAAAAATTAAGCACCCCAAGGAACTTACATTCTGGGCACAACATACACATAAATAAATTAATTTTCATGGCTTACACTTTTAAATAGTCCCAGAGCATTACCTTGGGCATTGAGGTTAAGTGACTTACCCCGAGTCACAACACCAATCATGTGTCAGAGTAAAACTTGAACTCAAGTCTTCCTGACTCCAAAGTCAGCTCTCCATCCACTAACTCCATACTATCCCCAAGATACAAAATATATACAAAAGTAAATACAGTATAAGTATAGAGGATCGGGGGGAAAAGGAACTAAGAAAGACCTCATGAAGGAGCATTTAATCTTAATCTTCAAAGGAGCCAGGGATTTCTAGATGGTAAAGAGGAAAAACATGATAAGAATTGGGTGGCGGGGTATGAGTCTAGCCAAGACAGGAAGGTGGGAGATGGAATAGAGGAACAGTAACTAAGCCAGTTTGCCTAGATAATGTAGAATGCTATTGGAATATGGTGTTCAGTGAATAAGTTAAACAAAATAGCTGGGAGACTGATGGGAAGGTCAGTAGACTAAAACAACAAAGACAGAGAAAGGGTAGAATAAACATAGACTTCAGAAGAGGCAAGAACCCTGAGGGATGTCAGGTAGAAGAATGTTCTGGAAATAACCCCTCCTCCTAGCCCTGGGAGTTAGGGACAATGGAAGATAGAGTGGGTTCCAGTTAAAAGGGTTCTGGGGCATGTGGTTTCTCCAGGGAAAGCCAAGTTTCATTTAAGAGTGAGGAGAAAAAACGGTCTAGGAACACAGGGGAGTTAGAGGATAGAGTATCACAAAAGCTCCAAAGGGCACCAGGGCACCAGCAGGTCTGACTATAACAATCCTTCTCCTTATCTCTAATGTGTTGCTTCTCATTTGCCCTGGACTTGGAAAACAGATAATCAAGCTCATTATAATTGCATGTACAGTATGGGTAAATAGTCTCTGTGTAAGGGCCTGAGGGGCATGCCTTATAATTAAAAGTGAGTTTCAGTGAATAGACTTCGCTGCATCTATTTTAGCTGCTCTGAGGTCCTTTTCTGCCTCTTTCCTTCCTGGCTCCCAGCTCTATCTTAGGCAGAGGCCTTGAGTCATCTGTAAATAAGTCTTGTACGAACACCATAAGAAACATTCAAAAATTTAAAAAAAATTCTAGGCTACTGAAGCTAGTCAGAACACAATCTTTCTTTATAATCTATTCCAACAATATCAAAAGCACCGTGTTTTTTACATTATACTTCACTTTAAGTTTTGGTTTTGTTCCTTCCCCTGTGGTTTCCCCTACCACAGGAATATCAGTGATCTCGCCCCCCTCTGAAATAGTATCTTTATAGCCCATGCTGCACAGATTAGCTCTCAATCTGGTATTCAATTTCCTCATATGTACATGCTTTACTTCCCCAACTAAACTGTAAAATCTCAGGAGGTAAGGGCCACATTTTACAGTCTTTTCCCACAAGACCTGCCACAGATTAGGGTGCAGAGTAGTAAGGGATGTTTGTTCACTGACTGATTAGGAGTCCACTCAATCCACTGTGCTTATCTTCAAGTATCATTTCAAAATAGCTCAAGAAAGTCTGCTGCCTTTTACATGCAGAAATGACCTTGACTACTTTCCAAAATATAAGGGGTGCAAAGGTGACTAAAAAAGGAAAACAAGATTAAACTCCTCATACATTCTTCTACTAACTGATGGTAGGTTCTTTATTATATTAGTTTTATAGAAAATAAAATGCTGTGAGTTCAGATCTTACATTCCTCTAATTGGGAAGCTTCAAAAAGACAAATTACATCTTTAAAATAATCCAGACTTTTGGCAAGACTTAAAGAGAATTCCAGCTAATAAGACTAACTTCACATCAGGAATTCACATAAACTTATACAGGAAACTGGTATTAAATGTATGTTTTTAAAAGATTATTTAATAGGAATAACACTCCATTTTTAAAACGATCATTTAAAAAAGTTCTGTCACAAAGAAACCTTGTAAAATTAAGATGTGTTTAAAAGTTCACTTATGTAGGTCACCTGTAACTTATGGCAGATCAGCAACCTAGAGTGTTCATGGCTGTTCAGAACGGCACAGTATTAAATAGTGTGGTTTAAGATGAGCCTATCACATGGGAGCTAGAACAATGTAAATCCCTCCTCACTCTCTTTAATTCCACTTTGCCTACTGGGCAGGCCAGAAGGGTTTCCAAGCATGGAGCTGACTAATGCCACGTGGGCCTCACACACACCACTGAAGCTGTGCATCTGGATTATTCTACTGGATTAGTTTGGTTAAACACATTGAGATCTGGGGGAAACTGAGGATCAGAGATTAAGCTATTTACTCATGTTCTCACAGATATGTAAATGTCAAGAGGCAGGAATTGAAAATACATTTTGATTCTACACACTAAAATGTTCTCCTATTGCCATTTCCCTTCTTCCCAGGTACTACCTCCAAGTAACATCGCAAAGAAGGAATACTACAACCCTTTTCTTTCTCTTACAGCATATCCAAGTGCTAGTCTCTCTCATAGCTATCATGAAGTCTGTCACAAATGGCTACTGCCATAAAATTACTATTAAAACAGTACAATCACCTTGGAATTTAACCTGCAATCATTTCTTGCTCTATGAAAATGAAATCAGGTCTGTACTGGAGAAATATTACAAATACTAGTAACTTAAAAGTTAATTTGTTTTAATTCTCCAACGTTATTTAGCCTTGCATTTCAGTGATATAAAAACAATTATCAGGTCATTATTTCTATTTGGTAAAGAATAAATCCTCTGGCCTTCACAGATGAGCTAAAGAAGGGCAGAGAATATAATTCAATTAAATAATTAATTAATAATAAATTACATGCATAATAAATTAAATGCTAAATTAAGATACTAGATATAAATAAATTTATTTAAACAGAAGTTATGCCATGAAGAAATCTTCTTAATTTCTAGTAACACAATGACTATGGAAAAACCCAAGTCTTCTGCCTCCATTTTCAAACCACAATTCTCTTGGGCCTTTGCACTTTCATTTGATAAAATAAACTTAATGTCATACTGATTCAAATCTTCTTTCCAGGTTTTCAGAAGTGATAGTCACAGTCAATTCTCAGGACGCTAGATAGGTAGGATGAGAATCTCATGGCATCTGAGGAACAGGATACCCAAGAACCCTCTACTAGTTTTAGGACCGACTCTTTTGCTAATGTTATAAAGAACACTGAAAACATAAGCTCCAACCCCAATATTCTGGCATTCATCTAAAAGAAGGTGGCCACAAGGACACTACTAGCCTTTAAAGTATGCATCAAAACAAACAGCTATGACAGATACTACAAAGAGGTACATTTGTGATACCCTCACAAGGCTGAATTCTTAACCAGACAAGAGTCAGAGGTAGTTACAAATGATAAAATAATTTTAATTATTAAAATTCAAAAACTAGGACAACAAGGGAAGCAAGAAATTAGGGAAAATATTTTTTATTAAATATCTCTAACAAGAGTCTGACATCAAAATAAAAAGGCAACTAACAGAAATATATGAGAACAGAAGCCAATCCCCCCAAAGATAAGCAGTCAATAACAGAGAACAAACAATAAAAGAGAATAAACAGTTCTCACAAGTATCTGAAACTATTAACAATCATATAAAAATGCCCCAAACAACTAACAATAAGAGAAATGGTTAATAAAAATAATCCAGAAGTTTCTCTTCACATTTAGACAATTGTCAAAGGTGACAATTTAGTCAGTGTTGGAAGGATTGTGGGAAAAACAGGCACACTAATGACTGGCTGATAAAACGACAAATTGGTTCAATCATTTTGTAAAGCAATTTGGAATTAAGCTAAGAAAGTCGTTAAAACGTCCCTGTTTTTTAATTCAAATATTTATTTGCTGAATAGATCTCCTCTCCCAAAGACGTCAGTGATAAACAGAAAGGCACCAAAACAGTCACAGCAGCACATTCTGTAGCAGCAAAGAGCTACAAACAAGTATTTGCCCATCAACTAAGGAGAGATTAAACATGAAAAATTGTGGTACATAAATAACAGAATGTGCTTTAAGTAAAAATAAAGATGACGAATACAAAGAAGTACAAGAAGATCTATATGAACTGATGCAAATAAGAAGAACCAGAGAAACAATGTGCACTGTTACAAAAACAATGTAATAAATAGGAAAGAACAGCAACACCACAAACTAAATGTTGAGAAATTATGACCAAAATTATCTTCAAAAAAGAGAAGATATTTCCCCTCATTTCTTTATGGATACAAAGGAGTATGTGAAAAACAGCACAATTTCTTTGTTGATTAGTTTTGCCAAACTATTTTTCCTATTTCTAAATTATGTGCCATAAGAGTCTCTGGGAGGGGGGAGAACGACAAGGGAAAGGTGGAGAGATACATCAGAAAATAAAGGTGATGTGAAAAGAAATGATAAAATTTTAGTTTAATGTTTTTAGTTAAAAAAATAAAGTTTCAGAATATTACATATGCTGAGCTTCTATTCACATAATTAAGCATGGAAAATACTTCTGTTTTAACAGGAAGCCAGAAATATAGAATCTGTAAGACAGCTCCTCATAACGCATAAAATCCTCAAGACAGCTGTGTTTTCTCATGGACTCTCTTAGCTATCTTTTATCTTTGAAAAATAAGATCTCTCACACATATTTAGCTTAATGCCAATGCAGTTTAAGGGGGAAGAGATCAAAGGGTGCATTCTGATCAAGTCTTGTCTTTACTGCATAACTTTGTGATTTTATAACTTGAAATGAAAACAAAGGATACTCCCAGCAGCACTGAAAATGTGCACATCTCTAAAATTTCAACCAGAAGAAACTCTGATTAGAAGAAATTTAAAAGCATGCACTGGCAAGAATAAAATGCTTCCATGATCAACTACTTGGGCAAATTTATCTCAAATGGAAATTAACTGTTTGCCGCATATTATGTATCCTTAATTATGTAATTTCCTTTCCTTGCATATTTTACTACATGGGAGAAAAGTCTCACATTTTTCAAAAACACTTCTAGTAAAATAGTATCTCTGAATTAGAAGTACAAACATAAAAGTCATCATAATTTTTTGAAGCTTCTTTCTGAAGGAAGGAGGAATGCATTAGAGTACAAAGGACCTTCTTCATTATTAGCAAATAATTTTCAATCTTTACTTATGAAGAGATATTTTTTCTATATCAAATCTATTATTGTTGGATCAAAGCTTGCTACACCATGTCATTCTCCTGCTCAAAAACTTGTAATGGCTCCCCATTGCCTACTAAGTAAAGTCCAAACTTCTTAGTCTTACATCCTTGACAGACTGGCTTCAGCTTTCCACAGACTTATTCTAATCAATGATCCTTCAAACTCCACCATTCATTCTCCAAACTTATCTAGATGTTTTCTGTTTCTGTGTTCTCTCCTATGTCCAGAATTAATTTTAATTTCTTTTCAGCACCTTTAACCTCCCCCATCTCAATATAAAAATCTTACCTATTCTGCAAAGCCCACATCAAACTTCATGCATTGAACTCTACCCTATTTCCATACCTTACATTCCCATACCTGGAACTTTTTACACACAACTTTTACAGATCTTATTCCTTTTGTTTGTCACTCTCCTATATTCTTACTTTCTATTTTGGATTGCCTATTTATACATATTCATTCCCCCCTGCTAAACTATAAGGCCTCCGAAGACAGGAAATATCTTTGTATTCCTCCTTGCCTAGAAGAATGTCTTATATATAGTAGTATAATTTTTGAAATGTTTATGAATTATGACGACCTTTTGATATGATCGTGTCTTTAGACAAACCATTTAACTAGTTTGGGCCTCAGGTTCCTTATCTGTGAAATGCAATGGTTGGACTCCACAAGTTTGAAAATTTCTTTCTGATGTTGCACTATTTGTTAACTATAGGCTGGAAACAATTACAGTGAATTAATTTCTTTTTCAGGATTAAGTAACAAAAAGCAAGCACCATTATTAAAAACTGAAGGCAACATCTGTGGAAGAAAAACAGAGGATCTTTCACATTAAATATAAGAAAAAGAAATGTGAAACGTATTAGGTGAAAAAGGGAAACACAAATCAGAAATAAAACTATGAAGGGCATCTGATAACTTTATAATAGAACTTTCAACGTGAGAGAGATACATAAATTTTCCATAATGATACAGCTCTAAAAGTCAAAGATTTTTACAAACTATTAAACAACTCTGTTCTTACCTCATAGGACCAGACACACTGTACTCCTGCAAATCTCCGGACACACCGTCCCACCTCCACATCTTCATGGGTTGTATACATTTCTCTCAAGCATTCTCCAATGTGTGGTACCATTCTTCGAAGAACCTCTCGGCTCATGATCACACCAGGACCACCCATGCAGAAGTTCTCACCAGGCTCCAGAGCCAATTTTCCCATCTCTTCTGTTGTGCCCAGTCCTGTCTGCCCAAGAAAGAGGGGTTCACTGCTATTCAAACTCCTTAGAAAATTCTCCAGACGATCTCCTTTGATGTAAACATCATCATCAGCTCTCATAAACCATTCATACTTGTCCAAGTAGTGGTCGTGCATGTACTTGAGCATCATAAAGGACTTCTTCTGGGGTGGATAGGAGTCATCCACACCTTGTAGTGGCACTATAGGAATTGGTATGGATGTGTCCGAACCCTCACTAGAGAAGAATTCAACTTTCCCAGGAATTGTCTTGGACCATGTTCTAGAATTAAAATAAATTCCAATTAGAGATAAAATTAGAGAGAAACCACTTTCATTTTCAATAATCTTTTCAATAATCAATAATTTTCATGTTTGCAGAGTTTTAGCTATCTGCTCATTCTGAAAAATTAATACTTTTCATAAGAATAAAAAGTAAATTGCTTTCTCTCCCTCTATTATTTCTATCTGAAAACTTATTGATGCCAAGGAACAAATCCTGTTCCAAAGAATACCATGGGGTAAAGGGTAGAGTATCAAAATGTTCTCTTCATACTTAAATTGTACTGAATGACTATAATTAGAAATCAGATTTACAAGGCACAAAGGACCATTACTCATGGATGCAGGTACCCAGAAAAAGTACTGTGTATGGAGCAGAAGCAAGGGAATTTTCTTTGAGTCCAGACTTCCCCATCACCAAAGAACTAAGGCCTGAATTTCCATGTCTTTGAATCACTTGTTCTCTTTAACAAAAAAGTACACTGCTTTGAAAACTGATTCACATTCATTATCTAATTTGCTTTTCACAATAGCCTTTTACGGTGAGCAGGACAAACATTATCTCCAATTTTAAAATATAAGTCTAGAGATTAAGTGATCTATTCGAGTTACACAACAGTGACAGCCAAAACCAGACATGAGGCAGTGAATGGCATTGAGTTGGAGGGTACAACTCTGAATTCCAATTCTGCCACTTATACCTGTGGGATCCTGGTTAAATCACTTCTCTCCATCTTGGTTTCTTCATCCATAAAAGTATAAGGTCAGATGAGATGATCTCTAAGATCCCTTCCAATTCTCAATCTAAGGTCCTATGCATCTATCTAGCTCTTCTCACTTTCAGTACAATCCTCATCCTCTATTACACCATGATACTTCTTGCTGCTGTACAGTAATATAAAACATGGACTTTAAGACACCGTGGCGAAGGTAGGAATCAAAAAGTATCTTAATTCATTATCTTGTCTTTTAAATCTAGGATTATAGCAAAAATGACAGTCCCAAGTGCATGTTTTAACTAATGTGGAATACAAGCAACAACCTCAAAACTTTGTTAAAAAGTCTCTCTGCTTTGGGATTATTCCTTTTTGGATAACAGAAGAAACAAAAAGTATAATGTCTGTATTTCTGTTCTTTGTCATAACTAGTAGTTTGAGAAAAGCAAGTTCCCTGAGGTCAGGAACTATACTATTTTCCATTCTTATATTTCCAGTGCCTAACACTGTATCTCACCACACATAACAGGCATTCAGTTACTGTTGGCTGAATTGAAAATAAAGGGGTTTCTTAAACTTCCTAAGGAATGAATCTTTTGCAACTCTTAAAGATGCCTTAGCAGTTCAAAAAAGGTATAATTTTGTTCTAAAGGGCTTTTTTAATAGTCTTGTCCATTTTGGAGAACTTATGAGAAAATACTTTTTAAATAACAGTAAAGTGCAAAAAAAAGATGCAAAATCCATTATGATACTCTACATCAGTGGTTCTCAACCTGGGGGTTATGTTCAATTTGTAACAATAAAAATACATCCTACATATCAGATATTTACATTACAATTCATAACAGTAGCAAAATTACAGTTACAAAGTGGTAACGAAAATAATTTTATGGTTGGGGGTCACCACAACATAAGGAACTGTATTAAAGGGTCGCGGCATTAGGAAGGTTGAGAACCACTGCTCTAAGTTAATAAAGCATTCTAAGCACCGAAGCACTGAACAAACTGATGATCACGACTCTGTCTCAAAGAACAGATTATAACTCCAACACTGCTTAGGCAACAGTCTAAAAGATCTTTCTAAGATGTTCTATACTAAGATGTGTTCTTCAAGACTAGTGAAACAGAAAAAAACTGAGCAAGTTTAGCTGGGCAAACTATACATTACATCCAACAAAACAAATACAGATAAGTAAAAAGTATAGGAAGACAAATTCTGCTATTTCAAAAGCTTCTATTTCTTAAAAAACTAAATTTATCTATTTAAAGGGCAAGATCAAGTTATGAACACCTCTTTTTTCTCATTAGGTTACCTAAGTCCATCAAAAACCTATACTACAAAATCTGAACCAATCCTATCACTGATCATCTCATCTCCCGAGCCTGTTCATCCATGCAGTCTCTCATCTACTGCTATTTATCACCTTCAAATTCAATTCAACAAACATTTATCAAGGGTCTCTAAAACGCAAGAATTATGCTTGTAAGGAAGAACAATTTTTCCAATCTACTTCTTAAAATTTTTTCCTCTTCATATTGTAGGACCCTATTTCCTCTTCTTTACCTACAAATAATGTTGCAGAACAAATGGTGAAGGTTAGCAAACTATACTGTAACTTGGTTGTACTCAGTCACCCTTTAAATCTGACTGGGCAACAGAGAAAGAAACAGAGTCAGTGCCTATTATTCACAAGTTGTGCCTGCTAGTTATTCCATGGGTAATCTTTAAATTTAAGAACATGTGATATTATAAAAAAATGTTTTAATCTAATTTCAGGTTTTAGGCAGTATATTAATCTAAAAATTATGTTACTGAAGTAAAAGAAGGTGAGGAGAGGGAGAAATACTACCTAAGAGTGAAAACTTAATCATCACAAAATTTTAATTTGATCTAACTTTAAATAAATATAAATTGTCCACATATGTCCATCTAGCAAAATGCTATAAACTACATATAAAATAACAATTATACTTATAGTTATGTTTTCAATTGTTTTGGGGACTTTCACTTTGCATTTAATCTTTAAATGTAAGTATGGACTTGATATCTCATTGCCAGCATCTGCTTTCCTTCTTGGAGACCTAGAAATACAAATCAATGCAAATTGTAGTTTAATTTTAATTTTTTCATGCATAAAGTTTTCTCTGAACACAGAACAAACTACTAGCTATGACACTTCTGAAGTATTTTTGAGTTTAGTGTTACTAAGATCAAACAGTGTTTAGAATTAGAAAAAATTTTAACAGGATACTAAACTGTAACAAATGACATCATAAAAGACATATGAAAAGAAAGGAAGAGGTTTTTCTCATGCTGAAACACACAGAATCTCTACAGTATTCCAAGAATGAATAGGTCACCTGTTTTTCTAATACTTACTGGAAACATGAAGTTACAATGACTGAGCAAAGGATAATACTGTCAATATAAGAGAAGTAACCAACTAACCAACAGTTTTTCTACTATCATACAATATTAAGACTTATTAAATTAGTAGTTATGTAGTATATATGGCAACAGTTTTTGCTGTATTTTCTATTTTAAATAAAAGTTTAAAATTTTTATTTTTCTTACATTCTCCCTATGGCAACTGAACTCCTTAAATTACCTCTTGAATTTGCCACTTCTTCCAAATTCCCTTTTTCTTTTGATGACACCATTAACCTTCCAATTACCCAGGTTCGAAACCTCAAGATTTATTTCTGACTCTCCCTTCTTTATCCCCTTCTTCCACCTTTTGCCAAATCCTTTGATTCTAGCTCTACAACACTGCTCACATTTGATCCTTGTATCTACTCATATCACCACCGTCCTAGTTCAGAAGCCCCATCACCTCTTGCTTAGTCTAATGGAAGAGCCTCCAAACTAATCTCCTTCATTCCAATCTTTCCCCTCTTCAAAATAAATAGTCCTACCTATAGGAGAGAGCTGACAGTGTCAATTCCTGACGCAAAAACCTTCAGCAGGTACCAAGTGCCCACAGAACAAAATATAAAACCTTAATCTGGTATTTAATATTCTCCACCATCTACTCACAACCCATTCTGTGGCCCTATCACATTATTCCTGTCCCTTCTCATTTCCATGCATTTGCCCAGGCCTCTTTACACGCCTGCTTAAATCCTTCTATTCCTTAGCTCAGGTCCTCTACCTCCTATAGGAAAGTTTACCCTTGAAAGTCCTCCTCTCCTCCTCAAGTACCCTGTGTATTTCCTTTGCCCATATCACATTCTACTTTGCATTATACTTATCTATATACACACCACTATCTAATATTGTCAATTCCTTGAGGGAAAGATTGTATTATTTTTCATCTTTATGTCTCCAGAATATGGCACTGTGCCTAGAAATATAGCTATGCCCTTACATGTTTAACTGAATAGTCCAGAGTCTGGGAAAAGATACAGGTCCCTTTATGTTGGGTGCTACTGGCCCTCTCAGCAATGCTCCCTATATAAATCCTGTTTGCTGGCAGCCCAACAACTAAGAAACAGGAAGTAGATATTAAATGGAGCAAGTAAAAGGGCTGAGGGGGGAAAATGTCAAAGTCCCTGGAATCTCAAAATCTTACTACAAACTTTTTTGTTCATAGTACTTTTAGAAAACAAATTCTGAGACTCTCTGGCTGAGAGTTGTTAAAAAAAAAAGATTGACTGTTTGGTTATTAATGAAAATGTATATTTAAATTAAGATGTAACTCTTAGGCTTGAGGGGTTAACTCTGAGATGATGTGGCTAAAACAAGGGAAGTTCTTTTACTTCCTCTTCTTCAATGGTCATAGGGCAAGGACCGTTTTTTCTACAAGATGGAGCACATTTTTATAATTTAAGATTTTCCCTTCTTTGAAAAGTGAGGTCCATTCATTGATAGTGATTTATGTATTAAAAAAAAAACAATTCAGCCATCTGGCATATTGCAACTTCTCTAAAGTTCAAATCCAAGAAAATTTTACCAGATTGTTTCTTTTACATATATTTCTGTAAAGCTTGCTAAATCACAAGATTCTACCAGTAACTTTTTATTTCCAGGAGTATTTAATAAATACCCACAATATATGAAAGAAGCAATGTTCTTACTAGGGAAAATATACTAACAGAATTTTGACCCCCCACCCCCCAAAATTTCTCTCTCTGCTATCCAATCAAAAAGCTGAAAAATCTATCCCAAATTTTTTCCAACTTTTTTCTAGGAAATGTGAAGAGAATGGTAGCAGAAAGATAATTCAGTCTGTGAAAATACTATATTTTTTTATACGGCTACAGAAATAACATCTGACACTGATTGGATAATGACAATCACCACAGTTCTTTAGCACTCTGCTTTAAATATATACATGTTAACCCCCCTTATCACATGGCCAGCCCATCTCCTTTTCTAATCTTGCATTTACTGGTTATTTTTTATACCATAAATAAAACAAATTTTATAAATTCACTATTGGTAACATGCTGCAGCCTATTTATACTTACCATTTGTTCCTCTCCATTGCCCTTTGCAACAGACACTGCAGGTGGACAATGAATGAGCTAAACTCCGAAATGGATGGGACAAAGAACAGACTGGATTCTATTTGTTTTAAATACATAACATCATCAATGATCCTAAGGTAATTACTGACACAAAAATGCATTTTTAATACATGTTATTCCAGTGATGCGGTGTGATGTAAATTATGGAAAATCACAATGCTTGAAGAATCGAAACTGTGAAGGAAGGTACCGTAGGTATCACTGAATTCATCTTATCAGCGAGGAAATTGAAGATCAGTGGTCAAATAAAACTTGCCTGTGGTTACAAAGTTACCATGTGTCCAAGGTATAACCCTAACTTCACCACTTCCAACTGTGCCAGTTTATGTGAAGGCTTGCTTTGAACTAAAACTGTATTTGCATTCTTACATGTTTGAAAAGAAATGTTTTCTCTATTTAGACCAATTATTTCAACAAAATATGAACATGAGAAATTAGAATACTTTTCTCTCCCAAACAAAAATCCATCATTTTAACATCAATATTCCTCTATAAGAGAACATAGCTAAAAACATGGGATATCACACTCTCTAAAGAATAAAACCTACAGATTACTCAAGAGACAATGTAGTGATTCATAGGAGGGCATAAGTAGGCTTTAGCCTACTTATGAATTACATGAAAAATATTATCACCAAAAAAGATATCACCAAAAAAAATCTGATCAGAAAAGGAAAGAGGCCTTGCTCTCATTACTATCAGTAAGGGTATAAGGGATAATGGAGGGATTTCCCATATAAAGTTAAGAAGCCTAGAGAAAGGTTTTGGGCACATTGTACAGAACCTTTTGGATAATTTATACGTATAAAAGAATATGTACAAGAGTCACACAGGTAAAAAAAAAGTTCAACCAACTTCAACTTTTTAAATGACATAAATAGAAAACAGAAGGCAGGTAAGAAAGTCACGACAAATTAACTTTATTTCCTTTAGAAGGGATTACTAGCTCGGTATTCAGGGAAATGTTATAGATACAGTTTAGTCATAATTTAGCAAAGTAGTTACCAAAGTCTCAGGCTAGCTTTGGGGAAAAACTGTGGGATAGACAACAATGCACCTAAAGGAATTCAGAACTAGTGAATGGCCAGACCCAAAGGGCAGTCAATTATACTTCAACTTAGAATGAAGGCTTTACTGTAGTGTCCCAAGAATCTATGCTTGGTCCTACAACATTGAACATTTTAAACCAGTGCCTAGGAAAACGGCATTGATGGTATATTTATCAATTTATAGATTACATGAAGATGTTAGGCATAGCCTTAGTTTTCTCTTCCACAAAACTGGGGCAATAATATATGTACTATTTATACTCACTGAATACATAGTAAGGCAAATGATTTGTTAAATTATAAAACATCATATTAATATGAACCAATATTACTGCCAAATCAAGTCTTGATCTGTTGATTCTACTCCAGGTCTCAAATTCTACTCCAAATCTCAAATCTATACCCCTCTGTATTCATACCATAACCACCCATATTCAGGGATCTCTGACCTGGACTTCTGCAATAGGCTAATTTGTTTCTGTGAATCCTTTCTCTCCCCCCTCCACTCAAGCCTCCATTCAGCAGCCAAACTGACATTGCTAAATCACATGCTGGAAAATGTCACTCCCTTGCTCTAAAAGGTGTGACTCATTAATGCCTCTGGGTGAGAGGGGTTCTTAACTTTTTTGTTCTTTCATTAACCCCTGCTAAAGCTTATGGACCCCTTTTCAGAATTTTTTAAAATGTATAAAATAAAGCACATAGTTTTATAAAAGAAATTGATTATGCTGAAATAGTTATCAAAATATTAAAAAGAAAACAAGTTCAGGGACCCCAGGTTAAGCACCCCTTGATCTAGGATAAAATACAAACTCCTCGATTGAGTATTTAAAGCCTTTTACAACTTGACTCTAACCTACCTTTCCAGGTTTACTGCATGTCATTCTTTCAGGCACTCACTGGTCCAAACATGCCCACTGGCTGCCATTCTGTGAACACCACATTTCATCTCCTTCTCCACACCTTTGCATGGACTATCCTCCATTCCTGGAACGCTCTCCTTCATCTCCATCGCTTAAAGTATCTCCATCCATCTCTGTAGATCCTTTCAAAGTTCAGCTTAAGTACTACCTCCTTCCCTAATACTCTATGGTTCTGCCTAACAACCCACCTATCCTGTAAAATCACTTTCTATTTACCCTGTACGTATTTTGTATTTATATATGTACAGGATTTCTGCCAGAGGTGTATAATATGCTCCTTTAGAGAAAGAACTTTCTGGTTTTTATATTTGTAATAACAATGTCTAGCAAGTACAGATACTTAAATGCTTGTTGAACTGAAACTCTAGGAAAGTTTTAACAAGTAAAGAAGGGAAAAAAGCCCCAAGACTGGTTTTTCCTTTTTTTCTCCTACCAAAGTCTCCAAATAACCCATAGCTGATAATCAACATATCACATGCAGTATGCCAATTTCTGGATGCAAGTTTTCAAAAACTTTACCCCCTTTACTTTAATGTTGTTTGTATCCCAGCTTATGAAATGCATTTTATTGATGTCTTTTGATATTTTGTGTCCTTTTTGAACTTATTGTGAGGATGTGTTATCAGCTATGGGTCTAAACCCAATTTCTGCCAAACTGCATTTTTATTTTTCCCAGTCATTCTTGTGGGGAGAAAAAAAACATCATCTCACTAATTTAACGTTCTTGGGTTATCTACACCACACTGTTTCTGTCAATTTCAGTTGGTAAAGCAATGATGGACCAATAAGGATTTCTGACCACCCTCTGACAGTAAAAGTAGAAAAATTACTCTGGCCAAGTCATATATTTAAAGATATGATAAATCTAAGAACCAAGTAAGTTACCTAGAAAATACATACCTTTCAAATATAAAAAGAAAAGACAGCAGACTCTAGGCCTTTTAGGACCTTCTGAGGATGAGTCATTCTAAATGGTCAAGTTTTCTGAATATAGTTGAGACTTTATTCAAAGACTAGTTTGTTTTCTTTCCTTTTTTTATACAGTTTGTATAATCTTTTAAAAATGTATTATATACTTCCTTGTGAGCATAATGAATCTAACCTTTTCTGGATGACTCAAAGTCCAACCTTGTGAATACATGTTATTATAAACATCTCTCATTTATACAGAAGCTTTGCAACAATTACATTTATCCCATTTAAGCTCACAGAACTATGAAGCAAATAGTCTGAGTATTTTATTCTGATTTAATAAATGAGAAAACTGAATTTTAGAGAACTTAAATGTTATGCCCAAACCCCATGAGTAGTAGGTAGCAAAGCTGGGAGAGATTCTAGGCTTTTCACACTATGCTACAATAGCCTTCCAGTGAGTGGTTGTACACTACAGCAATACAGAAAGGCCTCAGTGGGATGCACAGGGCTGTTGGTCCCGGGCTACTGTATTCACATTCTTCAGTTTACTCTTTCTAGCCTCTTGTTCACTTGCTGTCAAACTATTGGTTACTTTTCACTGTACCTGCCCATAACAACTCCCCCCTCTAATTCACTTCTTTTGACTTGTTAGAATTATGTGTAAAGCAGGAGTAAGCAGAGAGCTTTGGTCTGAGCACTCTAGTCAGAAGAAAAGCTTTTACTATATTGATTTTGTGAGATCTAGTCTGGTTGTTCCAGTCTTAATTTTTTTATTTTTGGGTGATTTTGTTTTTTTGCATCATTGCAAAAGAAAGCAGTATGGTATAGTTTTTTTTTAAAAACTCACATTGGATTTGTTGTCAAAAAATCCCAACTCTGCTACTCCCTATCTGTGTGACTTTGAAAAAAACCCCACACCATTTCTTGGGGCCCTGGTCTCTTCATCTATAAAATGAGGGGACTGAACATGGTGATCTCTAAATTTCCTTCCAACTCTATATCCTAAGATCCTATTATACAACATGACTTCAAGGATGTAACTGTATATAATAAGAGTGTCATTGTACACAGTAATCTATACTACTATAGGTTTAAGCACATCCAGGTCCATTAAACAAGTACCATCTTTGCTACAACAAAACACTTAAGCCTAAATTTGTACCAAAATGATTCTTTTACTTCATTTAAGGACTGAATACTGACTTTCAGCTTTAAAATGGTCAAACCTAACTCTAAGGTATAAACCAAATACAAAATCCTCTGTTTGGTATTCAAAGTCCTTCACACTCTAGGCCCCTTTCCCTACTCTGACTCCTACCTTTCCAGTCTTAAGAATTATTCCCCTCCATGCATCGTTTCATCAAGTGACACTGACCTCCTTCCTATTGTATGAATGAAATGCTCTATATCTAGGTTTCAAGCTTTTTTTTTTTTTTTTTGCTTTTTGGAGAGGGGAAGGTAGGGCTGTTGGGGTTAAGTGACTTGCCCATTTCTAGTTTTTGTGTTGTATCTAAGGCTGGATTTGAACTTAGGTCCTCCTGACTTTGAGGCCGGTGCTCTATTCACTGTGCCACCTAGCTGCCACTGGTTTCAGGCATATTTTCTGACGTCCCCCCATGCCTGCAAATGTTCTCCCATTGCGTCTCCATCTCCAGGTTTCCTACATGTTTCAACTAAAATTTCTCCTCCTACAGAAGGATATTCCCAACTCCTCTTATTTTTAGCACCTTCCCTCTGTTAATTCTTTCCCATTTGTCCTATATACATAGTTTATTTGTGCCTATTTGTCTGCTTGTTGTCTCCCCTATTAGATTGCAAGCTCCTGAAGAGCAGGGACTACCTTTTGCTGTTCTTTGTAACCCCAACGCATAACAGAGCACCTGGAACACAGCAAGTACTTAATAAATGTTTATTGACAGACTCACTAGTCTGTAACCACCAAATCCAAGCCAAGTCAATTCTCTCTTGGGTTAAAATTTACCTCGTTGATTGACAACTCAGAGTCACTCAAAACCATCTTTAGATTAGTGGAATGTAGGGCTGCATGGCACCAAAGCCCAACCAATGAGTACACTTCACCTCACAAGTCCTCTGAATCCAAATTGCTTTCTCAATAGGGGAATAAGGAGAAAGTCCTACAAAAGATTATTAATTTTGTTTTAAAGGAACCAAGGAAAGTGAGTGGCAAGAGAAAGAAGGAAAGGGTAGTGGTTTCACAAAAAAGAGAGTAATAAAGAGGCTGACGGCCAAATGATTTCTATTTCTACCTTTCTCCAAACATTCCAAGAGTATCCACCCATTAGAGAAGCATGGAAGACAAAGCATTAGGGTCATTAACACCCAAAAGTAAAGGAGCATTTAGAAGTGAAGAGTGAACCAAAGTCAAGAAGATATAAAATATAACAGCCCAAGCTGTAGGAAAATATCATACTGATCAGACTTCAAAATAATATTTGATTGATTTGTCATGTCACACAATTGATAACTTAACCACATGGCAGTCAGATATCATAAGCTGTTTTCAAAAAAGACTGCTGCCAAAAATAAGTGATGGTGAATTTATACAATGGTTTTAATTTGAATATTCAATATTTTTGCAACCACAGTGAATAATTGATGTTTATATGTCACTTTAAAGTATGCGAAGCATTTCACATACAACATTACTGTGAGGCAGATAGGCATCTTTTATCACTCTTATTTTATAAACAAAGTAACTAAAGTGGCATAGTGGGCCTGTAGTCAGGAAGACCTTAGTTCAAATTTTATCTCAGATACAAGTTACTCTGTGACCCTGGACAAGTCACTTAACCTCTGTCTGCCTCAATTTCCTGAGATGGAAAAATGGGGATAACGATAGCACCTACCTCCCAGGGATGCTGTTGAGGAACAAATGAGATATTTGTAAAGCACTTAGCATACCCGTGATACACAGCCCATGCTTAATAAATGCTTCTTTCCTAGGACACAGGGATTAAATGACTTGCCAGTGGCCATTCAGTTATTGTCAGAGGCAGGATCTAAACCTAAGCCTTCGTGGCTCTAAGTCTAGCACTATACCATGCTGAAAATCTTATATTTATTTCAAGATGGAGAGATTCCAAGAAAATTTAAGTGACTCACATAACCTAACAGGGAATCAATGTACTACAGAATACAGTAGTTCTTCTGATCCTCAGACCAATCTACTATCCACTAAACTCCACTACATGATTCTTTGGCTTACCACTCAGTAACCTTGCATGATAAATCTGAACTTTGAATTTATGTAACATAATGGGAACTGTAAGATCATATACAAATATGGAAAATCAGATCAGTACTGTAATTCCCCACTATTGATGCAGTGTCTTCCTAATTCATTTCTTCCCTTGTGGTATAATTCAGTCCCAGACTCCTTTTTGATCTTCACTACTAGTTTGGGGGGGGGGGGGGTTTGGAAGGGAGGAGAAAGACAAAGTCTAATAATGAGTCAGACGTGAACCAGGATCCAAAGCAGATACTTACAATAAGATATAAATCCTAACTCAGCACTCTCATATTCTAGAAATTGATTTTTTCCTACCACTATGGTAGTATAAATAAGAAAACCAACTTTTCTGACATGTCTTGAAATGTCTCACATATAACCAAAACTTTTTTAAAGATTCAATTTCAAGAAAATGGACGTATTATCTTTTCCCACTATCTAATTTATAGCAAAACTCAGCTTCCACTATAATTTAAAAAGTCTGCCATCATTCCAGAAAATCTCTTTATAAAGCCTAGTGCTCATCCAAACAACTCATTTATTTTTCTAACTCATGCTGATCACTGCAATAGGTAATACTCTTAACTTTACTAATTAACATTTAATACAAATTCTTTCATTCTTAAGTACATAAATATTATGATCTCACACACCCAGTATTCTACTACAAAAGGAAAAATGTCTAAAATTTTGAAAATATATATTAGCACCTGAGTATTTATAGAAAGCCATTATTTTCTAAAACTGTCTTTTGGTTATTAAAAAATAGTACTCCCCCAAATAAAGACACTTAAGATTTCTATTCTAAGACTATAATAGATCTCTCCCTGCTCTCCTATTTATAGGAGTCCAATTACAATGATCAAAACCAGTCCTGATTTATTAGGATAGCTATCTTAACTGACAACAAAGACACTTCTCTTTCAGCTGTTAGATGCCAGGAAGTTATAAGTGCTTCAAAAAATAGCAGCTGTTTTGGACAAATTCAGTTTGGAGTGGCAGAATTCCTTGTAAGCATCCCTCAATTTTTAAGAGGTTCATTCCAAGGGGTTCTCAAGTCTAAATGAGGGGTTCTTAGCGTTCTATAGGGGTGTGAGATGGACGCTTCTGAGAATAATGCATTAAAATACTTCAAGGAAATGCTAAATTTCAGTAAGAAATTAGTGAAAATAAAGATGCCAATTTTCCCCATCCAAATTCACACAATCTATCCAAGGATCCCAGATTAAAAACCCCTGGCCTAAATGAAAAATGGATGTAACTTTGTGTGTCTGTGGAAACCTAAAGAAGGTATCTATCCAGATAAAGCACAGTTATTTGGAATCCCTCTAGCTTTGTCAAGAGAGGGCTATAGCCATCAGGAAACTGAATAGTGTATCCATGCGGTGTAGCATCTAAAGACCCCACCCCCCCCCCCAGCCCCAAACACAAGAGAATGGCTAAGGCTCTCCTCCAGGTTTAAAGGGGTCCCATCTGACAGAGAAGCAGATTCAGGACATTCCCCAGCCTCCCGAACCATTCAAAGATTAAAGAAGGAGCTGGAGCCGCTAGAGATGAGGAGAGATGAAATCAGATGCCCCGAGGACCTGCCCGGGATGCGGAGCCTACGCAGGCAACACTCACTTGTAGGCGGCCACAGCTCGGTTCTCCAGATACTTCTGGGCTGTCATGACTCCCACGAAGAGAAAGTTCTTGGCCCGGGGTAGGTCGTCGGGGTGGCCGCCAGCGGCCAGCTCCGGAGGCCAGAGCAGCGAGCTCCGGGAGTCCTCGCGCGCCCCGCCGAGCGACAGCACAGGGGGCTGCTGCTGCTGCTGCTGCGGTGGCAGATCCTGCAGCTGCTGCTGCTGCAGACGGCAGCCCTCCGGGCTGGCTTTGCGCCGGTGACCCGCTTTCTTCAGCTCCGAAGCGCGGGGCAGGATCAGCCTTGACGCCAGGATGAAGCCCAGGATGAGCCCTAGCAACACACTGAGCCAGGAGCGGCGGCTTCTCCCAGCCATTCCCCAACTGCCCACCGGCCGCACAGCCTCCCTCGCCCCCTGAAAAACAGCCACCTCCCCCGGGGGCAGCCTCCTCCGAGCCGGCCCGACCCCACTGCGCCGCGCTGCGCTCCGCGGCTCCGGCCAGGGGCTCGCCCGCTGCAGTCACTTGTCAGCTCCCTTCACCGGCCGGCGGGAGAGAGCTGGCCCGTCACGGCACCCCGGTCTGGGGAGGCCACCCTGTCTGTCTTAGCGGCCCCGGGCCGGGGACAGGCAGCGCGGCCGCGCCTGCGGCCGGCCCCGCATACCCATGGCTCCTCCGGGTCCTCCTAATCCGCCCGCAGGCCCCTAGCTCGCCCCGCGAGCACCGGCGCTTTGTTCTGCCCGCGCCCCCCCTCCCACCCCCGCCGCGGTCCTGCGCCTTTAAGAAGGGACCATGCCCGGCGTGCGGCGGCGGCGGCGGCGGCGCTGGAGGAGGAGGAGGAAGAGGAGAAGGCAAAGGGACCAGAGAGCGGCAGCGAGGGCTCGCGCTCGGCGTCTCGGGGCCGGAGTAGCAGCGCGTCCCGCAGCGGGGATCTCTCCCCCCTGCCTCTCCCCTGCCCCTCGCAGTGGCTGGGTTCCGCTAGGCTAGCGCTACCCCTGCCCTCGTAGTCGCCGGCGGCGCCGCCGCTGCTGCTGCACATCCTCCAGCTCAGCTCGCCATTGCAACAGGAGCCCCTCACGTCACGCACAGCGCGTTATGAAGCGGCTGCCGCGGCAGTGGTCCCGTGGCCTCGCTCGGGATCCGTCCTCGCTGCCCCATTGGCGCAAAAGTGAATGGGGGGCGGTTCACGTGGCTAAAGTTTGGCCAAAAATAAAAAAATAAAAAGAGAGACGGGGAGAGAAAAGAACCCTCCCTTGCCGAGTCCCCTCCTTCTTCCTCCTCCCTCCTGCCCCCTCCCTCTTCCTTCTCTCGGCCCTAACATCCCCCCATCCCCGGCGCGCGCAGCTCTTGCCCCCGGCTCCGCTGCACCCCGGGCGAGGAGAGGAGGATAGCAACCCCCGGAGCCCAGGGGGGAGGGCAGCTAACGGTCTCGGGGCTGGAGGCGAGGCTGGGCGGGATTCAGCACCCGGGGCAGTGCCTGAGCCGCACCCTCCCCTCGGTCCAGCCCCTGAGCCCGTTATCCACCAGGCCTGAGATTGAGCCGAGCCCAGCCGGGTCGCCGCAGCTCAACCAGGGCGTGCCGCCGCCGCCGGTGCCCCCTCCGCGCCACACCCGCGCCCCGTCTAACCACTGCGGCCTCGCCTCCCTAGAAACCTGACGTGGAAAAGGAAAGGGAGGGATCTGGCTCCAGCCCCGCCGGGGTGGGAGGGGAGCCTGGCCACGCTGGGCCCCCAGCCACCCTCCCCCCCCCCCTCCTCGCCTCTTCTCTCGGCCCCACCGACGGTGGAGCTGCCCACGTCTGCACTGGTCGGGCTCGGGGCTACGTCAGCCCTGCCACTACCTGCGGGGCTGAACCGCCCTGTGTCATCCCGGAGGCCCGGGGAGACGAGCTTCTGCCAGCTCAGGGGAGCAAGGGACTTGGGGAGGGGCAGGCCGAGGGGGTAGCTGGCTTTGGCACGGGGAAGAAAAATGGAAACGGGTCTTCGTGCTAATGCTTTATGTATAGACTAGTTTTCCATTTTTTCTCTTTTTCCTTTTTTAAATATTCTTTTCCAGACTCCTGGAACTTCTAACAATGCCTGGGCCTGTTTCTCTTCTGGAAGCTAGCACCTGCTTGCTTGGGGGGGCATTCCTCTGAAGACTTGTTTTTCCGTACCCTGAGGTTTCAGCATTATCCTCCTCACCCCAATCTTCTCTCTCTGATTAAGACTGGTCCTAAGGCAAAACTGAGGAGGGGGGAGATCTTAATCTCACATTTAAATCCAACCTCTCTTCTAGGGCAGCCTATTTGACAAATTACGAATTTTCTTATCACTTTCCTTATATCCTTTTATATTTCTGCAAGAATCAGAAACTCTGCAAGGACCGATAAGCTTTATCCATCCCAGTGGTTTGTTGTGGTTTTTTATTTTTTTATTTCTACATTTTCTTTTAGGGGAAAAGTCGAGAAAATTTATCCTGATAAAATTTCTGGACATTACTTGTCTGAACCATGCAATAAATGGAGTGGAGCTTTCTGACACCTGTCAAATCATACTATATTTTTACTACCCTGTCTTCAACGAAATCACAACTACTTGCACCCTCTACTCTGACCAGGTAGCTTTTCTCAACTCCCTACCATTGCTCAGATACATATATCAGTATTCTGCACTATGTTAATCAGCCTTGTCATTCTTCCTTTGCATTTCAAAGGCCCTTAATTTAATATCCAATTCATTCCACTAAGCATCTATTCAGTGACAAGGTGACAAGGGCACTGGGCTAAAAGGGCCTGACTTTCAAAAAGCTTACAGCTGACATCAATGATGATAAATATTGCTTTTCATTACAATGAGGCAGGGACTGAAACTTAGATTTCCTTAATGTAGAGAACTCAAGTGAAGAAACTCCTACCAAGGCAGGTCAGCACCTTCTCTGCAATTTATAGTCTATTGAGCTGATTAGAAGCACTGAAAAAGTAAGTGACTTGCACAAGGTCACACATCCTGTATATACGTCAGAGGCAAGATTTTGAACCCAGATCTTTCTGCTTTGATGTCACCTCTCTCTTCACTAGACCATGCTTTGAGTTCTCTTAATTACAATGTGAAAGTATTTTCAGAGTTGGTAGGGACCTTGGAAGTAATCTAGTACATAGGCCAGTGACCTACTGTACTGCTCCACTATAGTACAGTGTGGAAGTGGATAGGCTGCTGGATTGAAATGAGAAGAGGCCCTTGTTTGTATTTCATCTCTGACATTTACTACCCCTGTTACTATAGGCACCTAATTTAAACTCTCGCCCTCAATTTCCTCATTTATAAAATGGAAGTAATACTGCCCCTATATACCTCACAAGGCTGTTGTTAGGTTCAAATAGCAAAATGTATGTAAAGGGTTTTGCAAACTAAAATTGTATGTAACTGTCTACAACTATTATTGAGACAACCTACTTACAAACGGTACTCTGAATTGCCAAAAGATAGGGTTTCTGGGAGTGCCTCTAATTTTAAAATTAACTGTACAGAAAAAAGAAAAATTAAGAAGATCCATGAAGCTGTACTTAACTGCCAGCATATTAGTATTCTCAAGTGAAAGTATTCTGAGATGCAAAATAATATTTCCAGGACCAAGATAAATGCCTTTCATTAAATAAAATTACTTGGGGAATAAAAGGCAGAGTATATACTTTGAGTCTTTTTTCAGTGATGATTGGCTAAAAGTGACCTAAGGAAAGAAAATCCTTGAATCATTTATATTTTGCCCAAAATTAAAAGTATCAAGATGTATGTGATATAAAAAGACATATAAGATATCCATGGGCTATACCCACTCCTAGCTGCAGTGGGGTCGCTCTTTCTTATTCAGAATTACTGCTTTCCATTGCCATTTGTGACATGTCAAAGAATAGTTCATTACCCACCATCCCACAGACTTTTCCCCTCTCTAAGTGGTGATCCACATCTAAAAATAATACACTAGTTGTGCAGAGAATATGATATTACAAAAATGGTCTTCAGAAGAATATAGAACACATAACCATGAATTAAAGGTTCTAATTCTATTGAAGGAGATTTTCAGGAAGGCCATAAGCCACAAATGCAGAGAGTAAATGATCAGAACCTTCAAACTCAGTTACAGTCTCATAATTCACAGCGTTAGTCAGTTTTTATGTAATACACAAATCTGATTAGATCTGGATGAATTTAATGTAATGCCAATAAATACAAACATTTTCTGCCCTATTCTGAATAAGAAAGATTCTCAGAATAGATGGGGTATACTATAAGTTCAGAATGAGACATTTTCCAACAAAATATATATATATATATTTGTTTTGCTTGACTGCTTGCATTTAGGGGAGAGAATTATAAAGGCAAGAGGGGGAGTGATAGTGATACAGAAAAAAGAAAGTAAATGGAACATTTAAAGATGCAGAGAAAAGAAAGTTTAGAAAGGTATACAGACAGGGAAGTGTTGGTGCTATAGTGTTAAATTTAATAAATACTTTAAAAAGAGGCTTTAGTAATGATCATGTTTCATATAATTTTCCTTCGGTTCTTTGAATATGGAAATCATTACATTTGTCAAGTTCATAATTAAAACAACAAAAACAAAAAACCAGCCAGTCAACAAGCATTTATTAAGTGCTAACCTGGGCACCACTAAGAGTGGAATATACAAAGAAAGACCTTCCCCTCCCCCCCCAAAAAAGCCAGCTCAGTAAGGGAGCTTTTGTTCTAATCAAGGAGACAACGTATAAATAACTGCATAGAATTAAGATATAGAGTACAGCGGATATGGAGATAATAGGCATTGAGCTTACTGAGCAAAGGACAATCTGATCAGAACTATACTTTAGAAAAACCATCCTGGCAGCTAAGAGAATTGAAGTAGGGAATCACTTGAGGCAGAGACCAGTTAGAAGGCTATTGCAATAGTCCAGTCCATAAGAGATTGATGTTAACTATGTGAGTGGAGTGAAGGAAATATTTTGGAAAGATATTATGAAAGTAGAACTTACAAGATCTGGAAATGGAGTGGATATTTGGGGTGAGCAAGGCTGAGGAGCTGAGGATAACACCAAGGTTTCTAGCCTGGGTGACTGGGAGAATGGTGGTGTCTAATTAAACCAATAGTAAGGAAGTTCAGAAAAGGGGGAGGGTTTGAGAGGAAAGATAATGGATTCTGCTTTGATATGTTTGAGATGTCTAGAGGACATCTAGGTTGAGATCTCCAAAAGCAACTGGGGAAGCTTGACTATAGCTTGGAAGAAAGAAAATAAGTATTAAGTGCCTACTATGTGCTGGTGCGATACTAAATGCTTACAAAATATTATCTCATTTAATTTTCAATACAACCCTAAGAAGTAAATTCTATTATTATTCTTATCTTATGTTCAGAAGAGAAACTAGGGCTGAATATGAAAGTGTGAGAGTCATCTAGAGATGATAAATTGAACTGATTTCAGGAGAATAAAGAATGAATTATGTTTAAGCATAATTCTTTAAAGACAAAACAATTCAATATTAATCACTTTACTTATTTTTGGAAGTGGAAAAAAGTGTTTGAACAGAGCTTTGCTCAATGCATTAAGGAAAGACTTTGGATTTGGAGATCTAATTTTTAGATTTAACTGCACTAAAGACTTACTCTGCTATCCCAAGGCAATAACTGAATTTCATTTCTTCACCCTGAAAAAAAAGATTATGCTAATGTTGATCAGGCATTCTTGCAAGTGCACTATATAACTGCAAAGCAGTCTTCAAATCTAATTAATATCTAAAGTATGCAACTACCTAATTAATATTTTCTTACACAGCTGATATGATACACTGGATTAGAAACTGTGGGCTTTAGTGATGGCTCAGCCCCAGCCAGTTGTGTAACTAGGGGTAAGTCATTTAACCTTTCTAGGCCACCCGTAAAGTGAGAGATCTGAAGGAGATGATCTTCAAAGTTACTTACAATGCTAAAATTCTATGATATTTGTCTTGGCTTTTTAAAGTTTGTTTTAAAATTTCTATGTCCAATAATTTCCTTCATTTATAAGTAATTGAATGTTTTTCAGAACCCTTATTTATATTATTTAATTTATGCCATCCTATATTATTTTCTTTCTCAGTAATCTCCATTGTAGCTCCTTATTACCTCTAGAATCAAATTTTAAAAAACTTCTGTAACAGTTAAAGCCCTTCACAAAGCTTTCTAGGATTTTTCACCTTTTCAGGATTATTATATATTTCTTCCCTTCACATACTCTATGGGCATAGTCAAACCAAACTGGTCTTGCTGTTCCTAATACACAACATTACATCTCCCATCTCTGTTGGGAGATGCGAGCATTTGAACAGGCGGTCTCACTTATCTAGAACTCCCTTCCCCTCACTGCCGCCTCTTACAATCTCTGCTACCTTCTACATTATACATTTCCTGATCTGAGGGCACACGTGCATACACACACACACACACACACACACACACACACACATACACAAACACACTAATGCTTTTCCTACCAAATTCTACCAAATTGCATATACACGCAACACATGTATATGTATGTATATATGCATGTATGTAGGTATACCATGTGTATACATGTTTCTTCCCATATAGAATGTAAGCTCCTTGAGGGCATGGACAGTTTCATTTTTATTTTTGTTTCTCCAGTGCTGGGCACAAGACCTGGCACATAACTGGTGCTTTATAAATGCTTGCTGATTGACTAATGTTTCCCTTAATTTATACCTTCCCAGACTCTTTACATTTTCTGTATTAACGACACATAGAATTCTATGCAGTATACATTGCATTTCTTACCATTTACAGTAATGTATTAGAAATATTTGTTTTCTCTAGCAACTAATTAAGGATATCTAGAGACCCTATTGAAATCCACAGACGAGGATTCCTATAATTTGCTTAGTGCTTTTATAAAGGTCCCCTTTGAGGTAAAGGGGAGAGACTCAATAAGATATCTTTAAGAAGATTTTGTTAGTCTTCTAACATGAAGATACATAATTATTATTTTATGTAAATGATTATTATCATCATAGTTAACATTTATATAAGATTTCAAGGCTTACAATTAGTTATTTTAATTATTATCTCCACTTTAAAGAAGAGGAAACTAAGGCTGAGAAAAGTTAAATAGGTTTCACAGGGTCACATAGCTAATAAATGCTTGAGACAGGATTTGAACTCAGGTCTTCAGGACCCTAAATCCAGCACTGTAGCCACTCTACAAAGTGGCCTCTCTCCTAATTACAATATTTTTAAGACTATTTTTTTTTGCTATCAAACTATGAGAAGGAATATCCTAATTAGTTTCCTATTAATTTCACTGTTTCCTACTCTTTGCAGTGGTTGCACACAATCTCCTCAAAAGCACGAGGGGGATGATATTCTATATGTATAGTGAATATTCTGCATTTAGATACGTGTAAACAGAATATCTTTCTATACAATTTAAGTGATTATATCTGGACAAAGCATTTTATTCTACTACCAAAAATTATAGGTCTTTACTTAAAAGATACAATAACCTTAAGTGTAACTACATCAGAAAACTAAAGTTACAGATCATGTCGTGTGTGTGGGAAAAGCACCTAAAAACAATTTGCTTATTAAAGCAGATTTTTTTGAAATGGCTTTTGTTTGACAATAAGAATAAAACCATCCTGAAATTCTTTTTTCTATTTCAACACATATGCTCAAAATACCAGTCACAGTGCATATTCTTCAAACAAACATTTTATAAAAAAGATGTAGAACAGAAGCCATAAAGAAAGCAGCTAAGGGTTGTTTTCATTGTGTGGTGGAAATAGCTTCAGAGTGGAAGTTAATGGACTGAGTCTCAGTTTTACCACTAACTTTAGGCAAATTACTTTACATCTTTTATTCACATTTTACTTACTATAAAATGAAGATGATATTTCCTAATAATGGTGAGAATAAAATTAAATAAATGATATAAAAGTCTTTGGAAAAGTAAAATGCTATACAAAGGAATGGAACAGCATACTTGTTACCTAGGACTTATTCCTCATGTAATAACTTTACCTATTACTTTACCCATATGCTATATTTGTTGAAGATGTGTGTGATGACAGAACCAAGAGTTAGAAAACCAAACTACTTGATAGGCTTTGTCTCCTTGGGCAAGTCATCTAACTCTTATTCGCAGCTATGTGGGAATGCATATACAAACATGTGGTGCTGTATTACATTTTTTTTAAAAAATTAGACTTGTGATTCCATCTATTCCCAATGAGGAAACTCCCTCTATATAGGCAAACCAGCAGTAATGATATCATTATTAATAAGAAAGGTTATATTAATAATGACTAGTTTAAAATTAGATTTTAATTAATAATAATTACATGCTTGATCAATGTAGTTCCTTCAATTTCAGGAGTAAGTATACTCATCTACCTGTCAGTTTCCATAGCAAACAGCATGCTCAGGGTTAAAAATTTATAACATTTTTAATTATTTCAAGAAGTGAATTTAATTTCTTTTAATTTAAATTATATGTGATTTATTGGGGTTATAACATAAAGGACAAGTCTTAGGAAATTGCCTGAGACTCAGAGAGATTACATGACTTACTATGGTCACATAGCTAATAGTTGTAGTCCACTATTCACTAAGCCACACTGCTTCTCCAACCTTTAGCTGAGGTCAAATATACAACTAGTTGCACTGCCTTTTTGAAAGTACAGGAATGGAACATTACCTTAAGGAGGGTGCCTTGGGAGAAAGGGAGAGAGAAAAAGAGAGGGGGAGAAAGGAGTGGGAAGTGGGGAAGGAGGAAGAAAGACAGACACAGGGAGAGAGAGAGAAAGGGAGGAGAGAGAAAGAGATGGGGAGAATGGGGGAGGAAGAGTGGGATGGGGATGGAGGAGAAACTGGGATTGTGGAGTATTAACTAGATAAGTTAAGATCTTACTAACTAGGACAAAGTTGGCTGCTGTTACATAGACCATGCAGTGAAACTGCTTGTGTGTTCTTTGGGAGATAACCTTAAAGCAAAAGGCATGGGACAAGACATTTCCTGTTTCTAACTTAACCCTTATATAGTAGAATCATCTGCTTTTCCCATCTGTTACACAGAAATAGCATTTATCTTTAAAACATTTCCTAGTTCTCTAAAGATAGTGTTAGTACAGACAAAGGAACTCAGTCAAATGTTTAGATGTATTAATATCTTTTTTGTTTAAAATACAGTATTTTTCAGTTCAATGTGCTATGAGAAAACATGAGTTCCTAAACTTTGACTATCTCATTTTATGCCTAATGAAAGATAAAATTGCTTCAAGAAGAAAAAAAAAACCAAACTGCATATGCAATTTGTATATTTGAACAACAAAGGAAAGAAGCATTAATTTAATTGTTAAAAATATGAAAAGTAAAACTGCTAAGATAAATGGCCAATAAAATATGTGTGTGTTCTGATGTACTCTGAATAATCCTAAATCCAGGGCTAGGTTCTATTTCTTTAAATCTTTTATTATTATGCTTTTAGTAATATAGCCACAAATATATGTTCACAAATTTTTTTATAATACATTTAATAGTTTTAATGAATTTCTTCAAGTCTTGGCATATTAAACCAATATTTATACCCATGCATTAATTGGGAAACAACAGATGAGCCTATGTTTTCACAATTACTGACTCTAAAGTGACATGTGAAGACATAGAGATATAGAATTTTAGAGTTATATTATAGATCATCTCATTCAATCCATTCAATTTACAGGAAAAAAATGATACCTTGAGAGGTGAAATGACACAATTAGTAAGCAATAGAGCCAGGACCAGAACCCAGAATTTGTCACATTCTAGGTTAAGTACTTCCCAGATAATTTCTTTCCTCCATATGGCATCCATCATCCTCCAACCGATTAAGACCTAAAAATTCATTAGAAGGCAAGACCCTTAATAGTCCACTTGCAGGGACTGTCTTTTGTTTCTCCTTGTATCTTCAGTGCTTCACAGCATCTTGCACATACCAGGTGCTTAATAAATGCTTATTCGCTGATGAAATTCATTGACCTCCATTCAATAGTTACATATATGATTTCCCTCATACAACATTAGAAATTTTCCTTGACCATGGAGATAGCCTTATCTCATCTATATTCTATTTCTTTCCAAATGTTCCCCAGTTTCTTTTTCTTATTCCTCACCACTGTATTTATGGATTCCCTAGCCTCCTGTTATGTGACTTTGAGCCAATCACTTTATTGCCTTATAAAAACAGAGATAATACTGGCGCAGCTTCCCTAACAAAACTGCTATCAAGATTAAAAGAGACAATATTTATGAAAATGACATGACCAAAATGTTATACGTAAGGCATTTTATCATTATTATTTATCTATTAGACTCTTCCAGCTAGAGGTGGAAGGTACATTTTTATAGTCTGGATTCTCCCTCTGAAACATCAAAAATTCCTTGTGCCTTAAGAAAATGGTTGTGCTGATTTTTCTCTCACATTCTGATCCTGATTACCTTTGGGAAACTTTATTCAAATAACAATTTTCTGTACATCAAGGGTTCTTAACCGTTTAGTGTGTATTATGGACCCCTCTGACAATCTAGTAAAGCCCATGAACGATTTTCAGAATATTTTTTAAATATATAAAATACACTGGAATAAAAGAAAACCAATTATACTGAGATGCAATTATCAACAATGTCAGGAATTTTAAATTCATAGATTTCTTGAAATTTAAGGGGGTCCATGGACCCCAGTTTAGATCCCTTGCTCTAGATTATCTTTTTTTTTTTTTGCCAGATAATCCTGGTAGACTTTTTCTACACCTTCTCTGATTTCTATTTTTCCCTTTTCTCAATCAAACAAGGGACAGTGTCAGTCTTTCAGAAAATTTACAGGATGACTTCAATAGATACTTGTTAATTAAAATATGAGTAGAAGCTGTGAAACTTTAGAACAATGGCGCCCTCTTTTGGTAAGACAGCTGTACCTAAAGAGCAAATACCTATTGTCCTAATGGAACCAAAGAGAGTTCACTGATTTATTTTTAATATTATAGTATTTCTATCTACAATCCTTTGAGGTGGTAGAGCTTATTTTTAGCAAGTTCAAAACAAATTAGTAATTAGAAACTTATTTTCATTCTGATTTTCTTCTAACCAAATAGTTCAATAAAAATTTCTTTTCCATTAATAACCAATCATTATCTACAGAAAAAATTCATATAGTACAGCCTCTATAAAAGAATCTTGGAAATTTTGAAAAGGTTTTTTGTAATATTTTAAGCTGTAATAATGCTCTATGATACATGCAACTATATATCACAAGATCAAATACACTCACAACTCATGTACCAATACAAATCCAGATAATTAATTTGAACTCTGGAAAAAAGGCAGAGATTCACCTGAATTCTCCCAAATTCCTCTCCAAACATCTTTAAATATTGCTTCAAAATAAATTCTGGAATAGCAGAACCCACAAAAGGATGAGGCGAGAGAATTTTTCAGCCTAAGACGACTTACAAGGGTTGCAGGAAAGATCTATTACATTGGGGTAAGTGTGGAGTGAAGTTGAGTGCAGGCTGCACCAGTACAGGCTGTGCCACAGGAAACCAGCAATAGGCCTTGGGGACTACTGACTCAATGGTGGCCACTTCCAGAGCTCTCAGCCCACAGACAGTAAGTGTGTCAGATAACTGATCAGAAGAAACTTTGCTGGTATTGAGTGCAGGACTCTGTCACATTACCCATACTGAAATTCAGTCTCAGTCCTGGGTTGCAGTCCCAGGGTGAACAGTACTCCAGAACTTGGCCACAAATACTCCAGAAGAAGACCACAACTAGGGTGGGGACCCTACTTACAGTTCCAAGGCAAAGAAGAGTGTGGTCACTCATAGACCAGAACACAGGCCAGGAAAGTAGTAAGCACACCTTTCCTTAGATCATACCACCAGGGAGAAACCAAAAACTTTACAACCCCCCAGAACTAGCTCTGAAAACTGCTACACAAAAAATCCCTGAGGCTTGGGGTGATGCCTCCTCTACCCCAGGAATAGAGCTCAACTTTAACATAAAAGTATTAGTCAAGAAATAGTCTGGGAAAATGAGAAGACAACAAAAAAGGACCCTGACCATAGAAACTTATTATGGTGACAAGAAAATCAAAACACAAACTCAGAAGTTGACAACAAAGTCAAAACTGCTACATCCAAAGCCTCAAAAAAAAGTGAATTGATTTAAGGCTCAAAAAGAATTCTTGGAAGAACTCAAAAAAGGATTTTTTTAAAATAGCATTTTTCCAATTATATATACAATTTTAAAATTCATTTTTTATATGATTTTGAGTTCTAAATTTTCTTCCTCCCTACTCTCCGCCTCCCTAAGATAGTAAAGAATTTGATATAGGTTTTATGTGTGTGTGTGTGTGTGTGTATCTGTGTGTGTGTGGTGTGTGCAATCATATAATACCTATTTCTATATTAGTCATGTTGTGAAAGAAGAAAGTTTGCAAAAAGAAAAAATGAAATAAGGAAAGGAAGTGAAAACAGTATGCTTCAATCTGCATTCTATCAGTTCTTTCTCTAGATGTGGACAGCATTTTCCATCATAACTCTTTTGGAATTGTCTTAGATTATTGTATTGCTAAGAAGAGCTAAGTCAGCCATAGTTGATCATTGCACAATATTGCTTTTACTGTGTACATTGTTCTCCTGGTTCTGCTCACTTCACTTTGTGCTACTTCATGTATATCTTTCCAGATTCAAAAAGGATTTTTAAAATCAAATAAAAGAGATAGAGAAAAAAATTGGGGAAAAGAAATGACAGTGATACAAGAAAATTATGAAAAGAGTCAACAAGTTGGTAAAGGAAGCACAAAAAAATTCTGAAGAAAATAACACCTTAAAAATAGGCCAAATGGTAAAAGAGATACAAAATTCCCTGAAGAAAAGGATTCTTTAAAAAACATACTTGGCCAAATGGAAAAAGATGTACAAAAATTCACTGAAGAAAAGAACTTCTTAAAATGTACTATTGGCCAAATGGAAAAGGAGGTACAAAAGTTCAATGAAGGAAATAATTCATTAAAAATTAGAATTTGGCAAGTGGAAGCTAATGACTCCATGAGACATTAAGAACCCATAAAACAAAACCAAAAGAATGAAAAAAATAGAAGAAAATGTGAAATATCTCATTGGAAAAATAACTGACCTGGAAAACACTCAGGAGAGATAATTTAAGAATTATTGGACTACCTGAAAGCCGTGATAAAAAAAAAGAGCCTACACATCATCTTTCAAGAAATTATCAAGGAAAACTTCCCCAATATTGTAAAACCAGAGGGTAAAATAGCAATGGAAAGAATCCACTGATCACCTCTTAAAAGAGATACCAAAATGAAAACTCCCAGGAACATTATAGCCAATTTCCAGAGCTCTCCAGTCAAGGAAAAAATTACTGCAAGCAGCCAGAAAGAAACACCTCAAATATCATGGAGCCATTGTCAAGAAAACACCAGATTTAGCAGCTTCCACATTAAAGGAGCAGAGTGCTTGGAATAATATATTCTGGAGGGCAAAGCAGCTAGGATTACAACCAAGAATCACCCCCCAACAAAACTGATCATAATCCTTCAGGGGAAAAAAATGGGCAGACATTCAATGAAAGAGGACTTACAAGCACTCTTGATGAACATAATACAGCTGAATATAAAATTTGACATTCAAATACAAGATTCAAGAGAAGCGAGAAAAGGTCAACAGGAAAGAGAAATCACAAGGAATTCAATAAGGTTAAACTGTTTAAATTCCTATACAGGAAGACAGACAGAGGGCATGGGTGTGAGTTGAATATGATGGGATGCTCTCTTAAAAAGTAAAATTAAGGGGTAAGAAAGAGGACAGTTGCACTGGGAGAAAGGGGAAAGGAGAGGTAGAAGGGGATAAATTATCTCACATAAAAGAGGCATAAAAGAGCTTTTTACAGTGGAGGGGAAGATGGGGAGACTGGGTGGGAGCTCTTGAACCTTACTTTCATTAGAATTGGCTCTGAGAAGGAATAACATACATATTCAGTTGAGTATAGAAACCTATCTTACCCTACCATAAAGTAGGAGGGGAAGGGGATAAGAAAAGGGGGAGGTGACTGATAGAAGGGAGTACAGATTAGGGGAGGTGGTAGTCACATGCAAAACACTTTTGAGGATGGACAGAGTGAAAAGAAAGAGAGAGTGGGATAAATGGGGAAAATAGGATAGAGGGAAATACAGTTAGCAATCATAACTGAAAAAAATTGCAGCAAGTATCTGATAAAGGCCTCATTTCTCAAATATATATAGTACTGATTTAAATTTATAAAAATACAAGCCATTCTCCAATTGATAAATGGTCAAAGGATATGAGCAGGCAGTTTTCAGGAAAAAAATATTCAAAGCTATCTATAGTCATGTGAAAAATTGCTCTAAATCACTACTGATTAGAGAAAAACTAATTAAAATGACCCCGAGTTACCACCCTTCACCTATCAGATTGGCTAATATAACAGAAAAGGAAAATGACAAAATGTTGGAACGGATGTGGGGAATTGAGATGCTAATATGCTGGTGGTGGAGTTGTGAACTGATTCAACCATTCTGTAGAGCAACGTGTAACTATACCCAAAGGGTTGTAAAACCATGCCTTTGACCCAGCAATACTACTACAAGGTCTATATCACAAAGAGATAAATACCAAAAAGGAAAAGGGCCTATATGTACCAAATTACTTATAGCAACTCTTTTTGTGGTGGCAGAGAATTGAAAATTGAGGAGATGCCCATCAATTGGGGAATGGCTGACTAAGTTATGGTATATGATTGTGATGCAATACTATTTTGCTATCATAAGAAATGATGATCAGGATGCTCTCAGAAAAACCCAGAAAGATTTACGTGAATTGATGCAAAGTGAAGTAAGCAGAATCAGGAGAACAGTGTATACAATAACAGCAATATTGTACAACAATCAGATGTGAATGATTACAACTATACTCAATAATACAATGATCCAAGACAATTATGAAAAACATATGAAAAAATGCTATCCATTTCCAGAGAATGAACTGATGGAGTCTGAATACAGATTGAAGCGTACTTAAAAAAAACAACCTTTCTTTTTTTTTCTTATTTTGGGTGTCTATTTTCTTTCACAACATGAGTAACATGGAAATATTTTGCATGGCTGCACATGTATAACATATCAAATTGTTTACCTTTTCAATAGGGGGCTGGGAGGAGTAGTGGGCATGGAGAGAATTTGGAAGTCAAAATTTTAAAATATGAATGTTAAAATCGTTTTATATGTAGATGGGGAAAAATGAAATATTAAACTAAAAAATCAACTTGTATTCTGTGCTTTGGGGCATATTGCCAGATGCTGGGCTATAATTCTAGGATATTTCCAGTGTGGGAATAGTACTAAACCATAAAAGAAAACAAAACAAAGCAAAAAAACAACCCCACCACATCTGCCTTTTATATTAATTTTAATCTAATTTCACCTGTATTCAGAGTCATGTAAAGAACAGAGGGGAAAGGGGAGGTGAGTAGTAGATACACAGTGTCCTTGACTTTCCTCCTCTACTTCTCAAGGGATATCCCTGAACATGAAGACACGAATACTACTAAATTATACTGAGCCATCATGGGTTGGCTATGCCAGGGATGAATGAATAGCTTTAAAACTATCATGATCACCAGAATTTCTGTGACCATTTCTGCTAAAAAAAAATTATCTGGTAATATGGCAAATAATGAATGAAATAGTTATTAGTGTAGCACACTCTGGGGTCCTTCACATCAGTTTTGTTACCAGAGGGCTAACCTGCAGTCCTCAAAGGTGGGTGGGGATATAGCCCTTCCTCTATTTTTTCCCACTGTGAGCAACCAGCCGCTCAGGCAAGCCTGTTATGGGGGTTGTTTCTATCTTCTTTCCTTTGATACAGGGCTTTGTGAGATCTTGGAAGTCAGCTGGTATCTTCCTCTTACCCCCTTTCTGGGGCACCAGAACAATTACAGTAATAGAAATAGCAGCAGAGGCAAGACAGAGAAGGGAAAGCGTTGCCCACGGAAAGAGAAACTACTGGAAAGAAAACCCACTTAACATTAATCTGGCTGTGCTCAGTGAAGATGAAAATGCAAAAGAGCCAATAATGATCAGCTCTGTTGTCAATGTCCCAGTGAGATTTGCCTTTCAACTGACAGTAATAATTCTATGATTCTTTTTGCTTTTATTTTTTAATTAAATTTTATTTTATTTTCCAATCATCAAGCATTTGGTTTCTCCCAACCATCCCACTGGGGGAAAAGCAAAGTAATACAGTAATAAATATATATAGTCAACAAAACTAATTCCTATATTGACCGTGCCTCAAAATATATCTCATCTGCACATGCAGCCCCTTTCCTCTGTGTCAGGAAGTAGGTAGAATTTTTCATCTCTGATGCTCTGGAATTGTGGTTGATCAATATATCGACCAGAGTTCTTATATCTTTCAAAATTATTCATTTTTATGTTATTTTTTATCAATTGCGTTGCTGATCATGCTCAATTCATACAAGTTTTCCCAGACTTCTCTGAAATATCCCCATTCATCATTTCTTACAGCAAAATAGTATTCCATTACATTCATATATCATAATTGGTTCAGTCTTTCCTTAATTAATGGGCACTCCCTTAGTTTCTAGTCCTTTGCCACAACAAAAAGAGGTGCTGTAAATATTTTTGTGCGTGTAGTACTTTTCCCTCTTTATTGAATTCCTTTCAGCTATAGATCTACTAGTAGTCTTAGAAATTTAGTGATTTTTGGAGGAATTACAAAGCTGCTTTCTAGAATGGTTGTACCAATTCATTGTCCTGACAATAGTGTAGCCACATGTCTATTTTCCCACACTCTCTTAAAATTTGTCATTTTTCTTTTTTTGCCGACATTTTCAATACAATTTGCATTTTCACAATTATTAGTGATTTGGAACATGTTTTTATATGGCTATAGATAATATAGATTTATTTCCTTGAGAAATGCCATTTCATATCTTGTATATTTAACATTTGGGGAATGGCTCTTAATTTTATAAATTTGAATCAATTCCTTACATATTTCATAAATGAGACTTTTATTAAAGAATCTTGCTGCAAATCCACACCCTCACCCCCCCCCCCCCCAGTTGTTTCCCTTCTAATAGTAGTTTCATTGGATTGGTCTGTGCAAAAACTTTTAGATTTTATGCTATCAAAATTGTTCACTTATACTTCATAATCTTCTCAGTTTTTTGTTTAGTCATGAACTCTTTCCCTAGCCATAGGTCCAAAAGCTAATTTCTTCCTTGTTTTTCTAATTTGCTTATAAAGTGACCTTTTATATCTAGGTCATGCTTCCATTTGGAGTTTATCTTGATATATGGTCTAAGGTACTGGCCTAAACTTAATTTTTTTTACACCACACTGCTACCAGAGTTTTCCCAGTATTTTGTCAAAGTGACATTCTGTGATGCTTTATTGTTTGGTTTTCCCTTTCCATGTGGGTTTAAAAATGCTTATTTCACACCTAAATCATATTTGTGTTCTAGGTACCTTAAAAAAAAAACCTCCCCCTCCCAACCCAGCTCCCCTTAGACTAAAGTAAATATAAGATTATTCCTTAACAATTTGAGGTGGGAATAGAATTGGTGTACCATAGAGCCTAGTTCTCCACTGATGAGACTGGCAACCCCAGAGCAATGAGCTCAGGGTAAATCAAGATGACTCTGGTGACCTTGGCCTATTTAGCCATAGTGCTAGACTATCAAAAAGTATAGCCCAATTTTCTTTTTTTTTTCAAATATGAATGTTTTATAAAATATTACAGAATAACACAGTGGGAAATTATGAGCAGTACTGCCTCATAAATATAGTAAATGAAAAGAGGAAACAAGAATCTAGAAAGTTGGGCAAAATATAAAATGAAAGCATTTAAGGATGGAATTAGGACAACCAATGAGTAAAATATATAGGGGAGTGGAGTACACAGAAATTTGACCAGAAACCTCTTTCCCATTAAAAACTCATGCATACTGCAATAGAACTGTTTTGGGACTTTGTCACATCCCCAATATGTAGTATGATTAGACAAGACAAAGTCAGAAAGAGAAGCTATATAGACTAAGTAGAAAGGAGCTCCATATTTCTGAATGCTTAAACAGAGAAGGCAAGGAGTACTAGGAAGGGTGAAAAATATGCAGAAAGAAAAGGAAAGGTTGAGGCTGGTCAAAACAATTTTAAATATTTCAATTATTTTTGCCAACTACAACTATTCTCCATACTTATATCTGCATTTCTCCAAAACCATTCTTTGCTTTCTCATGCCTTTGCTCATGCTACTACTCTTCTGTGCCTGTGATCCTTTGAGACCCCATCTGAATTTCACTTTCTTTTTTTTTTTAATTTTTTTTAATTTTAGTTTACATCATTCATTTCCACGAAATTTTGAGTTACAAATTTTCTCCCCATCTTTCCCCTACACACCGCCCCAAAACAGCCATCCCAGTGTATCCCTCCTCCCCCATTCTATTCTCTCCTATGTCTTCCCCCCTCACCCCTCTGACTTTTTGGTAGGGCAGGATGGATCTCCCAACCACAGTGCCTGTGTATCTCA